>WOXC01007969.1:0-129087 GCA_011680675.1 Gymnobelideus leadbeateri
GTCAGTCTCGTCTTCGTTAGTTCTAGCTCCAACAAATTCTCTCTCTCTCTCTCTCTCTCTCTCTCTCTCTCTCTCTTTCACACACACACACACACACACACACACACACACACACACACATTTTCTTACTTTCTCACTTTACTTTTTTCCTTCTCTCATTTTCCTTCTTAATTTTTCTTTCACTTTCTCACTTTATCTCCCTTACTCTTTTTCTTTCTTTCTCATGGTTTCTTTTTCTCTCACTTTCTATTTCCCACTCTTACTTTCTCTTTCTTACCTTCTCCCACTTTCCCTCTCATTTTCTCACCTTCTCCCACATTCTCTCATTTCCTTTCTCTTGCTTTCTCTCTTTTCTCACTTTCTCTTATGTTCTCTCACACTTTCTCTTTCTTACTCTTACTTTCTCTTCCTTCCCTCTCCCATTTTCTCTTTCTTACCTTCCCCCACTTTCTCTCATTTCCTTTCTCTCTTTTCTCACTTTCTCATGTTCTCTCTCACACTTTCTCTTTCTCTTTCATACTCTCTCTCTCTCTCTCTCTCTCTCTCTCTCTCTCTCTCTCTCTCTCTCTCTCTCTCTCTCTGTCACTGAGATAGGAGCTTCAAATCTGAACTACCTAGACAACCTTTCTTGCTATTTGGCTTTCTAGGGATTCCTTTCCTTCATTTGCTTTAAAGACCCTAAACATTAACAGGAATGTGTCAGCATGGAAGCCTGGATCATCTCATCTCAAATCACAGCTGTAAGAGAACTGAAAAGTCATCTTGCACAAACACTTCATTGTACAGTATGGGAAGAAGGGGACCAAAAAAGTGAAGTGAACTTTGGTTTAAGATCAGATAGCTCGCTGGCAGGCAGCCTTCAGCAGCTGGTCACCTGACTCCAGTCTAGCACCATTTCTAAGCATTCCTCCTAATTATCAAATATGATATAGCCATATGAGGAAGGGGGGAAAAAGCTGGGATGAGGAATCATTATGAGAGCATAATCTGTTTTCCCTATAAAAGTGCTTTCCAGTGTACTATTTTCCAGGTAGGTTAATCTCCACAAGAAGGCTAGTCAAGCAAATTGTTATTATGTCATGTGACTGGGTTAGATTTTGGGGGCTGAAGGAGTAGCTGTTTTTTCTTCTGTATAGAAGAGGTCATCAGGATGGGGACCTCAATACAAATCTCATGACCCTGTTAGCGAGTCTTTCCTTGAAGTTTGTCAAAGGTTCAGAGAGGCTAAAAGGAAGGTCCAGTGTGGTAGAACTGGGGGCTCTCTGCCCACATCCCACCTCTCTTCATTTTATCCAAAGGGATAGAGCCTTGAGTAAATGTGCCCATGCCATCCATCACACATAGGAATTACCCAAGCCAGTCACACTCGTAGTGGAAAGGGCAAGGAAAATCTTTCTTATGGACAGCAGATTGCAATATTATCCTGTCCTCTAAACTGAAACACATGACTCTTTCCCCTCCATCAATCTCTGACTACTTTCTCTAGCTTAGTTTTGAAGATTATTCCTAAAGAGAGTATGCCAGCAAGAGCACAAAGAAACCAAGGCATGTGATCAGGGATATAAACTCCCTATGAAAAAGGATTAGCTCACTGTTTGCTTCAGTTTTCCCATCTGTAAAATGGGAAGAGACCTTCCCAGATCCTTCCTCTTTTCTTTCTGGGGTTGGTGGAGATGTCTTGAGGATAAAGAAGATGATGCATCACAAATACTACTCTCCCCGGTGAGGATATGCTCATGTTCATTTTATCACCTCTTCAGCTCTTGACCATGCATATTAAAGAAGCAGTCACACAAATAATCCAAACCCACTCATATTTGCCTTTCTATAAACATAGTCTGCCATATGTTTATAGAAGATTTATTTGCCTTTTTAACAATGTTCGGCTCAAGCCAATATTAAAACAAGTTTGAATTCCCTGAGCACACTGACTAGAACAAGAAACTTACTGAGCTGCAGAGAGAACGTGGCCAGGATTAAATATTTGTTTTAAAATAATTCACAAAGTGGTAAATCCACATCTGTATAATAGAGAATTGTCCCTTTCTCACGTGTGCATTTTTCTTCACTCTCTTTTTCATTCTATTGGGCAATTGGACCAAACTTTCCTTCAAACAATTTAACAATATGAAATTAACACAGGCAAACTCCCAGAGAAGGATAGGGGTTTGATCACTATCCCCATTCCACAGATGATAAAACTGAGGGCCAGAGCAGCTGCTCAACTGATCCCAAATTATACTGCTAGTCTTTGCATGCCTATTCTATTCTTCCAGTGTAATGTAAGCTTTTGGGGGGGGCAGGAAATATTTTACTTTATATTTGTATCTCTAGAGACTTGCACATAGTAGGTACCTAATTGATCAATCAATAAACTTTTAAGTGTCTCTTATATGCCAGGTATTATGCTAGACACTTGAGATACAAAGATAAAAATAAAACAGCCCTGCCCTCAAGGAGTTTATATTCTGCTGGGGAGGATAGTGTGTGTACATATAAGAGTATGCAAAATAAATTGGAGGTAATTTGAGGGACTAACAATTGGGGGGATTAGGAAAGGTCTCTTATAGAAGACTTGAGCTGAGTTTGGAAGGAAACTAGGGAGTATGAAAGGTATAGGTGGGGCAGGGGTGCATTATAGGTATGAAGGACAGTCTGTGTAAGGGTGTAGATACGGGAAAAAATATGACATGTTAGAAACACATTAGGAAGAAGGCTAGTGTAGCTGTACCATACAATGTATGAGAGGTAATAATATATAATAAGGAAGTAGTGTATAATAAATCTTGGTTGAATTGCATTTAATTGACCCCCTAAATTATGCAATGGAGAAAGTTAAGTAACAAGTAGTTTTTCCTAAGTTCCCAGTCTCTTACCTTTTCAGTGTCAATGCCTCTGGACATAGACCAGGTCGACACAATATAGTCCATGACTCGTTCACTGAGTCCCTTTGGCACCTGGTAGAGCTTCAGGAAGTCCCTAACACTGTTGAGCATCTCATGGTACCTGTTGGTGTTAGCATACATCTGCTGGAAAATGGTGGTGACATTTCCAAAAATGGTGGCATAGAGGAGGGCTGTAGGAGAAAGGGAAAAGGAAATGACATGTGAGTGGAAGTTGAGAAGTGGGATGATCTCCCTAAAACATGCCATAGAAATGGCCAGGAGGTCAGGTCACTGCGCAATATGTTCAGAGGCTGAGGCCATGGTACCTCCCTTTGCAACCTTGAAAAGAACAAAGAGAATATGCATTTTGGAAGACTGGTAAGCCTGGGCATCATGAAATAGTATTGGAAGAACTAGAAGAAACACACACACAAAAAACATCTGGATAGCTAATATCAAGTCCTAGATATTATCACCTCTCAGTTTTTTTTAAGAACTCCAGATACACAAAGTTACCAGGCTATTGTAGCAGACAAAAGCCAGGTTAAAGGGTTGCCATTCACCCCCACTGTGGCTATCTGGCTAGTTCTTCCCTCTTGGGTTTTGTTTTGTTTTGTTTTGCTTTGCTTTGCTTTGCTTTGATTTGGTTTTGACTTACACTGTCACTCCCTACTTTATTGACTAGGTACTTAGCTTGGTCCCTTGACTCCTGGCTAATGTCGCAGAAACAGTCTCACCTACCCAAATGACCATGCATTTCAGCCCCCAGCCACACACTTCAGCTAGAATCTTTCTGGATTGTGAATTCCCTGGAGCCCCAAATCCAAGAGGGAGTTTTTCATCTACCCTCACACGCCCCTGCTAGTCTCTTCTGGCCATGATGAAACTTGCATGTCTATAGTGACCAGCCCTTGTCTCTGTCTGACTCAGAGCTCTACCTCACCCATTTAAAACTGGAAGGGATCCTACAGATAAGTCCAATCCTTCATTTTACACAGGAGGAAACAGGCTCAGAGAGGGTAAGTCTTTTGCCCAAAAAGGGAAGGAAGCATTTAAGCACCTACTATGTGCCAAATATGGGGCTACATGCTTTATAAAAATTATTTCATCTGATTCTCTTGACAGCCCTAAGAGGTAGGTGCTATTATTACCCACATTTTGCTTTTAAGGAAACTGAGGTAGAAAAGTCAAGTGACTTGTTCAGGATTCTACAACTAATAAGTATTTGAGGCTGGATTTGAATTCAGGTCTTCCTGAATCCAGGCCCAATGATCGATTCACTGGGCCACCTAGCTATTGTTAGTTCACATAAGCAGTTAACAGCAGAGCTGGAATTCGAACCTAAGTCCTCTGACTCCAAAGGTCTTACTCTTTCCACTATTCCATGCTGCCTCTAGAGTAGGTTATTACTAAACCTTTTCTTAGCCTCCTAAAACATATGCCCCAAACTCCAGATCATCAGTGGGATATCTCTGAGCTGCTCTACTTGAGGTATTAGAGCAGGGGTGGGGAACCTGTGGCCTCGAGGCCACATGTGGCCCTCTAGCTCCTTGAGTGTGGCCTTTTGACTGAGTCAAAGTTTTACAGAACAAATCTTTAAACTAAAAGGATTTGTTCTGTGAAGCTTGGCTTCAAAGAGCCTTTCTTGGGGACCTAGAGGGCCACATGTGGCCTCGAAGCCACAGCTTCCCCAACCCTGCCTTAGAGTTTCAAAGAATCATTGAATCATAGACTCTCGGAGTCAGAAGAGACCTCCCAGCCTATAGAACATAGCTCCATGAATGTTATCTACAGTATCCTGGACAGGAGCTCTTCCAGCTGCTGACTGAATACCTCCAGTGAAAAGAAACTAATTACCTCACAAGACAGGTTTTCCATTTGGAGACAGCTCTAATGGTTAAGAATTTGATTTTGGTTTTTTCCTTGAGAATGAACAAAATCTGCCATTCTGCTGCTTCCTCTCATTGGACCCAGTTCCACCCTCTAGAACCAATCATGTTATATACACAATCTCCCTTTCATATGAGGTCCCTTCAAACACTACAAACATCTATTGAGTCATCCTCACTGAATCTTCTCTTCTCCAAGTTAAACATAGGTCACAGACTCACAGAACTGGGGAGTTGTAAGGACCATCAGAAGTCATTAGATATGACCCATACATGAACATACCTTACAAGGAATTGGTCAGCCTGTGCTTGGAGACTTCTAGGAGGAGGAGCTCACTACTCTTCAAGGAGTTCTCCATTTTTGGATAGCCCTAATACATAGCTGGCTCAGTGGATAGAGTGCTAGACCTGGAGTCAGGAAGACTCATCTTCCTGAGTTCAAATTTGGCCTCAGACACTTACAAACTGTGCCACCCTGAACACAGTCACTTAACCCTTTTTTGCCTCAATTTCTTTGACTGTAAAATGGGTTGGAGAAGGTTATGGCAAACCATTTCAGTATCTTTGCCAAGAAAACTCCAAATGCAGTCGTGAAGAGTCAGACATGACTGAACAACAATAAAAAGAACTGTAGGAAGTTTTTCCTGATGGAACATAACTTGGCCTCTTTGCAACTTCTACCCACGACTGCCTTCTTGGGCAAAGAAGATTAATCTAATGCTTTTTCCATCTGAGGGTCCTTTAAAAAACTAGAGTACAGCTAGAGTCCTGGGTCATTCCTTCTTTCTAGGATAAATACGCCCATTTCCTCCCACCACTCTTCATATGACAAACTCAAAGTCCTTCACCATCCTGGCTGGCCCTCAGTTTATCATCAGCCAGGTGGCATAGTGAATAGAGGGTTGGACCTTGGAGTCAGTAAGATCTTAATTCAAATCCATCCTCTGATATAGAAGAGGTGTATGACCCTGGACAAGTCACTTGAACTTCCTACCTCAACTTCCTCAAATGTGAAATGTGAATAAATAAAAATAGCCTCTAGATACCTCCCAGGGTTGTTGTGGGTATCACAATATTTGTAGAGTTTTTAGCACAGTGCCTGGCATATAATATACATTTAATCAATGCTCCTTCCATTTTCTTCTGCTTTAATCATGATGCCCAGAACTGAAAATAAGACTGCAGAGTTACGTCTGATGAGGGCAGAGAACACAATACATCTATCACCTCCCTATTCCTGGAAGCTATGACCTTAGTGCATCTCAGGGTCAAATTAGCTTTTTAGCTATAATATTACACAGGTCCAACTTCTTTCAACCAATCCACATGACATGGTTTCAACTATTTTGTAATCCACTGGATTTCTTCCACCTTGATTTCCTAAATGCAATTTCTAAAAGGGGATGTAACATTTTAAATACATTCTCACCAGAACATAGTATAGTAGGACTGTGAACCCTTTCTACCTGAACACTAAATATCTACTAATGAAGCCTAACACTGTACCAGCTTATTGGTGGTTAAGAGGGAGTATACGCATTTATTAAGTGCCTACTGTGTTCCAGGCACTATCCTAAGTATTTTACAAATATTATCTCATTTGATCCTGCTGAATCATACTACTGACTCATGTTGAGTGTCTGCTGGAATCCCCGTCTTGTTCATCTGGGCTTTTTTCTGCCCGTGTTTCCCTCATTCAGTGTAGAAAAATGTTTCACTCCAAGGTAGAAATGTACTATTTTTCTCTCTCACATGTCTTCTGCAGTCTCCTATTCCAGTTTATTATGATCTTTGTGGATCCTAGTTCTATTGTCCTGTGTGTTAGCTATCCCTCCTAGCTTTGTATCATACAATATTTGAATTAGTATGCCCAATGGTGCTGTCATCTAAGTTACTGATAAGACGGCTGAGTAGAATGGGGCTTATCCAAGACTCCTGGGTGCTCCACTACAGACCTCTCTCCAAACAGCATATCATCCATTAATCAACATACTTTGGGTCCAGTCAAGCAACCAGTTCAGAATCCACCTAGCTGTACTATTATCCAACCCTCATTTTTTCATCCTTTCCACAAACATGTCAGGAGAGTCTTTGTCCAACACCATGTTGAAAGCCAGGCTTTTCTATGCCTAAGAATTCTCTTGACAGATTAATCATTAGCTGGCAGGATTAAGGGCTAGAAGGAAAATTGGATATCATTTAGTCTAATACCCTTCATTTTACAGAGGAGCATATGGAGAACAAGTGAGATGACTCTGAGGTTACAGAGGTGATAAGGAAGCAATGGAAGAATTCAGAACCGAGTCCTCTCTCTCCAAGACTGTTGGAGTCAGGCTCTATTCAATACTCCACACTGATCTCAGAGTTGCATGGAACAATTATAACATGAAAATTTTCCAGGAGGCAGGGAGCGAGGCTAGAAAAACTTAGCTTTAATGATAATGAAAAGCATTTTTCACTCAGACTGGGGCAAAATATGAAAGGATACATTAAGGGGGGGGGGGAATCACAGGTGGTAGAGGGATGATATAGAATAAATAAGATATAATAATAATTAATTAATTGTTTAATTTTTATTTAATTTTATTAAATAAATTTTATTTAACTAAAATTTAAAAATAAATAAAATTAAAAGTTAAAAATAAATAAATAAAGCTAGATAAATTTAACAAACAAATAAATTTTATTTAATTAAAATAAAAAAGTAAATATAATAAAATAAATAAAAATAAATCTAATTCTTCTGTGCTCTAAAGAGTCAAACTACCAACAGTGGATAGAAATTGCAAGGAAGATTTCAGTTCAATAGAATTCAGAATCTCCTAAAAATTAGGGCAATTACAGTACCAATACCACAAAATGATGATGCCACCTAAATTAATTTACATATTTACTGCTATACCAATCAAACTATGAAGAGGGTGCTTTGTAGAGCTAGACAAAATCCATTTGGAGGAATAAAAGGTCTAGAAACTCAAGGAAAATAATGGGGGGTGGGGTGGGGAGTAAAAATGAAGGAAGAATGGGCATTTCTAGAACTCAAATTATATTTCAAAACAATAATCATCAAAACTGTTTGATATTGGTTAAAAAATTAAAAATGGATCAGTAGAAGAAACTAGCTAAGGAGGAATCATAAACTACTGAATTTGGCAACAGTATTCAATAAATCTGAGAACATAAGTTGCTTGAGGAAGAACTCCTTATTTGGCAACAGATGCTGGGAAGCTAGAAAGCAGACTGGCAGAAATTAGGTATATAGGGGCGGCTAAGTGGCACAGTGAATAGAGCGCCGGCCCCGGAGTCAGAAGGACCTGAGAAGGGATCCAGCCTCAGACACTTAACACACACAAACAAAAACCTAGCTGTGTGACCTTGGGCAAGTTACTTAACCCTGATTGCCCTCCAAAAAGCAAAAAAAAAAAAAAAAAAATAGACCAACATATTGTACCATTTACTATAGTAAGTTCAATTTAGTATATGTGACCTGAATGTTAAAGATCACACCATAAAAAAATTATTGGAGAATAAGATCTGGCATTCTTGACAGCTATGGCAAGGAAGAGAACTCTTTACTAAAGAAAAGGGGTAATCACAAGATATAAAACTCATCTTTTTAACTAAATAAAATTGAAAAGTTTTTGAAAGAAAAGATATCAATGCAGCAAGGATAAGAAGCAAAATCTTTGCAACAAATATGGCTGAGAGGGGTCTGCTATCCAAGACACTTGGGAATTGACACAAATATTTAGGCCATTTATCTCAATGGTCAGGTAGCCAAATGGATATAAATAAATACTTGTTAGATTAATTATTATAAATTATTTACAGCCTTATGAAAAGTTGCTTCAAATCATTAATAAGAGAGAAACACATCAAAACTACTTTGAAGTTTTATGTTACATAGCAAAGATGACAAAAATGGAAATAATCAATATCAGAATTAGGGAAAACACACTGCTACATTGTTGGTGGAGCTTTGAATTGACCTAACAGCTTGAAACAGCCTCAAAAAGCAATTTGTAATTATTTTTGAAAAGAAACTAAAATGTCCATAAATTTTGACCCTAAGTTCCTACTGCCAGGCACATTTCCAAAAGAGATTAAAGACAGACAAAAGAAAGTTTTCACTAACTCCAAAATATTCACAGAAATATTTTTAAAGTGCCATGAATTTGGGTACAATTAAAAAAAATATGGCAATGAATGTAAGTTTTATGCCATAAGAAAATATGAATATGAAATACCCAGAGAAATACTTATATGAACTGAGACTGTAAAATAAGCAGAAAAATAATACACACAGTGCTCTCTGCCCCTCTGATTAGAGCAAGGAGCCATGAACTCCTCAGTCTCCATGTCAGGAGAAGGGGAGATAGAAGAGACATCTCAGAGATCTCATTTCCCACCTGGCTGAATTCAGTTGGATGCCTTTGACTTTTCCATCATGCCCTACTTCCTCTCCACACTACCCTCCTTTCAAACTTCTTTTTGTGTATTATCTTCCTTCATTAGAGTATCAGTTCCTTGAGGGAAGGGACTGTCTTTTTCATATTTGTATCCCCAGAGTTTAACATATTGCCTGGCCCCTGTGGGTTCTTGTTAAGTATTTATTGACCATTGGGTAATCTTGATTTTGGACAATGACTACAGTATAAACACAAAGCACCAAAATTCAAATTAAATGTTTTGTACCTATAATGACCAAGTCTGGCACTGAAGAAGAGCTAAAAAATGTACCTCCCTTCCTTTTATACAGAGGCAAGGGCCTATAGGTGTGGAATGCTACATATATTATCATAATCAGAGGTGTGCTGGCAAATGTTCAGAGAATTGGTAAACAGTTCTCTGAAGGAAAAAAAAATACTCAGGACACATTTTAAAGTTTAATATGCATTATTAATGTTTTCATTGTCACTTTCTTAAGCCTAGACAGTCAACAAAACAATAAACCAAACCTGGATTTGTAGCATTTCTGAAGAAATCGGAAATTTGATGATAGGTTCTCATGAGTCAGTATGGGCTGACTCCAGCACATTCCTCGGTTAATGTATTGGTTAGTTTTGCTGAACTAGTATTTTTTTTTCTTTTTAAATTTTTGTTAAGAATTAGGGCTCATGGATAGGAAAAGAGATATTTGGAAATTAAGGTATCAATAAAAGGATCAACAAAAGGATCAATAGGATTAAATCAAATCAAAAGGATCAATAAGTTATCAATAAAGGATAAATAAAAATTTTTAAATAATGACATAGATATATGCTACATGTCCTTTATGAATTATGCTAAAGATCAAAGCCCTATACATTTAAGGCCCCAAATGAGAAAATGACAGGCTTAAAAATCTTTACATATATACATACATAGAAAAGTATGCTTTTAAATTTAAGAAATGAAATTTAAACACAAAAAATTAGAGATGTATGAAAAGTAAGTCTAAGTAGGCGGTTAGGTGGTATAGTGTAAAGAGTGCTGTATTTAAAAGTCAAAAAGACTTAACTTTGAATCCCACCTCAGCTACTTCCTAGCTGTGGGATCCTGGACAAGTCACTTAACCTCTCTTATCTTTAGTTTCCTCAACTGTCAAACGTGCATTTTAGTAGCACCTATCTCCCTGGGTTGTTGTAAAGCTCAAAAGAGATAATATAGGTAAAGCAATTTTCAGAACTTAAAGAACTAAATAAATGTTCAACCAGAGTAGTTGTAGTCCCCCTGCAGATAATAACAAGAAAATAGTGGGCTGCCATTATATGGTGCTCTCTCATCACACATATATTCCTGTGCCTCAGAAAACAACAACTATTATACATTTCAGCACACAAATAGCCCATCTTATTGAATGACAGCCTAGCAGAGCTTTCCAGGTAAGATATGGGAATGGGAATCTACCATGTTGTATTCTGCTGCTAGAAGAATTAAAAGAACATCCTTGAAAAGTAGTTTAAACAAATATTTATTAGGCACATAGTATTTATCAGTCACTATTTTAAACCCTGGGGATATAAATACAAATAAAAAGAAAGTCCCTGCCCTCAAAGAGCTTACATTCCAATTTTAAAAGGGAGCCAAAGAATGGAGGGAACTAAAGGCAAGGTACTGAAATCTGGAAAACTCAGAAATACAGCCATGAGAGGAATAAAGGTTGTTTTGCCTGTGCCCCTTCCCAAACGGAAACCCTGGTAGGAACTCACCAATGGGATAAAAGACTAGCATGGCAGAGGGATATTTCAGGGTGATAAGGCCACAGTGGCAGGTTGATATGCCATAATAAGAGGCTCCAGGCCTCTTACTGTTGACAGGTTGTACCTGCCCAAAGAATTATAGATTTTAAAATTGAGAAGGGCTATCTAGTCAATGGCACTCATTTTAAGCATAAAGAACCTGCAGCCTACAAAGATAAAGGTAATAATTTAAATTATACAGCTAGTTGGTAGTAAGGTCAAAATTCAAAATTATGTTTCAGGACTTCCAATCTGGTTCTCCAGTCTCCAGCAGCACCAGCCACCCCATCTCTCACCCCCTCATCACAGCACCATAATGAGGGCCCTTCAGGGGCCTCAGGACAACATCAACACAACACCAGGTAAACAGCCAGGGCTTGCAGCCATGGGCACAAGAAGCCTAAGACAGTGCCTTTTTCACCCTGGGAGGAGAGATCAAATTTGAAAGAAAGGAAAAAGGACTGAAAAAAAAAAGATGAGCAAACAAACAAACAAACAAAAAAAAGAATCTGACCATAGAAATTTATTATGGTGACAGGGAAGACCAATACACAAACTCAGAAGATGACAACAATGTAAAATCTCCTATAGGTAAAATCCCAAAGAAAAATAGGAAGTGATCTCAAGTCCAGAAAAAATTCACAGAAAAGCTAAAAAATAAACAAACTTGAAAATCATACAAGATAGATAGAGGGAAAAAATGGGAAAAGAAGTGAGAGTGATACAAGCGAAGTATAAAAAAGAGTCAAAACAGTCAACTGATTAAAAAGTAGAATTGAACAAATGGAAAAGTAGATACAAAAATCCACTGAAGAAAACAACTCCTTAAAAAGTACAATTGGCCAAATGGAAAAGAAAGTATAAAAGTTCATTGAGGAAAACAATACCTTAAAAGTTAACATTGGACAAATGGAAGCTAATGACTCTATGAGACTTCAAGAATCAATCAAATTTTTAAAAATGAAAAAATGAAAGAAAATGTAAAATAGCTCAAGGGAAAAACAACTGACCTGGAAAACAGATACAGGAGAGACAATATCAGAATCATTGGACTACCTGAAAGTCATAATCAAAAGGAGAACCTGGACAGCATCTTTCAAGAAATTATCAAGGAAAACTGCCCTGATGTCTTGGAAACAGAGAGCAAAAATACTGAAAGAATTCACCAATCACCTCAAGAAAGGGATTCCAAAATAAAAACTTCAAGGAACATTATAGCCAAATTTCATAACTCAGGTTAAGGAAAACAATACTACAAATCACCAGAAAGAAACAATTCAAATATCGGGAAGTCACAATCAGGATTACACAGAACTTGGCAGCTGTAACCTGGCAAAATTAAGCATAATGCATCAAGGGGAAAAATTGTTATTCTATGAAATATAAGGATTTCAAACTTTCATAAGGAGAAGATCAGAACTAAACCAAAAATCTGAACTCCAATATCAAGACCCAAGAAAAGAATAAACAGGTAAAAAGGGAAAAGAAAATATAAGAGATTCAAAAGACATAACTCTTTATATCCCTACATGGAAAGATGATACTTGTAATTCTCAAAAATGGTATCACTAATAGTCCAGCTAGAAGGAATGTACATAGACAGATTGTATGGATATAAGGTGAATTTGAGGGCATGACATAAAACAATTAAGGGATGAGAAAGAGGAGTATGATGGATGCAGAAGAAAGAAGAAAGAGAGGGGTAAATTATTTGATGGGGGTAAATTATATGATGGATGCAGAAAGAAGAAGAAAGAGAGGGGTAAATTATTTCACATGAAGAGGCACAAAAAACCAATTACAGTGGAAGGGAAAAGGGAAGAGTGGGTGATAAACATTGCTTGAACCTTATTCTCATCAGTATTGGCTCAAAGAGGGATTCATATGCACAATTAGTTGACTATAGAAATCTATCTTACCTGACAGGGAAGTAGGAGGGAAGGAGATAAAGTAAAAGGCATGGAGGTGAGCATTAACACAAGGGAGGGTAGATAAGGGGAGATAGTAGACAGAAGCAAAACACTAGTGAGGAGGGAAAGGATGAAAGGAGAGAGATAACAGGAGGAAGAATAGGATAGAGGGAAACACACAGGTAGTAATCATGACTGCAATGTGAATAGGATGAACCCTCTCATTAAACAGAAGTGAATAGCAGACTGTATCAAAAACAAAAATCCCACAATGTGTTGTTTACAAGAAACACATTTAAAGCAGAGAGAGAGAGAGAGAGAGAGACATATAGAGTAAAGATAAGGGGCTGGAGCAGAATCTATTATGCTTCAGCTGTAGTAAAAAAAAAGTAGATGTAGCAATCCTGATCTCAAAGTAAAAGTGAAAACAGATCTAATTAAAAGAGAAAATGAAGGAAACTACATCTTGCTAAAAGGTACCAGACAATGAAGCTATATATTGATATAGATAAACATATATACACTAAGTGGTATACCACCCAAATTTGGAAAGGAATAATTGAGTTATAGAAAGAAATTGACAGCAAAACTACACTGATAAGGGACCTCAATCATCCCCTCTTAGAACTTGAAAAATTGAAAAATTCAACCAAAAAATAAATAAGACAGAAACTGAGGAGGTAAATAGAATATTAGAAAGGTTAGAAATGATAGACCTTTGGCATGATTTAGACATAAAGGGTGACACTATAAGCAAATTAGAAAAGCAAGGAATAGACTACCTGGGGAAGAGGAAGAATTCATGACCAAATAAGAGATAGAGAGCATTACAAGATGTAAAATAGATCATTTTGATTATATTAAGTTAAAAAGCTTTTGTACAAACAAAACCAATGCAACCAAGATTAGAAGGGAAACAGAAAGATGGGAAATAATCTTTACAGCAAGTGTTTCTGAGAAAGGTCCCATTTTTCAAATATATAGAGAACTAAGTCAAATTTATTTTATTTTATTTTATTTTTGCTTTTTGGAGGAGGGAAGGTATGACAATTGGGGTTAAGTGACTTGCCCAAGGTCACACAGCTAGTAAATGTTAAGTGTCTGAGGCCAAATTTGAAATCAGGCCCTCCTTACTCCAGGGCTGGTGCTCTATTCATGCCACCTAGTCGCCCTGAACTAAGTCAAATATACAAGAATACGAGTCATTCCTCAATTGATAAGTAGTAAAAGAATATGAATGGGTAATTTTCAGATGAAGAAATCAAAGCTATCCATAGTAATATGAAGAAGTGCTCTAAATTAGTTCAATTACAGAAATGCAAATTAAAACAACTCAGAGGTACCCCCATACCTATTAGATTGGCTAATATGACAAAAAGGAAAATGATAAATTCTGGATAAGAAATGGGAAAATTGGGACACTAATGCACTGTTTGGTGTAGTCGTAAACTGATCCAACCATTCTGGAGAGTAATTTGCCCAAAGGGCAACCAAACTGTGCAAACTGTGCATCCAGCAATATCACTACTAGGTCTATATCCCAAAGAGATCATATAAAAGGGAAAAGGACCTGCATGGGCAAAAATATTTATAGCAGCTCTTTTTGTGATGGCAAATTATTGGAAATTGAGGAAATGCCCATCAACTGGGGGATGGCTGAACAAGCAGTAGTATATTAATGTAATGGAATAGTATTGTATAATAAGAAATGATGAACATGTAGACTTCAGAAAAACCTATAAAGACTTGTATAAACTAAAACAAAATGAAATGAGAAGAAACAGGAAAACATTGTACACAGTATCAGCAACATTGTGTGATGATCAACTATGAAAAACTTAGCTCTTTTCAGCGACATAATGATCCAAGACAAACACAAAAGACTCATGAAGGAAAATGTCATCCATATCCAGATAAGGAACTGATGAACTCTGAACACAGATTAAAGCATATTTTTCACTTACTCTATTCGTTTTCATGATTTTTTTTCCTTTTGATCTATTTCTTCTTTCACAACTGTGACTAATATGGAAATATTTTTACACGATAGCACATGTATAAACTATATCAAACTGCCTACCATTTTCAGAAAAAGGGAGGGGAAAGGGGAGGGAGAAAAATTTGGAACTCAAAATCTTGTAAAACTGAATGCTAAAAATTTTCTTGGCATCTAAATGGGGAAAAAATAAAATACTATTTTTCAAAAAAGATTCTATGGGTTTCAAAAGTTTAATTCTTCACTTCTCATGCACCAGAAAGCCCCTGTTGCTATACCTGATGACTTTTTCATCTACTATCTTATTTGGAGGACAGTAACTCTTGAGAATTATTTTTAAGAACAAATAAAATGCAGAGTATTTTATTAAAAATTTAACCTCCAATATCAGTGTGAGTGTGTGTGTGTAATGATCTTTTAATCACTTCGATGGACTGAATATTTACTATTTGACTACATAAAATGTCAGTGGCCAGGAGGCAAAATCCTTAACCAAACAACCCTCAGATGATATTACAATCAAAGCCCTGTAAAGGCATTTCTAAACTTCACATGTGTGATAAGTCCTTAGGGACTCTGACAGCTTTGATACTCATTTTTAAATTATTCAAAATTAAGCTGTTCATGTTGCTTTGAGTGGAGAAATATTGGGTGCAATACTGGGGTAAGGAACCTGTGACCTGAAAGATAGATTTGACCCATTGTTTCATTTCACCAGTTTCATGACAAATATTTGTACAAAGAAAGGCCTAGTATAATAGCACTTTAAAGTCTTTTAATGTAGCATTTTTAATGGATGGTATCTGTCATCAGCCTTATTTATTCATCCAAATTTATAGATAGTATGCATTTGAGTGGATGATGGGGGTAATGTTAACATTGGCATGGCAACTAGCAACTAATTTCTGAATTCTTATTTCTCATGATTTGAAATCCATCGCCACGAATGTCATAATCTGGGGAGATATGAGCAGCTACATCTGTTTCTTCCAACTCCATGCAAGTTTCTTCCCACTAAATATCCTGGTTTCTTCCTGCTCTAAGCTGGTTACTTCACACCATATTGGAGATAAGTATAATCTAGAGATTAAAAGAATTTCTCACAATTCTCCGTCTGGAAAAGGTTTTAACTCTATTCAGAGAAAAACTTCTTTACTAGATATAGCTGAAAGTAGAATGGGCTGCCTTAGGGGGGATTGGATTTCCCTATCACTGGATATCTTCAAGTAGAGAATGGATGACCAATTGGTCAGGGATGGTGCAGAGGAGTCCAATCCAGATATGGGTGGGACTAGATTATCCCCAAAGTTCCTCTGAGATTCTGTAATTATGAGGAGAATACAACACACACACACACACACACACACACACACACATAGATGATCATATATTTAAAATTGGAATGGATTGTAGGGGCCATCTACTTCCAAGTCACTGACTTTATAGATGAGGAAACTTGACTTCCCAAGTTGACACAGGAAGTAAGAGTCAGAGGACGGAAGTGAACCCAAGTACTCTGACTCCCAAATCCATCATTCTTTCCCCTATACCATACTCACAAATCATGCAGAATCTGAAAAGTTTCATTTAACATCCTGCCTAGAATTACATGAAAAGCAAGAACCATATTTAAACATGGCCATCTTGGTGAATGCCAGTCAACAAGCAATATTCTTCCAGGGGAGACAGAAGGTTATTTTCAGCTTTTTGTCTGACGGCTCACCCACAAAGTCTTCCACTCCACCCGTAACCCATTAACAATGCAGTCTGTGCCACCTCATTTCAACTAGTGTTTTAATAGACTACAGATAAAAGCCCAGCAATTTCCACAGGCAATTACTCTAGCAAATGAATCACCAAGGTCAGACACAGGTTGAAAAGGTCACCAAATAATTTGCTACTTTTACTTATTTTCTGCAGGTTGGTTTACTAATTGCAAAAAAACAAGTACCATTTAGTTAGTTACAAAACACCTGGCTAAACTCAGCCTAAATTGCAGGTTTGCAACTGGGGACCTTTGTTACTTTATAATGAGATACTTGAGTTTATATTTCGCGATATGAGTCATCAAAGGGAAATAATTAACAAAGCAATTTAAAATAACACAATTTTAAAATCCATTAAGTAAGCCTGTTATCCTTAACTCAGCTCATCTTCCGTTTGTGGTTATGTCTTAACTGTCTAAGGGCTTTATCAACTTGGAATCACTTCAAAACACAATGAAACTTTTTCTAGAGTCTTTCACCTTTTCTCTTGAAACTTTTCTCTGAAGAAAATTCATAGAACTAGAACAAGGAGGGACCTCAGATGCCATCTAATACAATTCTCTTATTTTATCAATAAGGAAAATGAGGGTCAGGGAGGTTAAGGTACTTGACTGAGGTCACAGGTAGTAAATACCAGAGGCAGAATTTTAATCAAGAGTCCTTGTACTTCAGGAGGTCAAAGAGGTTAAAACTATTTTCATAGTAATATTCAGATTTATTTGCCTGTTAAGATAGTCCTCCCTAAAATGGTTAATTTGGTTACATAATTTTTAAAAATTTTTCATACAAATAACGAATGCACCTAAATTTTAAAGAAAAGTAGAAAACTAGGGTAAACAATTTTGCAGCAAGTTTCCCTGACAAGGTCATATAAAGAACTGAGTCAAACTTTTATATAAGAATACAAGTGATTCCTCAAGCAAAGTCATCAATAACCACATGAAATAAATGCCCTAAATTAATAATAATTAGAGAAATGTACATTAAAACAACTACAAGGAACCAGCTCACATCTATCAGATTGGCCAAGATGACAGAAAAGGAAAATGATAAATGTTGGAGGAGATATGGGAAAATGGGTAAACTAATGCTGTTAGTAGAACTGTGAACTGGTCCGACCATTCTGTAGAACAATTTGAAACTATGCCCACAAAGCTATAAACTTTGCATATCCAACGAGCTAATAATACTACTTTGGTTTATATACCAAAGATATCAAATGAAAAGAAAAAGGATCCTATCAGCTCTTTTATCTATCTATCTATCTATCTATCTATCTATCTATCTATCTATCTATCTATTTGGAGAATTGGAAACTGAGCAGATACTCATCAATTGGGAACTGATTGAACAATTAATGGTGATGGAATACTATTGTAATGTAAGAAATGACAAAAGGGGTGATTTTAGGAAAACCTAGGAGGACTTGTATGGCTGATGTAGAACAAAGTGAGCAGAACCAGCAGAATAACATTATTATAAAGATAGTTAACTGTGAAATTCTCAGTAACTGATCAATAAAATGATCCACCATAACTGCAAAGGACTCATGATAAAAATCGCTGTTCATCTCCAAAACTGATGGTCTTAGAACGCAGACTGATCTGATTTGGGGACACAAATCCAGATCAAGCTGAGGAAGGAACCAGTGCCTAGGGATGGTGTTTAAGGCTAAAGAGATGCTAAACAGAGCATCCATAATGGAAGTATACAGAAAGAATATAAAATTCAGAAGCCAGAAGCAGCAAGGTAGTTCACATTCTGGGAGTCGTTTGGGGGCTCAGGTCCAAGTCTCTAGCCTAGCCTGATGACTGCAGAAGGATAATCAGGGCAGGTATACCAAACCAAAGTGAAGACTGAAGTTTTTGCATTCTAAACCAGCAGAACTTTTGTGATGTCTGCAAGTGACTGAGTCCAGCAACAGTCTATTGTGGCTCAGACTCAAATTTTGTTGTTGTTCAGTTGTTTTCAGTTGTGTTCAACTTTTCATGACCCCATTTGGGATTTTCTTGGCAAAGATATTAGACTGGTTGGCCATTTCCTTCTCAGCTCATTCTATAGATGAGGAAACTGAAGCAAGCAGGGTGAAGTAACTTGCCCATGATCACATGGCTAGTCTGAGGTCAGATATGAATTAAAAAATACAAGTCTTCCTGACTCTAGATAAACTTATTACATTAAAAAATGGTGAGATGCTACATGTCCCTTGTGAATCTTATTGTCTGTGGTCATAGAGGGAGTCTAATTAGATAAGACCTAGGAGTGGTTCTTATGTCTTGAAGTTCTTAAGAGAAGAATGAAAAGAGAGAGAAGAGGAATACAATGGGGATAAGGGTGAGGAGAAGGGAAAAGATAGGGAAAATTATCTCACTAAGTCCTGGTATTCAAGTAGACATCTATCAAAACAAGGAAGAAGGGTTGAGAAGAGCCATTGACACTTGAACTTCATTCTAAACTGAGCTAAAGTGAGGAAAAATACACACACACACACACACACACACACACACACACACAATGGGTAACAGGAATACCTTTCACTTAACAGGGAAACAGGAGGGAAAGATGAGAAGGGAATGGGGGGAATTAGTGTGATGGTAAATTAAGGGAGAGACTAATCCTAAGCAAAATAGACTAAATAAGCATGTGCAAATAATATTTATAGTTCTTTTTGAAGTGAAGAAAAATGGGAATCTGAGAGGGTACACATAATTGGGAATCACTGAACAAGTTATAGTATATAAATGTAATGGAATACTATTATGCTTTGAAAAATGATGAAAAGGATAGTTTCAAAGAAACCTGGAAAAACTTGTATGAACTGATGCAGAGTGAAGAGAACCAGCAGAATGATCAATATAATGTCAACAATATGGTAAAGATATATAATTTTTAAAAGAATTAGGAACCCTGATCAATGTAATTACAAGCCATGATTCTAGAGGACTAATGATGAAACATGATGCTCACCTCCTGATAGAGAGGTGAAGGTCTCAGAATACAGAAGGACACACTTTTTAAAAAATATGGCTAATGAGCAAATTTGTTTTGCTTGACTATACATAGGTTTTGACTACAGAGAGTTTTGCTTTCCTTTCATTCTTGACTAGTTGGGGGTGGGGCAAGAGAAAAGGCAGATTTTTGCTAATTGAAAAAATATATATAATTTTAAAAACAAAACAACATATCACAACAGATTGAATACAGAAGCAGTTATTGAGGATCCAGCTGTATTCTATTTCAAAGAAATTTGCAAAAAAAAATCATAAAACAATGCTACTCTTCTTACTAATTTTTTTGTTTTAGAATGTCATTATTTTTCATAAAATATTATTTAACGTGTAATGGGCACATTATTGTTACTGGAAGAACTAAATATTTGAAAAATTAATCCATTTTAATTTCTAATGTGCTATCTATAGATATAATTTATATTAACAAAAGCTCTTTGAGGTCCTCGATTATTTTTAAAAGTATAAAAGAGTTCTGAGACCAAAATATTTGAAAGCCACAATGCTAATATGTTATCAACCATTGTGTATCAAAGTGGAATAGCATAAGGTGTCTATACCCAGGACCTACTAAACAGGAAACATTTCTGAGTATAATAATTATAATAGGAATAAGTGATCTGCCAGACGAAGACAGAGGATGCAGAAACCAAGGCCCAGTTGGTTATGCTCCAAACACATTTTTCTGAGGAACTTCTTTCTGCCTTTGCTCTCTTTCTCTTGCTTTCTCTGTCACTGTCCTGGTGGGTGGATCCAGAGCTGGTAGCCATGCTCCTCTAATGGGATCTTATCCAGATCCTTGGAGAAATTCTCTAGCTCTTGGAAGAGCTATGGACATTGGGAAATAAGCTATAATTATCTTTGTGGTGTTCCTTTTTTTATATTGCTCCTGAGCCTTCCCATATATTGAAATTTTATCTCTTGTGGCTTCAGCATATAAATGTAATCAATTCTGTCATGTCCTTTGTTTGCTGGTCTAATGAGCACTCCTGAGCTCTCTATTCTTTTATTGAACTGCTACTTCATTTGTTATTCAGACCCGATTTATTGTAAGACTATCAATACTGATACACTTCAATTCTTCCAATAGCATGTCATTTCAATCATCACAGAACAAAGATCTACTGGTATCTACCAAGTTGCTGACAGTAAATTAGTGTTTATAAATGACCTTAAAATGGTGAATTTTATGACGTTTTGTTTTCTCTTACACCACTCCACACCATTACTGCAGAAGCAGATATTGATGGTAAAGTCTATTGACTCATATTCAGTGTAATGTTTTCAAATGTATAAAATACAATACATAGTGGATTACAAAAGCAACCAATTATATTGAAATAGCATTTTAAAATATTTTTTAAAATGTATCAACCCCAAGTTAAAAACCATTGTTTTATAGCATTATGAATCTCTTATAACTAGAAGATATTCCATCGAGTGCAACCTACTCACTTCACAGATGAGGAAACAAGACCAAGAAAGACAAATTGAGGGTCAACCTAAATTTTCTTTGTTTCATGGGTAGTACTCATGGCCAAAGACTTCATCATCAACTGATTGGTCTGACTGCAAGGAATATCTACATACTTCATTATTCAAAATGACAGACTGGGTCTCTCACTCATATGTAATCCAAGTTTTTCCAACATGGCAAAAGCTTCCAGAGTTTACTCTACATTGACACAGTCTTTGAATATGCAGGATCATTGCTAAATCACAATGAAGCAGTGGAGGTAGACTTAAATCCTTTTTGTTATGTAAGCATATGATGCTTTCAAGGAGAAAACTATATAAATAATTGTCTGCTGTCTACTAATCTATAATCTAAATGTGTGATTGCAAAGTGCCCAAATTAAGAATATTCCAGTAAACCCTATAAAAATGTGAATAAGTAGAAAAGAGAACATGACTCAACTATCCAAAACCCAAAAGAGTTGATGTTTTCTTATTTATTTGGGGGAAAATGGAAAATGCGGATCATTTGTTCTACAATTTCAGGACAAACAATAGCTCCAAAAACTGAAAGAATTTTGCCTCATGTTTGGTAGAGAATTTCTGTACTAGTGACTAAGTCAAGAATCTTTTTCAGTATCTAAAGCCTTCTTAAGGGAATATCTGGATAGAATTACACAGATGAATCATCTCCCCCAAATTCTGATCAAGCAGAAAATATTTCTCATGCTACCAATATATGTGCTTTACTTTAATACAGCTCAAAATTGAACTATGCCAAGAAGCCCTCTTTTACTCAAACCCCCCCCCCCCCATCACTTTATTCTTTACCATTTCTGGTTCTGAAAATATTATGGCCCATATTGAGAAGTCTGCAGTTGAAAATTTGATCCCAGGACTATTTCAAATCTGGGAAAATCCACCGTTTAATGGTGAGAGAAGGTAAAGGTATTTTAGAGTAGAAGAGGAACTAAGAGTTTCTTTCTTAAAAAAAAGATTATTTTTAACATTCTTTTCTTTTAAAATTTTGAGTTCCAAATTCTCTCCTTCCCTCTCAACCCTCAACACTTACTAAGAAGGTAAGCAAAATAATATTAAAATGTGAAATCATGCGAAACATTTTTGCATTAGTCATTTTTTAAAAAGTAAGAAAAATAAAGAGAGAAATTATGCTTCAATTTGCACTAGGAGTTGATCAGTTTTCTCTCTGGAGATGGTTAGCATTTTTTTTAAATCATTGCTCTTACAGTATATGATTTCCCAGCTTTTTTCACTTCACTTTGCATCAGTTCATATAGATTTTGCCATGTTTTTTTCTGAAACCACCCACCATGCCATTTGTACCATAGTACTCCATCTCAGTCATATACTACAGCTTGTTCAGTCATTCCTCAATTGATGATCATTCTCTCAATTTCCAATACTTTACCACCATTAAAAGAGCTTCTATAAATATTTTGTCCATATATATCCTTTTTCTTTTTCTTTGATCTCTTTGCTCTTCAGATCTAATGATGGTATTGCTACATCAAAGAGTATGCACAGTTTTATGCCACTTTGGCATAGTGCCAAATTGTTCTCCAGCATGGTTAGGACAATTCACAACCTAACCAATAATGCATTAGTGTCCCAATTTTTCCACATCTCCTTCAATATTTGTCATTTCCTTTTCTGTCATGTTAGCAAATATGATAGGTATAAAGAGGTACTAGGAGTTATTTCAATTTGTATTTCTCTAATCAATAGTTGATTTAAGCATTTTTTCATATGACTAAAGATCACTTTGATTTCTTCGTCTGAAAATTGCCTGTTCATATCCTTTGACCATTTATCAGATGGGGAATGACTTGTATTCTTATGAATTTGACTCGGTTCTTTATATATATTTGAGAAATGTGGCCTTTATCAGAGAAACTTGCTTTAACATTTTTAAAATATTACTTATTGTCTATGATATCTTTTAGCAAAATATAGTTTCCCTGATTATCTTTTTTAACTAGGTCTATTTTGCTTTGTTTGAGATTAGGATTGTTCCTCTTATTTTGTTTTGTTTTGTGTTACTTTGCTCAAGTACAATAGATATGACTCCAGTCCTTTATTTTAACTCTGTGTTTCTTTCCATTTCAAGCATGTCTTTTGTAAACAAGAGATCGTGGGATTCTGGTTTCTAATTCATTCTGCTACCCCCCACCTGTTTTTATGGGTGAACTCATCCCATTCACATTAACAGTTATGATTACTAACTTCTATGTTTCCCTCAATCCCTTCCTTTCTCTTTCTTTTTATCCTGTCCCTCCTCCAAAGTTTGTTTTGCTTCTGACCACTGCCTCCCGTAATCCACCTTTCCTTTTATTACCTTCCCCCATATCTCTTATCCCTTTCCCCTTTTATTTCATTATTGGACAAGATAGATAGATTTCCACACCCAAATATATGCATGTATACATATATGTGTGTGTGTGTGTATCTATATATCCATACATATTCTTTCTCTTTTGAACCAATTCCAATGAGAATGAAATTCAAATGTTGCCCACCCCCCTTTGTCTTGTCTACTATAAAAGCTCTTTTCTGTGTGACTCTTTTATGTAAGAAAAATTTTCTTACTTTATCTCTTCCTTCCCCCTCCTCCCACTGCACCCCTCTTTCTCATCCCTTCATTTTTACTTTTATTTTTTGGAGATCACCCCAACATAATGGGCTTACACTTTTGCTCTCTATCTATGTGGACTCCTTCTAATTGCCATAATATAACGAGAAAGTTCTTAGGAGTTACATGTTTCACCTTCCCATATAGGAATTAAAGAGATTAACTTTTTTGAGTCCCTTAGGATTATTCTTTCATGCTTACCTTCTTATGCTTCTCTTGAGTTTTGTGTTTGAATGTCAAAATTTCTATTCAGCTCTGGTCTTTTCATCAGAAATGCTTAAAAATCCTCTATTTTATTGAATATTCATTTCCCCCTATAAGGATTATACTTAGTTTTAATGGGTAGGGCACATTCTTAATTGTAATCCTAGTTCCTTTGCCCTATGGAATATCATATTCCAAACTGTCTACTCCTTTGGTGTGGAAACTGCTAAAACTTGTGTAATCCTGTAATGCCACAACATTTGAATTATTTCTTTCTGACTACTTGGAATATTTTCTCCTTGTCTTGGGAGCTCTGGAATTTGGTTATAATATCCCTCAGAGTTTTCATTTTGGGATTTCTTTCAGGAGGTGATTAGTGGATTCTTTCAATTTCTATTTTACTCTCTGGATCTAATTTCTTGAAATATGATGTCTGGGCTCTTTTAGGATCATAGCTTTGGGGTAGTCCAATTAATTTTTAAATTCTCTCTCTTCAATCTTTTTTTCCAGGTCAGTGGTTTTTCATATGAGGTATCTCACATTTTTTCCCCTACTTTTCATTCTTTTGATTTGGTTTTATTATTTCTTGATGTATCATGGATTCATTAGCTTCCATTTACCCAAATTTGCTTTTTAAGGAATTTGTTTCTTCATTCAATTTTGGGCCTATTTTACCTTAAGACCAATTATATTTTTAAGGTGTCATTTTCTTCAGTACTTTTTGTTCCTCTTTTAGCAAGTTGTTAATTCTCTTTTCATAGTTTTCTTACATAATCCTCATTTCTTTTCTCAATTTTTCCTCCATTACTCTTACTTCCTTAAAAAAAAACAAAAACAACAGCAACAACAACAAAAAAACAAACAAACAAAAAAAAAAAAAAACCACTCTTCCAGGAATTCTTGTTGGGCTTGGGCCCAATTAGTATTTTTCTTTCAGGTTTTGCTTGTAGCTGTTTTCACATTGTTATCTTCTTCTGAGTTTTATGTCTTAGTCTTTCTTGCCACAGTAGTAGCTTTTTATGATCAGGTCCTTTTTTGTTTGCCCATTTTTCTAGTATTTTGCCCATTTTTCCTGACTTTGAACTTTATGTTAAAGTTGGATTCTGCTATTCTAGACATTGGTAGGCACAGTCCTAAGCTTCAGGCTTTTTTGTGTTATTATTTTCTAAACTAGTTCTGGAGCTATGCAAGTTTTGGTGGCTTTCAAGGTGGTATGATGTGGTCATTACTCTCCTGGTCTGCACTCTGGTTTTTACCTAGGACAAACCCCTGCTGCCCTGTAGCCACAAGTGCTAACATTCCTCTTGACCCTGGAACTATGACGGGTCCCCTGCTCTCCTGCAGTCACAAGTTTCTACCCATTGCTTCTAGGTCTGCTGTGTAGTCAAGACAAGTCTAATCCATCTTCCATGTGACAGTTCTTCAGATGTACCCCTTAAGCATTCTCTTCTCTAGGCTAAAAAAGGTTGCAGGCTATGAAGCATTAGGTATAGTGAAGGATACTTTATGTGTAATATGATCAAACAATAATTCTATCCTACATCCAGCAAAAAAATTGTAAATAAGAATATAAGTGAATGTTAATCAGTGTCATACAGCTATGTCCTAGTCTTCACAAATTCAGAGAAAGAAAAAGTAGGAAAGATAGAAGGTAAAAGGAAGAGATTAAACAAGATGTTCACAAATTACTTTGTAGATGTATCACAAGAAAGGATGTATCACAAGAAAACCAACATTAGATTAAAGTCTGAGTTGATACAAGCAGCTGAACTCTTGGCCTTGTTTGGAAGGGAAAGGGCCTTACACACACATAAATATCCCATGTCAGTTGATTATAAACATCTTAGGCACTAAAAGGATACTTCCAGCAAGAAGCTGTCTCTTTCTACTATGTCCTTTATCTGCCAGAAGAGTTTGGTCACTAGAATATAAAGAAGAGAAAACAATATTAACTTATATTATGAGATAGAATAGTTCAAACTGACCATGAAAAAAAAATGCTTTTTACCCCCAAGGTACAAAACTGCAGAAAACTAAATGATCTCTGTCCCCCCCCTCCCCAGTTTTGTTATTCACTTCCACTTAATTTCTACCAAATGCTCACAGACATAATCCTCAGAGTCTATATGAGCATGTATGCATGTTCCTATTGGCATGGAGAAGCAGGTTACGACTGACTCCATAAAAGTGAGCATGAAGCAGTAGTTAGGGATTCTTAATAACTTGTGCTATTGTTTTAATAATAGCTGATAATTTTATTACCTGACTAGAATTCAAAAGATATGGATTCTAAGAAGCATACTAAACTCATAACCTAGAGACCAATGGATAGAAACCATCCTTCATTAAAATTTTCTTAAATTTAAAATATTACCAGTTAGTCAATAATTACATATTAAATATTAATATGTATTGGACACTGTTAGCCTCTGTACCTAGAGGAAGCAAGATGACTCAGTGGATAAAGCGCTGGGCCTGGAATCAATAAGACCTGTGTTTAAATATGGCCTCAGATACTTACTAGCCATATGATCAAGTCACTTAATCTATTTGCCTTAATCCACAGGAGAAGAAAATAGCAAATCATTCTAATATCTTTGCCAAGAAAATTCCATGGATATTATGGTCCAAAAGATCATGAAAAGTTGGGCACAACTGGACAACAGGCTTTGTAAATAGAATGACAAAATAAAACATGTCTTGCCCTCAGGAAGTTTACATCCTATCAGAGTTGGTAACCAATACAATAAAAGTGTACACAAAATTTATGCAAAATAAATACAAGGTACTGCTGTAAGGAAGGCACTAGAAGCTATGGGGATCAGAAGGTTCCCTATAGAAGGTTAGTCTTGGGCTAAGTTTTGAAAGGAGACCAAGGATTCTAAGAGGTAAGAAATATTGAAAAAGTGCATTCTAGGTATGGAGGAGGGGGAGGGGACCAGTGCAAAGAGAGGGAGAGGAGATGGAGTGAAATGTGTGAGGAACAAGATGAGGCCAATTGGGCTGGACCAGCAAGGATGAGAAAAGGAGTAATGTACAATAAGGCTGGAAGGAGAGATTGGGGCCGGGTTGTAAAGGGCTTTAAATGCTAAACTGAAAATTTTGTATTGAGTAAGGGCAGTTCAGTGCTTTAGGAAGATCACACAGTTGCTAGCTGTGTGAAGGATGGATGAAATAGAGAGACCATTTAGGAGGATAATGCAATATGTGCATATGAGAGATGATGGGGGCCTGAACTAGGGTGTTTGCTTTATAAATGGTTGGCTCTTCAGGCCTGCATGGAATCTTGTAGAGTGCTGGACTTAATGGAGTAAGGAAAACCTGGGTTCATATCCTGTTTCTGACACTAGTTAGCTTCATGGCCATGGATAATGCCACTGAGTAGACTTCATTTAACAGAAAATGAAAGAGTACTGCCTCTAGTGTCCATCTCACAGAGTTGTGACAATAGAATGACATAATGCACATAAGCTACTTTGTGAACCTTAAAGTATTATATAAATGTCCACTATGAGCCATGTGCCCTCGGGCAACTTATTTTCCTCTTTCCTCACTAATTATTTCTGTTTTAGAAAATATAGTTTTTTTCATAAATAACATTATTTATGCTAATTGCATTTAAATGAATTTCCAAATAAATGTATTTTTAATTTATCAGTGTTCCATTCTAATATGGCATTGAGATAAATGACTGTAGCCCATGTAAACAAAAACTGTCTGGGGCCCTCAATAACTTTTAACAACGTAAAGTAAAAGGGGTCCTAAGACCAAAAAGTTTGATAGTTGCTGGGCGAAATTGCTTTGTTTCTCCTTCTCTTAACTGCCTAAAGAGAAGCTGCCATCAGGGGATGGCAGAGGATGAGATGGATAGATGGTATCAAGGAAGCACGAAACATGAGCTTGGACAGACTTTGGGAGCTAGTGGGAGGATAGGCAGGCCTAGTGCGCTGTGATCCGTGGGGTCCCAGTGTCAGACACAACTGAACAACAATAGGGAGTTAGTGTTGCATTTGTGAACTTTCACTGGATCTTGCTTAACCTCTCAATGCCCAAGGAACTCTGTAACTATAAATACTAAGCAGGTTCTGATTTGTGTTGATACAAGGAATTAAGTTCAGGAGCTCCCTATACTGATGAAATCACAGGAGCAGTTAAAAAAAAAGTGATGAGATCATTAGTGCCATTACCATTGACCTAATGGTCAGCAGAATAAGTAATTCACTCTAAACTTTCCAAGGAAGAGACATTCTTGGATTAGAAGACTGCAAAGGCAAAGGCTTTCCAGATGGTAGAAATAACATCTGCAAACGCACAGAAGGCAGTGAAAACAGATTGAGAAAAGAGGAAAGCAAAGATCACTTCAGTGTTGGCTGTCCCCATCCCATGCCAGAAATGCATTCCCTCCCACAACGTGTGTGCTCCATCTCCATCTCAACTCCCGAAGACCTTCTCTTCTTTAAAAGCTGAACTTTAAAACCTTAACTCAAGTTCTGTCTTTTCTGTGAAGTCTTCCCTGATTTCCTAAATTGAAAGCATTTTTACTCTCACCAAATTTTCCTGGTCCACTTTATCTGAATTTCTCCTTTAACTCTAAAACATACTACCATATATTATACTTAGCTGTATGCATGTTGAGGGGCTCATATAATTTTTTACTTTTTGTTCTCAGCATTTAGCATAGTACCTTGCAAAGAGTAGATGATTAATAGTCCTTTGATGAATTGAACTGAAAACAATCAATCCAGAACTGATAATATCAATCCAGGTTATCTGGAGCAAGCAGAAAGGACCCTCCCCTCAAAGTTCTCCAGAAAACTAGCTATGTGATTGTTGAACTTTTCTGGTTTTCAGTTTCTTCATCTATAAATTTATGGTTGTGTTAAACTATCAGAAGGCTGTAGGGTTGAGTAGTATTATCACTGGAGTTGGAGAACCTGTGTAGGATCTTGCCACTTACTGCTTGTGGTATCTTGGTCAAGTCACTTTACTTCTATTGTATTTTAATTTCTTCACTGTAAAATGAACTAGTTGATTTCGAAAGTCCCTTTTTACCTCCAAATCTAAGATGATGAGATTCCATTATCTCTATGGCCCCTTTCATTTCTAAAATTCATCTGGTTAGAAGAGTGGGTTGGTGTTTCCTGGACCAATTAAATCTTAGAGACAGCTTCCCTGCCTTTTAGAGGGGAAAAAAGACTGAGCCTAGTCCCTAAGGAAGGGACCTAAATACTGCTCCTACCTCAGACAGTCATAACCAGGAGAATACTGGGTTTTTTTATTTACTGACGAAGTCTTAGTTACATGTTTGTCTTGATAATTATGTCAGTGATTTTTTTCTGCTTTTGCGGGGATCTCCCTTTTGGAGTTATCTTAAAAATTGATTCCTTAACGTTGTTGAAATGTTTGCCACCACCAGTGCAGATTTTCTATTTGTTTGTTTTGTTTTCCCTCTGTGTACAAAGAAAACCCCAAATGAGGTCACAGAGAGTCAGACATAATGGAAATGACTGAACAACAACTTGTTCAGGCCCAGACAATCTTACTGACTTCTATGGGGGTCATTTTTACTTTCCCATAGATATAGTCAATGTATGGAATTCCCATGTCATTAATAATGAGAACAGAACTAGTGTCAATAAATATGTTATATTTTTCATCTACTTGTTATCTTCCTTCTACTTCCATCTAGGATGTTAAGTGGTAGAGTAAATAGAATTCTGGACTTGGAATCAGGAAGATCTGAGTTCAAATGCAAACACTTGCTGGCTATATGGCCCTGCGCAAGACACTTAACCTCATTCTATCTCAGTTTCTTCATCTGTAGACTGGGGGTAACAGTATCATCAACCTCCCAGGGTTATTGTGAGGATAAAACTGTAATGTAACTTAGAAGTGACTCCAGGCTTTTGGCAAGCTGACTAGCCATTGGTATTAATGTACAAATCAATGCTTCAATAGGCAGTTGACATCCTGGGCCATCTCCAATCATCTTGACTTTTGTCTTGCCACTGGACTTTGAGGACTATGGAGGAGAGTAAGGCTGATGACTGTGCAATTCTGCCTCACTTAAATCCAATTTAAATGCAAGTCAAGACATCACCCTCATGATGTCATTGGTCTTCTTCAAGAACAAAGGATGAGCAGCAACAACAGCAAACACCCATCAATAATTAGCAGTAATTTTCTATCTGTAAGATATAGTCAGAGAGAGATACATCTTGCCTTACTGGAAAGTCGGAGGGAGGATGGGGGGAGGTTATAGGAGAGAGAAGATTGGGGGAGGGAGTATTCAGTGGGATCGCTGTTCTGGGTGGTGGGTAGGGGAAAAGATGGGGAGAAAATTTGTAACTCAAAATCTTGTGGAAATGAATGATGTAAACTAAAAATAAACATAAAGTTTAATTTAAAAAGATATAATCAGCTTCATTTTTATAGTGCTGTTTGGCGTTGACATTGTTCAGAATTTTTCACCTCTTAATATCTGGAAGAAAAAATTGGACACATATGAAGATGGGGCTCCCGAGTAGTCTAAAGGCTTTCATAGCTTTCATTTCTCAGCATCCAAGTTCAATATCTTTTCTACTATATTATGTTGGCCCTCAAATAGGACTAATATCATTATTCCATTTTTCTGCTGATAAAATTGAAGCACAAGAATATTGGATTCATTTTCAGGGAATATTGAATTAACTGGCCAAACCATCTAAGTTGTTTCAGCTCCACCATAGCATTTTGTTTTAGTGAGAGATTCTTTAATTACCATTAAAAAATGTTTATATTTATTTGTGAAAAAATAAAACAAGCTTTTAATCTTATATACAGGATATTGTCTAGTATGGTAGAAAAATATTGACCTGGGAGTTTAGAAATCTAGGTTCTAGATCCTACTTCTACCACCAACTAGTTGTGTGACTTTGAACACCCCAACCCTCTGGATTTTAGTGCTCATGGGTTACTATTTAACTTTAAAACAGATTTTAAATAAGACTATTTCAACAGTACATTAGATATGCCCTTCCCGAGCTAATTTGACCATTTCATACTTTTTGGCTTAAAATATACTGATATAAATGCTAGTTGGAGAATCTGAGAGACAGAGAATATTCCTGAGATAAATGAGAATTAGGAAAATTTTGCAGTGAAATAAAGAAAATTGAATCTATTTTATATTCTCCAAAATTATTTCATATGATAAGTATTTCATTTACATGTAAATTTATATTTAATACTTTTGAGGGAGAAAATATTGCTAGCATTAAAATGCTCTTGCAACCCTTTTATTCACATCACATGGTACATGGTTCAGAAAATGCTTGACTAGAATATTTCTAAGACATCTTCTAGTTCTTACATTTTATGAGTATGAATGTGTTTATTCCATGATGACTTTCAAGGGAATTGACTGAATTTGACCAAATTTTTGGTACGTCACTAATGTATATCAAAATCCTCTTCTATATCTAATTTGTTGTTCAATCTACTATCTTGACAGAAAAGGACTAACAGTAAAAGTCTGATGCCCTGAGCCAGATCATAGACACTAGTTATGGCAAAGGGACCCTGGAGGCAATAGAATCCTGATCTATAGTTTCCCTGCTGTGTGCAGAATACAAAACCACTTTTCACATTCATGTATAACCAAGAGAGGTAGGGGGCTTCTTTTGAAGAACAACAACACATATGCCTATTCTGAAATTCAGACAAAAACCTCCATCAGTCAGCCAATCAACAAATGTTTATTAAGTAATGTGTCAAGCAATCAGGTAGGAATATGAAGAAAGGTAACAATTTCCACCTTTAAGGAGTGCATGTTCTGCTGGAGGAGACAGCATATAAATAATAATGTTGGTGGTGCTATCTAGCATCTACATAGTACTTTAATGTTTACAAAGTACTTTGCAAATATTATGTCATATATCCATTGGATATATATACAGAGTAGACAGAAGGTGATCTGAAGAAGGAGGCATTGGTAGCCAGGTGGATCAGGGAAGACTTTTTGTAGAAAGTGGGACTTGAGTTGAGTCTTGAAGGAAGCCAGAGAACCCAAGAGGTGCATGTGAGATGATAGAGAATTTCAATCATGGGGGACACCCATGAAAAGGCAAGGAGGTGAAAGATAATGTCATATTCAAGAAACTACAAGTAAGCCAGTAGGACTGAATCTTAGTGTGTGCACAGGTGAGTAAAGCATGAGGAGACTGAGAAGGTAGGAAAGGGCTTGTTTAAGAGCTCTAAATGCCAAATAAAGGACTTTATATTTGATGCTATGGGGAAAAGGGGGCAGCTAGGTGGTGCCAGAGTGGAAAGAGTACCCAGGCCTGGAGTCAGAAATACTCATATTCCTGGTTCAAATCTGGTCTCAGACTCTTGCTAGCTGTGTGACCCTGGACAAGTCACTTAACACATAAGCTTCAGTTTCCTCATCTATAAAATGAGCTGGAGAAGGAGATGGCAAACCACTGCAGTATCTTTGTCAAGAAAACCCCAAATGAGGTCACAAAAATTGGAAATGACTGAACAATAATAGCAATAGGAAAAAAGGTATTTTGATATTGTAAGACTGACATAGGGTAGTTGAAGGAACACTGGATATAGAATTGGAGGGTTATATTCAAATCTCATCTCTACTAATTACTGTATGACCTTGAACTCCTCTCTCTAGGCCTCAATTCCCTCAACTGTAATTAGAAGGGACTGAAATTAGAAGGACATAAATTTCCCATGTAGTTATAACTCTGTTAGATTCAGACCATCTGAATTTAATTGAACGGCCATCCTGCGTGTGAGTAAGCCATACGGAAAAAAAAGAGTGTCCAAGGAAACTAATATACGCAAACAATGAGAGGAATAAATGTCCAGAGGGCCAAAACATCTCAGTGGGGACTCACCAGCCATAACAGCCACAGAAGCAGCAAAACTCGCCCCTCCCCTTCCACACAGCAAGAAAAGATCAGCACTAACTGCTGTTTGGGAAGCTGAGGGGCCAGGGAAGGATGGAAAAGTAAACAACAACATCTGCTACCAAAAGCCACTTGGAAACAAAAATCCCAAGGCCAGCACTGAAGCAGCATCTGTGCTTTTCAGGTTGTTCTCCCAGCAGGAAAAAGTAGGAAGTGAGTGTCAGGTCTGAGAGGAGAAATTAAGGGGTATGTCACAGATGATGCCTAGGAGGGGGTGCCATCAATTCTCCTTCCTCCCAACTTCTGCTCATCTAGAACAAAGGGCTTGCTGGGAAATAAAGTATGTGTGTGTGGGGGGGGGGTTGGGGGGTAGGGGTTAAGTGTTATTCCCTTGGGTCTTAAAGCCAACTTGGATAAAACAAAGGCCTCCTCAGAGAATCCACATTTCATAGGCTCAAATAAAGTTTTAGAACAAGAAGTGACCTAAGGGCCCCTCTAGTAGAGCCCTCATTTTCTAGATAAGGGCTTTAGAGTGATTTGCCCAAAATCAAATGGCTGGTCTGAGGGAGTATTTGAACTCAGGTTGTCCTGACTCCAACTACAGGAACCTGTTGGCAATACCATTCAGCCTACTAATATCTGCCAAGGCCCAGCCAACTGGTTCCAACTAATTTTTTTCCACTTTGAAAGAACCATAGAACCTCTGGTCATCTTGACTTCTGTCTTACCACTTGTCTCTGGAGGAGAGAGTGAGGCTCATGATTTTGTGAAGCTCTGCCTCACTTAAATCCAATTCACACGCATGTCAAGACATCACTCTTGTGACGTCATTAGTCCTCTTCAAAAAAGGATAAAACACAAAAGATTTAGAACCTGTCTAGAACCGAGGGTCTTCCTAGTCTAAGCAAAGTGAGGATTTTATAGAAGAGGAAACTGAGCTCTCTAAAAGTTAGGTGACTTCACCAAGGTCACCCTGGTAGGAAGTGCAGAGAATGAAATGATAAAATACAGAGTGTTTGAGTCTATGACTACATGGTAAATGACTATGTCAGGATCTATGCTAAGCACCAAGAATATTAATACAAACAAGCAAAACTGTTCCTGCCTTCAAAAATCTTACACTCTAATATGGAAGCTAGAAAGGATTTTCTCATTCCAAAGCCATTTGCCCTCTTGTTATCAGACTACATTGACTCTGAAACGCTAACCCTTGGGATGCTTGGATCCTGTCAGTGCCCAGAGAAATGATGATGATGATGATGATGATGATGATGATGATGATTAAAAATTGATTTAAAGGGGTTATTAATAATTATTATCACTTATATAGCACATTAAGGTTTGTAAAGCCCTTTACAAATACTATTTTATTTGATCCTCACAGTAACCCTAGTTAGATGCAATTATTATCCCCATTTTACAAACAAGGAAATAAAGGCACAGAGACGCTGTGACTTGTTCAGGATCACACAACTAGCAAGTGTCTGAGACAAGATCTGAAGTCAGGAATTCCTGATTTGGGGTCTTTTTGACTCCAGGTCCAGTCTTGCCTCTAAGAACGCTAAGATCCACCTCTGGGTGGATTGTTTGATAGAACAAATAGAGAAATATCTTCTCTCCAACTCTAAACTACTTGATCAGAACCCCAGTGCAGTTTCCTGATCATGGTGTTGTTAATATTAATGTTAAGAATAAAATTCTAAATAATTTTGCTTGCTTAATCATCAACAATCCAGGGTGGCTTACAGGGGGTTGCTATAGGGTGAAACAGAATGGACAGTGCCCAGCATAAACACTCCATTTGGAATTTTAGAAGGCTTTGGTGAAAACCACCAGCTCTGAGTGGTCATTGAAACAGGCAGTTCTGTGTTAATTGGCATTGATTTATCACTTTGTGGCCCAGAACACAAAGTGCTGGACTGAAGTCAAGGGACCTGTTTGTAATAAATCACTTCACTTCTTTATTTGTAAAATAAAGGGTTTGGAAAAGATGGTCCCAAACGTCCTTTCCAGCCCTAAAATCCATGTTCTTATGATCCTTCCTTCTATCATATTAGAGCACAGACCCCTCTGCCTTGAAGCTTTCCTAGGTACAAGTTCAGTCACCAATCTACCAATACCATCTGACCTACCTTTCCTACTCTGTACACTTTTATATTATAGTTGTTGCTGTTCAGTTGGTCAGTTGTGTCCAGTTCTTCATGACAGCATTTGGGGATTTCCTGGAAAAAATCTTGGAATGAAACCATTTCCTCAGTGGATTAAGTCAAAAAGACGTTAAGTGACTTGACCAGAGTCACACAGTCAATACGTGTCTGAGGCTGGATTTGAACTCAGGTCTTTCTGATTCTAAGCCTAGTGCTCTATCCATTGAGCAACCTAGCTGCTTCTTATAATTATTATTATAATTATGCCTTCTTATAATTTTTGTTGTTGTTCAGTCATTTTTCAGTTATGTCTAACTCTTCATAACCCCATTTGGGGTTTTCTTGGCAAAGATACTAGAGTGGGATGCCATTACCACCTCCAGATCATTTTACAGATGAGGAAACTGAGGTGTTTAATGTTAAGTGACTTGCCCAGGGTCACACAGCTAGTAAGAGTCTGAGGTTAGATTTGAATTCAGGAAGATGAGTCTTCCTGTCTCCAAGTCTGGTGCTCTATCCATGGCACTACCTAGCTACCTTTCAATTACTTACAAGTGTGTTACTCTTGTTTCCTCTAATTAAACTGAAAGCTTCTCGAGGGTAGGAAGCATGTTATTCTTTTACCTGTATATCCCAAACATCAAGTACTCAGCTATGCATATATTTTAATCAGTATGTGCTAGAAAAATTTATTTATATTTTGTGGGAATGAAGGCAACTTGCAGAATTTTGCAAAATAACAAGGACTTCCAAGGATCTTATACCATCGGTGGTAAGACATGAGTTCAAAAGTAGTTTTTACAGTAAAGAGAAAAATGTGTATTAAAGTGTCCCTGAAACCAATGGCACACAGTTTTTAGGATCATGTATGCAGTCTGGTCAGGAGTAGTGAGCACTAGCAACCTTACACTTTGCTTCCACATGAGGGTAACCTCTGGATCAATTTGCCATGCCCTAAATCACTGAGATAACCAATCTCAGAAGTGGAAGGCACAATCAGTGTTCTCAGAGAGCTTAGAGTCTAGATGACAAGATAACCAAACACACACACACACACACACACACACACACACACACACACACACACACACACCACAGAATATATACCACAGCAACACACTGACAAGTACAAAATTGTATTTTACAAACCAGGTACAAAAGAAGAGGCAGTTTTGTGTGTGTGTGTGTGTGTGTGTGTGTGTGTGTGTGTGTGTTTGTCGTTGTTGTTGTTTGTTTTTTTGCTTTTTGGAGGGGAGAAGGCAGGGCAATCGGAGTTAAGTGACTTGCCCATGGTCACACAGCTGGTAAATATTAAGTGTCTGAGGCCAGATTTGAACTCAGGTCCTCCTGACTCCAGGGCTGGTGCTTTATTCACTGTATCACCTAGCCACCCCTAGGAGGCAGTTGTAAGATAAACAGCATAAGAGATCCATTAACTTCTTGAAGCCAACAGGGTAACAATACCAAGTTTTTCCTTTTGATTGACTCTTTTGTTGCACCAAACAAAACCAATTCATCCCATACTTGTTCCATAATCATCTCTTACGTGCCCAGTACCCTGATAGACTCTGTAAAGGATGCAAAATAAACACAGGTAGATCCCAATTAGTGCAAATAATGAATCCCCTGAAGTGGCTGCATGTACTGGAATTCACAATATTTAAAGTTATACTCATTTAAAATATGGCAACTGGTTTCAGCGCAATGGAAATGTGCAGTGAAAACTGGAATAATATGAGCATTTCAAAGGGTTCATTATTCACATTTATTGGAAACTTGCTGTACAAGTCATGGTCTCTGGTTATAAAATTGCCTTGAATCTAGTAGGGAAAACAGAACACACACAGAGAGAATATGAAATAAGAATATAATAAAGTACATTCCTAACTACATTTATTACTCAGAAGTGGGAGACATTTGTATGAAGGAAGTAACTGACACTCTGGTGTTCTGGGGAAAAAACAATAATCACAATACAATAGGTAGCACTTCAAGATTTGCAGAGAGCTTCACAAATAGTATCTCATTTGAGCCTCACAACAATTCTGGGAGGTTGGTGCTATTATTAGTCCTACTTTACAGATGAGGAAACTAGTCCTATTTTATTAGTCCTATTTTACAGATGTCCTATTTTATTAGTCCTATTTTACAGATGAGGAAACTAAGGTTTAAGTGACTTGTCAAGGGTTACACAGCTAGTGAGGTAGGATTTGAACACAGGTCTTCTTGACTCCAAGTACAGCACATTATCTGCTTCATTCATAGCAATTCCTAGTTGCCTCTAACAAGCTACTCACCCTTAAGGGAGTATTGCATTGAAAAAAAAAGATACAGGGTATATAGCATCAAGGATCAGATTTGGAGTCAGGAAGATGAGGATTCAAATCTCATCCCTAGTATTAACTAGTTTTGTGGCCATGAACACAATCTTTATTACCCTCATTTTCTCCATCTGTAAAGCAGAGATAAGACCTATAATATCTACCTTTAAAAGGATTGTTGTATGTAGAACTCAGACACAGTCCACACAAAGCATTTGCAAACCTTAAAGTGCTAAATAAGTACTACCTACTATATTAATATTACAATTAGTAGTAATAGTTGTCATAGTGGTAGTAGTGGCAGTAATAGTAGTAGTGGTGGTGGTGGTGGTGGTAGTAGTAGTAGTAGTAGTAGTAGTAGTAGTAGTATTTATTATTCCACCTATCACATGCCAGTTATATGGAGTGCTGTACTGGCAAGAGGGAAGCTTAGGTGTCTTGATGGACAGAGCACTGGGCTTAGAATCAGGAAGATTCATCTTCATGAGTTCAAATCTGGCCTCAAACACTCACTAGCTCTGTGGGCAAATCACCATTTACCTCAGTTTCCTCATCTGTAAAATGAGCTAGAGAAGGAAATGGCAATCTACTTTAATATCTTTGCCAAGAAAATCCCAAATGGGGTCAGGAAGAATTGGACACAACTGAAAAATTACTGAAATACTGGTCAGAGGAGGTATGAAAGTATAATTATAAGGAGTGCTCTCCTGATCAGAGGTGGTATTTAATGTGTTTCTGTGGTCAAGGAAGCCCTGGAGTTGAACTGTTTTTGTTTTTGTTTATGTGTATCTCCAGTGTTTAGTACAATTCCTGACATATGCTATTGTTTAGGCATTTCAGTTGTGTCCGACTCTTCGTGATCCCATTTGGGATTTACTTGGCAGACATCTTGGAATGGTTTGCTATTTCCTTCTGGAGCTTATTTTACAGATGAGAAAACTGAAGCAAACAGGGTTAAGTGACTTGCCCAGGGTCATACAGCTAGTAAGTGTCTGAGGCTGGATTTGAACTCAGAAAGATGACTCTTCCTGACTGGCATTCTGTCCACTGTACCACCTAACTACCCAACCTGATGTATAGTATATTTTTAATAAATGTTTGTTGCCTTGTTTCCTCCCCTTCCTATGGCTTCTCTTCTGAGTCACATGCAAGACGATGGCTATCCCCAGATACCACCCAGTTGTGTCTGCCACTGAGGGTATATCCAGCTTATTTATCTGCTTCTGACAGCAGCCACAAAAGATAGTTTATGGGAGAGAGTAGCAATCACCTTATAAACACTAAAAGGTTAGTGCTGGGCTCTGACCCTTCTTTAACTTCCTCTCCCTTTATTCCCCTTAATAGACCAAGCAGCAGATCAACTTCTTGGCTTCTGAGAGAGCTCCTCTCCATAGAAAGCTGCTCCAGGCACACCCCCAGGCTCTGCTGACTGATCCTGCAGCAATATTCCTATCACGGAAACCCTGATGGTGAGAGAGTAATGGGAACCAGGCAGCCAATTAGTAAATGAAGGTTGGGGCTGGGGATGGAATGGGGATTGATCCGTATCTAAAAGTCAAATGGTCCAGGGATTTTATCTAGTGGAGTAAATCTCTTAAATCCCAATTTAGAATAAGGTTTTCCTGAGAAAACCAGGCACAATAGAGCCAAGCACCTTCTTCAGGATAGAGATTTCTACTTCAAATGTAACCAGTGGGGACATGGCTTGTTTTTGTTTTTGTTTTTCTCCAAGGGGTCATTGTTATCTCACTGGGAGAGGATATAAAGAGATATATGCACCCTTTGAGGATCCCTGTGAAAAATCAATGACCTTGACCAGTGATTAGGGGGAAATATCTTTCAAGGGCTCATTCATTCTTCACAGCTATTTAAGGAGGTAGGCATTACAGTATTATCCCTATTTAATAACTGAGGAAACTGAGTCATAGAGAGGTTAAGTGGTTTATATATTGCCATATGCAGATGGAAAAACTGCAACCCAAATTCAAACAGGGTAGGTAGGTGGTGTAGTGGATAGAGTGCTGAGTGTAGAATCAGAAAGACCCATCTTCCTGAATTCAAATCTGGCCTCATACACTTACTAGCTCTGTGACCCTGGATAAGTCACTTAATCTCATTTGCTTCAATTTCCTCATCTGTAAAAGGATCTAGAAAAGGAAATGGCAAACCACTCCAGTATCTTTGCCAAGAAAACCCCAAATGGGGTCATGAAGAGTCAGACACAACTGAAATAACTCAACAACCACCACAAAATGCAATTTACCTTCATCCATCTCTGCCCTCTGTGACTCTCTGTCTTTCAACCCATAGTCTGCATGGGATTGGTGGTGAGCAGCCCCAGTGTTGAGTGCAGTTTATGACTACAGAGTAGCTGATCCATATGAGGATAGAATCTCTGAACTCTGTCCTGTTAGCACAGTGCCCTTATCAGCAGGTTGGAATGACCTAGACACACACTCTGGATGAGTTTTGAATTCTTACCAATTTGCCAATAAGACCTTCAATAAGAAGCCTAGAAAGATAGATAGATAGATAGATAGATAGATAGATGATGGATAAGTAGATTGATAGATGCATAGATGCATACATACATATAGATAGACAGATAGATACATAGATAGAAACATAGATAGATACATAGATAGACGGCTGAGCAATGACCAGTAAAAAAATACAAGCATATATTTTCTCAGCTCCTCTTACTCAGGGAAAAGTACTTTAAATCTTCTGGGGAGTTTTCCCCTCAATGGAGAAAAGGACTATTACCCTCAAGTCTAGGATTCTAATTGAGAACATCTAAAAATATTTTTCTTCTCACCACTAAATTACTCACTAAAGTAATTTTGCAAATGGTTTGAATATATATATGGGAAAATGACTTGGCCTTTGAAGGTAACATTTTGAAGATGCCAATGTGCAAAATGTGCCTTTGTTTCCATAGAAAAATGAGCAATTGTCTACTTCCTCCTTCAGGCAGAGTTGTGCCACCCCACGTACTTGAAGAGAGGCCATATCCTGATCTAGAGTCCTTTAGAAGAGTTAGTCACCACCAAATCTCTCACTCCTTGAGCTGAGACAGAATATAAATGCACTCTACCAAATCAGCTCGCCAAAACGTTTGCATAGCAATTAATATGACATGAACTGTCTACCTTGACTTAGAACGTTATCATCAGAATTGATGGGCCTTTATGAAGGTATGGTTCCGTACTAATGTAGGAAGACTTCTCTTTGGGGAGGGGCTGGTATACTTGTCTGTGTGTATCTGTATTGGGCTCAGGATAGCCATATCATCTGTTCAAGGTACTTAAGGGTAGAGACGTCAGTAATGATAACTGACTGTACTTACAGTGTGTTTAAAGCAATTATGCTACTCCCAGGTTTGAGCACCTACCTTTATTCTTCCACTAGAGGGAGCCATCTAGAAATGAAGCAAGATGTTAGCCTGGGGATAAATGAGAAAAGTGGAAGGGGAAGGGAATAAGTATTTTTATAGGACCTCCTATGCTTAGCCCCGGGCTAAGCACTTTACAAGGGCACAGTTGCAACCAAAATCAAAGCCATAGACTGTCAGGGGTTATATTCATCCATTCCATAAGCAATGACTGTCCTCAGTTTTATACTGTATGTCTCAGAGGCTACAAAAATCACAATCCCTTTCCTTGAAGAATTCACAATGTTCCAGAGATACAGAACATTCCCACTTGCAACACCCCCCCAACAATGCAGCATGTAAGCGACATGACAATGTGATATGAATGGCATCTATAATTGCCAAGGTGATGAGGGATAAGAGAGGGAGGGAATTGGACTGCATGAGTAGATGTCCCTTAGAAAAGGTAAATCTTTTAGAATCCTTCCCTGACTCTTAGTTCAGGACTTTCCTAGCTGTTTGTACTACAGCATTTATTTGTGCAATGATTGTTTGCATGCCTTCTAAATAGCCTTCAGTCATTTGATAAGGGTATTCTCTAACTCCCCAACAAGACCACATAAGTTTTTATGATTTCTACATTCACCTTCCACAGTATGGGACTGTACCCAGTGGGCTGTTCCACAATGGTTGAGGACTGATTATCCGGCTGTGACAATTTATCCTTAGATAAAGATCATGGATTTAGAGTTGGAAGTAATCTTAGATAAGGGAATTTTTTTTGCACTTAATAGTATTTTATTTTTTTCCAGTTGCATGTAAAATATAGTTTTCAAAATTTACTTTTACAAGATTTTGAGTTCCAAATTTTTTTCTCCTTCCTTTTCGAGCCCCTCCCCAAGACCTGATACAGGTTATATATGTACAGTCATATTAAACATATTTCCACTTTAGTCATGCTGTGAAAGAAGACTCAGAACAAGAGGGAAAACCACAAGAAAGAAAAAACAAAAAAAAGTCAAAATAATATGCTTTGATCTGCATTCAGACACCACAGTTCTTTCTCTGGATGTGGATAGCATTTTCCATCATGAGTTTTTTGGAATTATCTTAGATCATTGCATTGCCGAGAAGAACCAAGTCTATCAAAGTTGTAGATCAGGGATTCCTACCCTTTTGGGAGTCTAGACCCCTCTGGAAGTCTAGTGAAACTTATGGACCTCTTCTCAGAATAATGTTTTTAAATGCATAAAATATTGTATATAAGATTACAAAGGAGGGCGGCTAGGTGGCGCAGTGAGTAGAGTGTCGGCCCTGGAGTCAGAAGGACCTGAGTTTGGATCCGACCTCAGACACTTAATGCATACACAAACAAAAATCTAGCCATGTGACCTTGGGCAAGTTACTTAACCCCAATTGCCCGCCAAAAAAAAAAAAAAAGATTACAAAGGAAACTGATTATGTGGAAGTGAAGTTATCAAAATCTAAGTCCATACACTTGAAGTTAAGAATTCCTGCCTTAAAACTAGCTAGTCTAAACCCCTTCTTTTACAGATCAGGAAGCTATGGGTCAGAGAAGACAAGTGACTTGCTCATGGTCATACCAGTAATGTCAGAAATAGGATGTGAATGCAGCTCTTTCTGACCCTAAGATCAGCACTGTAAATACTAAGCCATGGTGAGCACTGCCTCCATAAGACATCTTGGGGCTTTGTACCCAGATACCTGCTCGACCTTGACTGCACCATTTAACTACTATATACTTTTGTTCTTTCATCTGTAAAATGGAGGTAAAAGCAGCAAATACTTCCCAAGGTTGTTGTAAAAATCAAATTAGATAATATATATAAAGTACATTGCAAAATGTAAAGGTCTATAGCAATTCTATCTATCATCATCATGACATGAGAGCTTGAGTATCTCCTAATAGTCAATCCCCCAGTATACCAGCAGTTTCCTTTTTTGGCACTTTCTCTTCTCATATATTTTTAGCCATATTATTTCAAAAGGAAAGGTAGCAGAAAGAGAAGGATATATGACATACAGCAAGCAAGAAGCTTCATGAGAAAATAGGGAGATGGCAAAGTCCTTATGTGAATAGATAGGCTAGGATGCTTCTTTTTCCTGTCCTTGAGCCTTCTGCTTAGTCTACATGTTGGCAAAGTAACTTGGAGTTTTAGAAAAATGTGGGATTTTCAAACAACTATAAGTGCTCACGGCAGAGATATTATCTAATAATGACCAACACTGCTTAAAGTCAACACTGTCCATATTAATCATGAGCCTAAAGATGCAAGTAGTTAAGACCACAGCAGAGAAGACTGATAGCTATTGTGACTACCATGGGGTGGGTGAGATGGAGGACTATGCTTCTTTAGGTTTCTCTTGAAACAGTCTGAAACCTGAGTCACCAGGCCCAACCTGAGCCCCAACCACACACACACACACACACACACTCCTTTACTTAGTCCTTTTCATGATGAGCAGGTATGAGTGCTTTGAAACTTTCCTTAGGTGCTCTAAATATCTGGGAGGGTAAATGGGAAGACTAGAGGTGGGAAAGCCCCACATAGGGGTAATTAACTCTTTTTTACACTATGTCTAATATGGCACTACCATACATTGATTGTGTGTCCTATGAATATATTGAGTTTTTTTTTATTGAAACAGGAAGTTTCAAATGGGGGTAGGAACAGAATCAATGATTTCCTATTTTTTTAATAGTTCTAAACAATATATCATATCCATCCCTTTATCAATATTGAATTTGGCACAGTGAGAAAAGTGATTTGGTTAGAGGGAGAAATACTCAGTGTGTCTGTAGGATAAGTAACCTCATTTAGAAGGGTTTCCAATGCTTGTGACAGAGAAACTCGATAAGACCACTTTGTTGGTCACTTGAGAACACTATCTGATGAACAATTCGGATATTACACTCACTTGCTGGATAATTAATACAATGACATGCTGACTTTGTGTAGACTTAAGGAAGGCAGCACATTAGCTACTTTGAACTGCTACTACCACTGCAGTATCCCAAGTATAACAAGCATCATATGCAATTCACACAGTAGACAGAACATAGACAGAGATCAAAGAAGGGAGAAAAGAAGAGATACAGCGGCAAGAGTTCCCTACAGGGCTACTTGACTAAAAGGAAAAAACAGATATATAAAGCACTTGACAACTTTAAAACCTATCTGAATGTCTATGTTTATCACTATTATTGTCATTATTAATATTAGCCCGGGATTAAGCAGGGAATAGTATATGGAGAAGGAATTTTATTCCTTAAGGTGCTTAAACTGTAGTTAGTGATTTTCCAGATAGAAAGGAATCTAGAGTAAACAGAATCTTGATTTCTGTTTTTTCTCTCTATATTGTTTGGGGATCTCAGCCAAAGACCAAAACACCCAGGTATTTTAAACCAGATCACCAAGGATCCATGCACTTCACATAAAAAGGAAATGAATTGGGGGATTAAGTTAATTTCCTAGAGGCCTAGAATTCCTGCAACACAGTTTTCCTTGACTGATTGGCTTCCCAGTCTCCATGCTCAGCTATGGTATCCATCTAATAGGTCAACAGGGAGGCTTCATGGATCTTGTTCAAGATAAAGTCACTGTAGTGATGACTTGCACTGATTTCCCAATGGCATTGCAAACTGAAAACAGATAATCTTCATCACTGTACAGTAAAGGCTGGATTGGGCAGTAGAACAAAAAGATTGGAAGGATGAGGGACTTAGAAAATCCTTCTATAATCTCTGAAGTAAAGGAGAAGGGAGAATAAGAAAGATCCCACAGAATTATGGGTTATTTCTGACCTTTTATGGACAAATAAAAATGAAGTTGTCTTGGTAAGTGAAATGGGAATTTCACTTTTCAATTCAATTTTCATTGCTAATGAAAACATTGCCATGTGAATGGATAGTTCAAGGCCTCACTTTGTGTCTCTATTTATATAAAAGAAAATGCCTGGATTATTGGGAAGGATAGCTTAAATTAAATTTCTGGATATCACTACTAGAGTTTACCAATTCATGCTAAATACCCTCACTTTAGCCTCAAGCTTTCTGACATTTAGAAGATTACTATTCTATAAACACAGCTTGTATATTCAATTCCACTCTTCAGCCCAATTCTCTATGTTTTAATCTTATTTCATCACCACAGAATCATCATCCTAATGGTTCACATTTATGTATCACTTTATGGCTTACAAAATACTTCTCAAAACAACCCCATAAAGTTTTATGAAGGATTACAAAGTTTTTCACAAATAACCAAAGACTTTAAGGACAAACATAGTTGTGTTGTTTTTTTTAATTTTTAAATTTTTATCACTGGTGTTAACTGAAAGTAGTGGCCTCAGAAAAAAGACAGATTTTGAAAGTGAATACCTTTTAAAGAGGATTGTGAAAACAATCATTAGAAAACAAGGTTTGGATTCCAGGGACAGGGCTTCAGGTAAAGGAATGGCAGGTTCTTCTTGTCAAGGGATGGAGTACATCTAATAAGGGCTAGAAAAAGTAAATTTGCCCACAGACTTTTAAAAAGTGCTAAGAAGTGCAAGTCTATCCTATATGATTCTATGTAGGTAGTGCAAATACCTACTATTACCCTGATTTTACATGGACAGAGCAGGATCTGGAGCTTAGAGCTTAAGACGAAGTTCATCAGACTTTCCAGGATGCCATATTAAGAGCAGTCACAGACGTAGAACTTTAAGGGGTTTTTGAAATTAACTAAGCTATTCTCCCCCAACCCGTAGTTTAGAGATAATGAAACTGAGGTTCCCCAAAGAGGAATGTAGAAATAAGAGGAAGAACCATGACAGCAACAAGAACAATAATGTTCGTGGCAAGCATTTATGTAGCACTTTGCAAAACATTTTATAGATATTATTTTATCCCCACAACAGCCATAGGAGTTAGGTGCTATTACTACCCCCATTTTACATATGCGGACACTTCAACCAACAGAAATTAAGGGACTTGCCAAAGGTCATGTAGCTCATAGGTGCTGGAGGTCAGATTTGAACTCAGGTCTTCCTGACCCCAAATCCAGCACTCTATTTATATGGCTATCCACTTAAGTGTACCATTTAGCTATCCCATATTTCCCCTCTATAATGCTACTCTCTTCAGTGCAGGTGGTAAGTTGGAAATTAAATCATAAGAGTTGGAAGAACAGGCCTATTTCAGGAATATCACAGACATGACAGGGAAAGTACAGCGTATAGTGAATAGAACTCTAGACTTGGAGCCACCTCAGACATTGATCAGTTGTGTGATGGTAGACAAGCTTCTTCTCTAAGATCCAGTTTTCTCATCTGGATAGGAAAAAAATGTTTAGAGCCCAATGAGATCTTACAGACCACGTAATCCAACTTCTAATTTTTACAACAGAAATTTGAAATCCAGAAAAGTTAGGTGACTTATCCAAAGACAACTGGGGAGTATTCTTTTACATCCATTTCACATCAATCATTTCTTCCCATGGTCCACTGTCTTGCCCAAACACACAGGAAGAAAGTTGCAGATCCAGGATTCCATCTAGCATTTCTTTAATGGCACCATACTGCCTCTAATAACAATATCTATCTTACCTCCCAAAATTCATGCAAAGATCCAATGAGGTGATCTATGTAAAGCACTTTGTAAGATGTAGAGTGGTACATAAATGTGAACTATTATTGCCATTAATAACATCAGAATAATAATAAATATGGGGCAAAGTTCTTGTTCTCTTCTCGGCAGCGCTTTGCTTACATCTTCCTTTCTTTTCTGAAATTTCCACCATCAATGTGTAGCAGTGAGGAAAACACCAGCTGTGTTCATAGTCTTGAGTTTTTTCCTCAGGATTGCATAACCCCTATCAAAACTCTATAGAGCTATTTTGAAGAAAGTACTTTGTAAACTGTGAAGCCCTCTCTAGATGTAAGAAAATGTGGAGAGGAGGAGGAGGAGGATGGGGATGAGGATGAAGATGATTGTTGCAATAATGATGAAAAAAGACTGAGTCCAGAGAATTAGTCACTAAATGAGTATGCGGACACAGATGAGGCAGGCTTCTGACCTTGGGGAAAGTGAAGTAAACACTTGAAAATGACAAAAAAAAGACAGAAAGCGGGCAGAAGCACGTGCATGTCATCCCTTAAGGGAAGTGGCAGGGTAAAGAAGAGAAGATGGTAGATCAGGGCAAATTGAAGTATTCTTGTTGGTTACCTTCTGAGTCAATCAATAATTTCTGTATTTATATGAAGGAAGAATTTCCAAGAGGGCCAACTCACACAGCCGCCCTCAGCCTTGACATCAGAGCAAACAAGGGAAAGATCAGGGAACCTTCCACAAGCCAATAACACTTTCCAAAGAGATAGCCTGCAAATGGCCGTCTGTTCATCATCCAAGTTGACCTGGTCAGATTGGGATGAGAAACAAGAGGAGTAGGATATTTAGGCTACCTACCACATTTTCACTGGCTAAGAGACAAATTAAATAGCTCAGAAGACCAACAACTAAACTAGACACACACACACACACACACACACACACACACACACACACACACACACACACACACACACACCAATACAAGGGCTTCCTTAAGAAGTTCTTGGGAGAGCTGTTGAAGAGAATTCTGGCATTAAGAGGCTACCACCAGTTTTATCCAGCAGCTTTCAAACAGCTGGGAAGGTTTGGCTTTTGTTTTTCACTTTCCAGAGACAAGCTCAGTGTTGATGTTGCTGTTGTTTTTTTTCAATTCAAGTCATATTAATATTAATGTTTAAGGCTGTTTTACCCATTATTTCAGATTTCCATACAAAATACCAAGAAGACTTCCTAGGATGTAGTTCCTATATGGCAAAGAATCATCAAGTATCATTCGGTAAATATATACCTATTTTTAGATTTCTAGTAATAACGCTTTGTACTTTCAAGTACGATGTCATTGGAAGCTCCTACAATGCCTTATGAATATGTAATTAAATCCCAATAGGCACCTCTATTCTCTAATGTATCTCTCCAAACCAAGAAGTAAAAATTTTAAAATCACATAAACTTACAAATACATTTCACTTCCATTTGCCAAAAAGCAAATTATTTCTATTTTGATTTATCCAGGGAAAAAATCAGCCTTCAAGTTATTATTGATTCTGTCTGTCTACCCTGCTGACTTTTTATGTGTCAGCATAAACAGGATTCTTTATTAACTCAGGCCTAAGCAATCCCATTCGCTTCCAAAGAGGATTCTCAAATCTTTGCATCTATACACTGACCTATCTTCTGAGCTCCAGGCCTGTACCTTCACCTGTTTATCTAATCTTACACTCCAAGTGTCTAAAACTATTGTTAACATCTTTTTCCTTAAATTTATTCTTTCTCTTAATTCCCTGGTATCCTTTATTTTCAAAGCAACCTTTAGCCCATAAAATTCTACATTCTTTGTGTCTATTGCCTTTTTTGACTGTATTTGCCTCTCTACCTAGCCTCTATCTCATGATAAGACTTTTAAACCATGGTTCATCATTCCCTAATAATTTCTTCCTCGCCCTCGACCTTCTGCTATTCCCTCCTTGCTAAACTTTCTGCATTCAATTACTTGTTCAGCTATGGACTGGACAAGATGGTCTCTAAGGTCTGTTACAACTGTAAGAATCTGTGATTATTTTTCCTAGGCTTCTGAACACTGATGGAAAAAGTCATGAAACCACACTAATTTCATCCATTTTAAATTCATACCACTTACCCTCAGCTAAGCCTTCCCTGCTGCATCTTTTTATTATTCATTTCTTCTAGACTCCCTTTCTCTTTCTTCAAAGTAGTTTTTTCAATCTTTTCCTCTCATCCCAAAACTCCAGCCACCCACCTGTCCCTTATAATTTCAGCAAATTATCTCACCTCCTACTTAAAAAATTGAGGCCATCTAACATGAGGTTCCTCAATCATTACCTCTGCCTCCCTAGCTTAAAAATTCCATGTTTCTCACCCAGCACTTTCTTCCTTCCTGTCTCACAGAAAGAGATGGCCAACAATAACAACAATAAAAATAATTTGTTCTTCAGTCATTTCAGAGTCTTTGTGCCCCTATTTTGGGCTTTTCTTGGCAAAGATACTAGAATGGTTTTCCATTTCCCTCTCCAGCTCATTTTACAGATGAGGAAACTGAGACAAACAGGGTGAAGTGACTTGCCCAGGGTCACACAGCTAGTAAGTGTCAGAGGCTGTATTTGCACTCAGGTCTTCCTGCCCCCAGTGCTCAATCCAGTGAGCCATAGCCATTCTGCCTCTGCCATAGACTCCCACTTCATTATTTTCAATTAATGACACTTGTTCTCCTAAATCTCCATTCTATCCCCTTCTATATGCACTTTCCCTTCTACTAACAATTATCGTTAACAACAATAATACCCTCAAGATGCAGTCCATTGTACATTATATGAGACGAAGTCAGGGAATGTATAGAAAGGTTTTTATGTGCCCTCCTAAGACTGATGAATGATAGCCTGGCAGGAACTTTATAACACTGACCAGCTCAATTCTGGTGACACCACTTACTGAGTTAGAACCACAATGTGATGAAAATGTCCCCTGTGAATCTAAGAAACAGCAAATAAGAGTCGGATGCCAGCCCTATTCACAACCACTGCGATGATCACCTTGATACAGAGTATTAAAGGAGGGGTACTCGTTCATATTAAGATGCCACAAGACACCAAGATACATTGAAATAAATCAGCACTACCAATGCTTCACCCTAGGAAATCGCTTCATCCCAGGTGGAACTCTTTAGTATTAACGCCAACAAACCACAAGGGAGTCAAAACTGGACTCATGGCATGAATACTTTCATTATACAACAATACAACAACAAAATGAACAACAAACAGATCTCTTCAGGTAGAGGCAAAGGCTTTCAAATGGTTTTTGTTGGTTTTTTGTCTGATAAGCATCATTAAGCACCTACTATGTGCTGGTCACTGTGTTAAATGCTGAGGATACAAAGAAAAGCAAAAGACAGTCCATGCTCTCTAGAAGCTCATGGTCTAAAGAGGAATTCAGCAGTACTCTCACCCCCAAGTCAAATGATGATGCACTGTGATGCACAAATAATTGACCAGTGCATGGAGACATAAAAAGTAATTTCATCCCTGAGTCCAGATTAGACAAAGTAAGAGATGAAGTTGAGGAACATTTTTTTTTGAGAGGGGAAGGTAGGGCAAGTGGGGTTAAGTGACTTACCCAAGGGTAGTTGTGTGTGTGTGTGTGTGTGTGTGTGTGTCTGTGTCTGTGTCTGTGTCTGTGTGTCTGTGTGTCTGTGTGAAGTGTCTGAGCTGGATTTGAACTAAGGTCCTCCTGAGTCCAGGGCCAGTGCTCTATTCACAGCATCACTTAGCCACCCCTGGTTGAGGAACTTCTAAAACATGAAAAAGGAAAAATGTTAGAGAACCTGACATATTGCTAGACTTAGGAGTCAAGAATGGAGTTAAAATCCTGCCTGAAATACTTAGTGGCGATGTGACCCTGGGACTGTCACTTGACCACTCCCAGCTTTAATTTCCTTATCTGTAAAATGGAGAGGATAACAACACACACCCCCAGAGCTGTTGAAAGAATAAAATAATGTATGTAAATTGTTTTGCAAACCTTAAGTCAATCATTTTTCAATAGCGTTTGACTCTTTGTGACCCAGCACTCTATCCACTGCACCACCTAGCTGCCCACAATATAAATAATAATAATAAACATTTATATTGTGCCATGTGTTTTCTTGATGTTCTCTTGGCAAAGATACCAGAATTGTTTGCTATTTCTTTCTCCAGCTTATTTTAAGGATGAGAAAACTGAGACAGAGTTAAGTGACCTATCCAGGGTCACACAGCTAGTAAGTATCTGTGATCAGATTTGAACTCAGGAAGATGAGTCTTTCTGACTCCGGGCCTGGTACTCTATCCACATAAATGTTAGCTGTTATTATTGCTGTTGTTATTGTTATTATAATTACCAACTTAGGTCATGTGGAAACAGATTGAGGTAGATATACTCCCCATCAGTCTATATGTTAAAGTTGTTTGAGGATACTTTCAGTGAGCCTACAGAAGATAAGCTTATATCATAGCACTTCTATTCAACTAGAAAAAGTAGGCATTTTATTTACCTGTGCAATAGTCCATAGAACATGAATATAAAAGAATATTAATAGGTTAATGACTTGTCAAAGGATAGTTTCTACCTGAATTCCATCAAATGAGAAGAGAATAATTATTTTATATTATAATAATTTATAATATCACAATAATAATAATGCCTGTCATTTATACAGTATTTTAAAAGTTCAGAAAGAATTTTATGTACATTACCTCATTTATACTTCCAAGAACCCTATGAAACAGATATTTCTGGTATTATTATACCCATTTTATAGGTAAGAAAACTAAGACTCAGAGTAATTAAGCAATTTGCCTAGGCTCACTGGTATTCATTATTAATTAAGATTTGAACCCAGAACTCTCCTGACACCAAGCCCAAATCCCTGTCTGCTATATTAGTGGTTCTCCAAGGAAGAATCCCAAGGACTCCCTCATTCCCTTTCAGGGGGGTCCATGAGGTCAAAACTTTTCATAATAATACTAAGACACTTCAGTTTCTAATGCAGGATCAATTCAACATAATACATAAAAAAGCTCTCTGGGTGGCCTTCAGTTTTTTCCTTTGATTCTTTTCTTATTTTTTCCAATTTTAAAAACATTTTTATTTAAAGTTTTTAAATTGTATCCCTTCCTCTCTCCTTTTCCTCCTCCCTTCCCTGCTCAGGGAAAATAAGGACTATATCCTAAAGACATCAAAAAAAAGTGAAAAGGACCTATTTGTATAAAAATATTTATAGCAATTCTTTTTGTGATAACTAAGCAATGGAAATCAAAGGAATGCCCCTCAATTGAAATGACTAAACAAGCTGTGGTATATGGTTATAATGGAATATTATTGTGTTATAAGAAATAATAAGCAGGATGATTTCAGAAAAACCTGGAAAGACTTACCTGAACTGATGCATAATTAAGTGAACAGAATCAGGAAAACATCATACACAGTAACAGCAATATTGTTTGATGAAGAACTGTTCTTTTCTCAGTAATACAATGATCTAACACAATCCCAAAGGCCAAATGATGAAGCATACTTTCGACCTCCAGAGAAAGAATATTGATTGAATACAGACTGAAGTGTGCTATTTTTCATTTTTTCTTTCTTTCAATTTTTCTTTTATTTGAATTTTCTTGTGCTAAATGACAAATATGGAAATGTTTTGCATAATTGCATATGCATAATCTACATGTAAGTGCATGTGAGAAGTCCAGGATTACATGCATTGAAGGCCCAGGTCACTTTAATAGTTGTTCATTTGAACCAATGACATCACAAGAGTGACATCTTGACTTGTGAGTGAATTAGATTTAAGTGAGGCAGAGCTGTGCAAAGTCAGCAGCCTCATTCTCCTCCAGAGTCATCAAAGCCCAGTAGCAAGAGATAAAGTCAAGATGACTAACAATGGCCAGGGATGCAGTGGATGACCCTGGCCTTTCTAAATTAAGGTCTTTCCCAGGTCTCAGTTTGTCTCAGGGGCAACTTTCAATGACAAGCTAAGAACTGAGACAAAAGATGACCCAATTTACCATCACAAAAATATCAGTCTGGGAGGAGAAGACCCTTAAGGTTTCTGACAAGAATCAAAAATAACCAAAATTTTAAAAATTACACTCATTTTAAGCCATCAAAACTTAAGCAATGAACCACAGAGGCTTGGGCTGGGGGCTACAGTAACAGAAAAGTTAGGAAGACAAGAGAGTTGGGGGAATATAAAATAGTTCTATTTTGGACATGTTGAGTTTGGAATGCTAAAAGGCAATTGACAGAGGGACTGGAGCTCAAGAGAGAGATGAGGACTGGAAATAAAGATGGGAATCATCTACAGCAAGCTGATGATTGAACTTGTGGGAGTTAATGAGATAATCAAGTGAGATAGCACAGAAAGAAAAGTTGGCCCAGGACAGAGCCTTGTGGGATGGCTCTCATCCAGCAAATGGACACTGAGAAGGATCAGCTGGAAATCTAAGAGAGAAAAGTGTCATAAAAACCTGGAGAGCAGAGTGTCCAAGAAGAGCGCTAACCAGCAGTGCCAAAGACCAAAGACACATCAAGAAGGATAAAGGTGGAGAAAAGACAGTTGGGCTTAGCAATGAAAAAATCTCTGATAACTCTTCAGAGAGAAGTTTTAGTTCAATGATGAGGTCAGAAGCTAGAATGCATAGGGGAAAGGAAGTGGAAATATTGAATGTAGACAGCTTTCTCAAGGAGTTTTTAGCCAAGAAGGTGAAGAAAAATAAAATATGATTGCTGGCAGGGATGATCACATCACAAGAGAAGGTTCTGTTGTTGTTGTTGTTGCTAAAGAATGGGCATCTTTGTAGGCAGGAGAGAATAATCCAGTAGACCCCTAGGGAGAGAATGAAAACATAGAGTGGGGACCATTGTGGGAGTAGGGTATATACTATCTATCTGACTCTTTGTAGACTGAGTAGAAGAAGTTAATGAAAGGGGCAAGGCAAGAGAGAATAGGAAAGAAAAGAGGAGGAAGACAGAGACTGAGAGATAGCAATGGTCAGTTAGTTGATAAGGGTTTATTAAGCACCTATGTGTTAGGTGCTATGCTAAGTACTGGGGATATAAAGAAAGGCAAAAGACAATTTGTGCCCTCAAGGAGCTCACAGTCTAATGGTACAGACAACCTGCAAACAAGAATGAATACGCATATGTTAGAAATAGTCAACAGCGGGAAGGCACAGAAGAGAGGGAGGGAGGAAAAGAAGGAGAGAGACAGAGACAGGGAAAGACAGAGATATATGGAGAGACAGATACACACACAGACACAGAGAGGGATAGAGACAGAGAGAGGAGAGAGACAGGAGAGGACAGACACAGACATACAGACAGAGAGAGACAGAGACATAGAGAGAGATGGAGAGAGATGCAGAGAGGGACAGAGACAAAGAGAGAGGAGGGGGAAGAAAGAGAGGGAAACAGAGGGAGAGAGAGAATGATTGAAGGTGGGATGTTCTGGAAGAAACAGTTAGGGAAGGAATCAAGGCCTGAGGCAGAAGGGTTAACTTTGAGAACATCAGTATTCTCTGATGCTGGAGGCAAAGAGACAAGGACAGGACATAGCTTTGGGGTTTAGTAGTGGGGAGCTTGGGGAGGGGAGGTTCCTAGCTGATAACTTCCATCTTGGTGAGGTCATCTACTGAAAGAAATGTAGAATGGGGGAGGGGGCTTAAGCAGAGAAGATGTTTGTAAAAATCAACGTAGGGAATGGAAGAGGTAGTTAGTTAATGAGGTGAATAATTGGATTGCTGTGTAGCCATAATGAGAGAGTTGAGGTTAGATAGCATGAAATTGTAATGGACTCTTTAAGGACAGCTTTGTGACTTGCAGCAGAACTCCGCTGTTTTAGAGATACTCAAATGATTTTTGATCATCATTAATTTGAATATCCCCTCCAGTGATACAGATCTCAACCCACCCATGCCTGCCCGACTCTTGTGACTCTTTTCTATGTCTTCCCACAAGTCTGCCACAGGGGGTCCACCCAATATGCTAGAGGCCTTCCTTGGTATCTCCTGATAGCAAGGGAATATGGGTTTCAAGAGAGAAGGGATTGCTTTGTTTATTTTCCTCTGTATCCCCAGAGCCTAGCACAGTGTCTAGTTCACAACAGGCACTTAAGAAAGGCTTGCTGATTGATCGATCTCAGTTGAATACTATGCTTTCCACCTGCCGACACTGGCCCTCACCACATGACCACTCCATCTTCCTTTCTAGTATGCATTTCCCTGATGACATCCTTACTGCTGTTCTTTGAAGTTCCCCATTTCTTAGAAATTGCAGCCAACTTATGCTCAACATATGCTTTACAACATTGCCCTCTGTGTGACATTCATTTTCAGTTCTTCAGAGACTGATATGTTCCATGTCTCATGGCTTTACAAAAACACTGATACTGGTATTTAAAAAGACAGCCTTTTGTTTCTGGGAGGACTTGGGAGATTTCACAATTTTCTAAGGACAATTCAACAATTCCATCTCATGTTTAATCTTGGGCCTAACTTGCTACCCATTTGTGGTATCTGTCCCAGATGTCCCCCTCCCCACAGTCATTATCTAGGTTAGCAACTTCTATGGAGAAAGGACCCAACCATTTCCACCAACTACCAACAACTCCCACCTATAGAGTGGGCAAGTCAGCCTAGCTGAAGCAATGAGGAAGCCTGAGGGGAAAACATGAGGTAGCATGTACCAGGCAAGTCAAATTATTGCCTCCACCTCAATGACCATCTCCCCTAAGACTCAGACGGAGATAAGACCCAGACTCTGAACCTTAAAGCCCTGGCAACAGCAGCATCCTGAAGACCAGACCCCAAAGCCATCATCCGGAGGAGAAATCACTGTGCAGAAGGGGCCTATCTTCTACCAACACCTACCCCTGAACAACTGCCATCAAAGGGTGTGTAAAAAGAGCTCTGGGAGGAGTCGTCTTTGACACTGAACTCCCTAGCACAGTCAAAGAGTTCAATATTAGAATCTGATATGAGTGGAAATTACATTAAAGATGGAGCATTACCATTGGCTTTGCCATTACACCCTAAGGACAATGAGATCTTTCCGTCTGCCTTAAAGCTGAAATCTTATATATGTTTTATCTTCTTAATAGTAATGTGAGCTCTTTGAGAGCAAGGACTATCTCACTTTCCTATTTTCATAATTTAGCCCAGAGCCTTGTACACAGTGGGGGGATCTAGGTAGTGTAGTAGATAGAACACCAGGCCCAAAGTCAGTAAGATCTGAATTCAAATATGACCTCAGACACTTACTAGTTGTGTGACCATGTGCAAATCACTTAACCCCTACTTGCCTCAATTCCTCATTTGTAAAATAAGGACATACTGAAGAAGGAAATAGCAAACCACTATGGTATCTTTGCCAAGAAACACCCATGGACAGAGTCGGACCTGACTCTGTCAGAACAATTGCACATAGTAAAAACTTAATAAATGCTTTCTCTTTTATTCATTCAGAGGATGCATGAAGGGAAAGACTATGTAATGAGGTTGGAAAGGTAAATTGGAGCTCATTGTGAAGGGTTTTAAGTGCTAAACTGAGTTAACATTTGATTCTAGAGCTAATAGGGAGCCATTGGAGTTTATTAAGTACCTCCATTTTATAGTTGATGAAACTGAGGCAGACAGCGGTTAAGTGATTTGCCCAGGATCACAAAGCTAGTAAGTGTCTAAGGCTGAATTTGAACTCAAGTCTTCCTGACTCTAGGCCCAGTATTCTATCCAGGGCACCACCCAGATGCCTATAGGAATGGAGAAGAGCTGTCAGCTGAGCTCAGTTTCCTGGAGGGAAATAAAATAGAGGAAGCAAGGATCAGTGAGCCAGGAGAGAGAGGGCAGTGATGTCAACATCAAATAGAAACAAAGACCGCTAAACCCAGCAGGTTGCACTTTGACTAAAAAACAACACAGTAACATTATTTATGTTTCATTGTATTTTTATTTATTTTATTACATACTTCCAATTACATATTAATCTGGCTCCAGAACACCTTAGACAGTTATGGGCACTGTGCCTCATGCCTCTGGCTAGTGTTAGGAGTTAAGAATGGAGTCTAAGCTTGCCTCAGACATTTATTAGCTGTGTGACCCTCAGCAACCCAGCCTGTAAGGCAGGATGGCCTAGTGGATAGTATACTGGACATGCAGTCAGGAGGATATGAGTGTGAATCCTGCCTCTGTTACTAGGTGCCAACATACAAGCCAGGCAAATTATTTAACCTTTCTTTCTGTGCTTCAGTTTCTTAATCTGTAAAATGGAGGGGTTAAACTACATGGTCTACAAAGTTCCTTCTGGCTGTGGTCTTATCTTTACTATATGCGATGCACTGTGCCATGACCCACATTGTCCCCTTCTGCAAAACTGTCCTTGTTGTCCAGTTGTATTTCAGTCACATCTGACTCTTTGTGACCCCATTTGGAGTTTTCTTGGCAAACATATTGGAGTGACTTGTCATTTCCCTCTCCAGCTCATTTTACAGATGAGGAAACTGAGGCAAACAGGGTTAAGTGACTTGTCTAGGGTCTTATAGCCACTGTCTGAGGATGAATTTGAATCCAAGCCCTCCTGACTCCATGGTGCCATCTAGCTGTAAAGTGGGAGATAATAATTGCATCTATCTTAGGGTTTTATGAAAATCAAAAGAAATAATGAGTGTTAAGCATTTTGTAAACCTAAAAGTGCTACACAACTGTCAGCTATATTACTGCTGCTGCTGCTGCTTCTACTCCTAGTAATGCTGTTGTTATTATTTTATTATTATCAGGATTAGAAGAACTGGATGTCTAAATACCTGGAAATCCCTGAAGTATCCAACACACTGCCTTGTACATAGCAGGGGCTTAAAAAATGTCTGTTGAAATGAATTAAATTAAACTAAATTAAAGATCTTTTAAAGTCTTCAGTTACATTTCACAGAGGGAAAGCATAAGCTAAATAAAGCACATTTAAAGGGGCATCAGCTCGGCTTAAGATGGCACTAAATCTTCATAAGATATAAACGTGTCTCCTTCTGTGGAGTGAATTGCAGAGCACTGTTACGGAAAGAGGAGCACTGGGCCTCCTGCCAGATGCCCCCACAATGCTTCCTTCTCTGTCTGGCTTTTTCTTTGGCTTGGAATCTGAAAAATGTCCAGACTCCCAGACACACCTATATCCAAATGTACATGTAAATGTAAGAACAAAACATATTCCAAAAATAGATTATATGTGTACATACGTGCAGCTGTGCCTATCAATATCAATATATCAGTATCAATATCAATATCTATATATTAACTGGGCCATGATAAGAAAATGATGAAAGTATTAAAAAAAAAAAAAGAACAATTTTTCTCTATTCAGGCTCAAGATTTCCAGGCAGAACTCTCTGTTCAAGAGGGAAACAATCAATTAAAGATATTTATTGAGCACATACTATGTGCTCCATACTGTTAGAGGCCTTGGGAATATATATACCAAAGTAAAAATAGTCTTTTCCCTCAAGAATTTTAGATTATCAAAGAATCATAGATTTGAAACTATAAGGTACCTTATAGAGCCCAAACACCTCATTTTACAAATAAAGAAACTGAGGAACATTGGGGCAGCTAGGTGGCGCAGTGAACAGAGCACCGGCCCTGGAGTCAGGAGGACCTGAGTTCAAATCCAGCCTCAGACACTTAACACTTACTAGCCGTGTGACCTTGGGCAAGTCACTTAACCCCAATTGACCTGCCTTCCCCCTCCAAAAAAAGCAAAACAAAGAAACTGGGGCACAGAGAAGGTTTTCTTTGTTTGTTTTGGCTTGCTTTGTTTTGTTTTTTAATCCTGGATCTTATAAGGACTGAGATTTAGAAAACTGAATCCAAGTAGGAAAGGGTTAAATTTTCTCTGATGCACTGTGCAGCATGCTTCCCATTCTATAGACACTTTCAATTCAGTCCAGCCTTTGCTACAACTTAATGTAAGGGCTTACATTTGTCATTCTGTTCAAGGGTTCTTAACTTAGGGTCTGTGAATTTGGTGTTTTGTTTTGTTTTTTCAAAAAAAATTTTTTTAATATTTTGATGATTGTATTTCAATATAATGGATTTCTTTTGTAATCCCATTTCATTTTATGCATTTAAAAACATTATTCTGATTCACTCCAATCTGCCTCTCCTTATGTATTTTGTGTATCAGATTGTAAAGGAGATATCCTAGAAAGTATTAATGGTTTCCACTTTAAAAGATGTGGTTTGTCTAAATTCTTTACTGTCTTTATTATTGAGATAGATCAATTGCCCTATTTTTTTTCTTGATGATTTGGAGCTGTAAGAGATGTCCAGCTGTTGCTTAATAAAATTTTACAGACTCAGTAAAAACAAAATCCCATTATGCGGAGAAAATGGTTTTCACCAGATCACCAAAAGGGTCAATGACAAAAGAGATTAAGAACCTCTGCTCTATGTGGAAGGCCCTTATTTACATCCCATTGTTGTAAAAAGACGCACACGATCTTGATGGAGACAAGCTTCACTTTGTACAAGGGGAGAATTTCTAAAACTATGAAACACTCCACAGCTGAGTGACTCTGGACAAGTGGCTTAACATCTCCTCATCTATAAAATGTGGGAGTTGGACTCTGGCCTTTAAGGCCCCTTCCACTTGTAAGTATTTGATCCTATAAGTTCAAGAGGCAGTGGCAGCCAAATGAATAGGGTTGGCCTTGGAGTCAGAAAAACATGAACTCTAGCCTCTAGCTGTGTGACTATGGGCAGGTCATTTACAATTTCACTGCCTCCAGGCAACTAAGTATGTAAATTACATAGGAATTTGGTAAAGGCTTGTCTCCACTTGTCACCACTCCACACCTATCCACTCAGAAAAAAAACAGTTTTTGGTACATTGAGTCATACCTTCCTGTTGAATTCTTCATTCATTTTGCCATCATTATAAAATTCTCTTAGCCTTTAGGGGCAACTAGGTGGTGCAGTGGACAGAGCACAGGCTCTGGAGTCAGGAGGAGCTGAGTCCAAATATGGCCTCATTCACTTGGCACTTAGTAGCCATGTGGCCCTGGGCAAATCACTTAACCCTGTTTGCCTCAGTTTCTTCATCTGAACTGGAGAAGGAAATGGTAACCACTCCAGTATCTTTGCTGAGAAAATCCCAGATGGGGACACAGAGAGCTGGACAGGACTGAAAAAGGACTGAACAACAACAACCAAGGTAGTCCTTCTGTAACATTAAAGCTTCAAACTCTCCTTCCCCTAGATCCTTAATATAATTGGTGAACCATCCCTTAAATGCACTTCAGGAATTTGCTATTTTAAGGAAATTTGTGGTGAATCTATTTGTAAAATGAGAAATTTTCTGGCAAGATGAATAATCATGTGGGTTTTGTTCAGAATCTCATATATAAGATTTTCCTAAAAAGGGAAGGGGCTGCTGCTTTTTTTTTTTTTTACTCCAGCACATATTTGCACAGGATGACAGAAATCTACTTCCTACACCCTACATCAGAGTCAGAAGCTTTACTCTATGTCTCTTTACTCCCTGAGGACTAGGAATCTGAACCAAGAGGGATCTGGAAGGAGGAGGCTGGGTTCATCATTTCAATAGATTTATTGCCTAAAAAAATTCATGCCCACACAGAATGCCTTTTATTCCCACCAACAAGCAAACTGTATCAGCCTTTATGTATGCAAATCCTCCCTATGCCAGTTTAATCCAAATAAATGACTAGCATTGGCATGCAAGTACAAACAAATGAGTTCCTCTTTGATCCCTTTGAATCTCTGGTTTATCTTGAAAGATCTATTGGCATCTAGTTCAGCCTGTGGAACCAAGTATTTACTAGCAGACATTTAGAAGAATGATAAAACCTATGCAAGGTTTTCACCTGTGCCAGAACTACAAGGAGGCATAAATCAACAGAAAATAAATGTACTCTGTGAAGATGTTACCTTCTTTTCCCTCCCAAAGGTGGCTCCAAAAGATATGTCATCTAAATGACTACATCTGAATCACCACCTGGGCAAAAGAGGTACAGCCACCCATCAGAGTTTGTGAGTGGCATGTAAGAGCTGACGTAGGAGGAAGGAGTCGGTACAATGGTATTGGATGGGCATGTAATTTAGGTGGATCTGAGCAAAGGCAGAGTATTGGTGCCGGGGAGAGAGCACTGGATTTGGAGACACAAAATCTCTACTTGAATACCAGCTCTACTAATTTACATCCTATGTGACCGTGGGCAAGTTATTTCATCTGTCTAGGACTCAGTTTCCCCACCTTGAAAAAAGTGGGAGGATTAGGTTAGATGCTCTATAAGGTCTCTTTCAACTCTAAAGTACTGGAGCTCTAAAATATCTGAAACAGAATTAGAACTCAGATTTAGGGGTGGAAGGGACCTCAGAGGCCATTGAGTCCTAGAATTACAGATTTAGAGGTAGAAGATCCTTTCAAGGTCATCAAAGCCAACCATCTCATTTTAGAGATGAGGAAACTGAGGATAAGAAGGGTTAAATAATTTGCCCAATTTCACACAACCGGCAAGTATGGGAGCTAGTATGCAAAACCAGGTCTTCTACTTTTCATCTGCCAAGGTCCCTAAAGTTATGGTAAAATAAGTGGGCTTCTCCCACTCTCTCCCTCTCCCACTTTTTAGACTTTCCTCTGTGTGTGTGTGTGTGTGTGTGTGTGTGTGTGTGTGTGTGTGTGTGTGTGTGAGTTCTATAGCCAACAATATCTTGGAGCTGTCCATTTCACTTGGGGAGAGCTTTAACCGCTAAGGAAGCTTTTCCTGAAATGAAGCCCAAATCTTTTTCTCTGCAATTTCTATCCACTCTTCTGTGTGGATAGAAAAAAGGATAATTCAATCCCTCTTCCCTCAAATATTTGAAGACATCTCTCCCATGTCTCCCCACTATTTTCTCTTCTCCAGGATAAATAAACATCTGCTCTGTCTTCCGTCAATAAACATATGGCACTGTCTTGAAGTCTTTTTACCAATCCTGGTTGCCTTGTCTAGCTCAGCCTTCCTAAAATGTGATGGTCTGTATGATGTGGTCTTTCCAGAGTGGAGTATAAAACTATTACCTCCCTACTCTTGAAAATTATTTATCTCTTAATGTAATGTAAGGTAGCATTAGTTTTGGGGGCTGCTAATTCACTAACATCAGGCTGCTAATTCACTAACATCAAGCTTATAGTCCACTAAGCCCTCCAGGTCTTTTTCAGACACAATGCTGTCTACTCACATCTCCCACATCTTGTAAAGCTGAGGTATTTTTGTTTTTGTTTTTTTTCTAAACAAAGTGTAGGACTTTACCTTATCCCTTGCCAATATCATGTTATAAGACTGGGGCCACCTTTCTAAGACTGTTGAAATATTTTTTGCATTGTGACTCTGTAACCTGTATCAGTTATATCTACAATTTTGTGTCATCTGAAAATTCATTCTATCAAAGCTTTTATCCAAATCATTAATAAAAAATGTCCCTTTCATCCCCTACACCACAAATTCTAAGCACAGGACCAAGAATAGATACCTGGGGCACATCCCTAAAGACCACTTTGACTTCCAGCTATTAATGACAAGTCTTTGGGTGTGACCATCCAACCAGTTCTGAATTTAACTAATTTATTATATTATCATCTAGGTGGCATCTCTTCATTCTTCCCACAAGAATGGTATGTGAAATTTTGTAAAATGCTTGGCTAAAATCTAGGTAAACTGTATCTAAAGTATTCCCTCTATTTACCTAGAACTACAGCTAGGTGCCACAATGGTTAGAGTGTCAGGTCTGGAGTCAGGAAGATTACTCTTCTGGAGTTCAAATCCAGCCTTAGACATTTACTAACTGTGTGGCCTTGGCCAAGTCACTTAAGTCCATTTGTTTATTCTCTCATCTGGAAAATGAGAGAAGGAAATGGCAAACCACTCCTTATCTTTGCCAAGAAGCCAAAGATGGTCACAAAGAGTCAGGTACAATTGAAGCAAAGGAATAACAATAAAGTAACTATGAATGTTTGCACCTGAGGTGAGAGGTGGGAGAAGTGCAGGTGAATTGGGGTTGCTGGAGGAAGGGAAACAAGGAAAGAAAATGGATCATGGGATACCCAAGGTAAGGATGGGGGGGTGTTTAGCCCTGTTAAAAATTTGGTATCTTTCTTTTTTAACTAATTATTTTTACTAACCAGGTAGTAGTTAAGAGTTAGGCAATGTGTGACTGGCCAGTCCAGGGGCACTAGGGTAGTGAGAACAGAAGAGGGAAAGGTCCAACACCTCTCGGCACCGTATACCTTTTCCCTCCATCTCCACCATATCACTCTCCATGTTCTTACTGAAGGTTTGGAAATTTTTTTCCATAGGTAGGGAAAAGGGAAGCAGAAGGCCAGGAACCTCTGCAAAGATACAAAGATAGCAGATTTAAGAAACTTCCTACTCATAGAACACTGGCCAAGAAGGAAATGACCACTTGGTCTCATAGCTCACCCTTTAATTGGAGAGAGAGTGTTCAGTCACGGGTATAGGAGGACACAAACTTTTACCTGCTCCCTTGATAACCAAATCCTATTCTGGGCACTTATCTCTTCTAAATTTCTAGGGCTGAGAGCTTCTGGAAGCAGGATAGGATGGAAGTTTAAAGCAACACAGGATGCCATTGGGATATTCCCACCCATTCCATTACCAGACAAGGCTTTAGAATGAGATTGCTTCCCAGGTGATCTACTCTGACTTTTTGGCCCACACACCACCCTAGCATGTATCTTTATACTTCAGGAGGAGGCCATAGGTTGGGTTATAGATAGCTGAGGCCTACCCTGCTTCTTGGCTCCACCACCCTGAACTCAGGTATCCAGGACATTCCAGGCATAGAGGTTTAAGGATCTTGGGTTGGCTTTTCTTCCAATTCTCATGATCCAAACTTCAGCCTAGTATCTTTTTGAAATTTAATTTGGTCAATGAGTTCCCTGTGCATCTACATCCTTAGACAAATTCCCCTTTTCCTTTTCCTCATAATTGTGTGTGTGTGTGTGTGTGTGTGTGTGTGTGTGTGTGTGTGTGTGTGTGTGTGTGTGTGTGTAATGTACCGTAGGTGGAATCCAACCATTCTGGAGAACAATTTGGAATCATTCCCAAAAGGCTATAAAATAGTGCATACCCTTTGACCCTGAAATACCACTACTAGGTCTATATACCAAAGAGATGAGGGAGGGAAAAAAAAGGAACCTATATGTACAAAAATATTTATGGCAACTCTTTTTGTGGAGGCAAAGAATTGGGGCTTGAAGGGATATCCGCCCATGAGCTGGGGAATGGCTGCACAAGGTGTGGTATGTGATTGTAATGGAACACTACTGTGTTTTAAGGAATGACAAAGGGGATGGTTCTGGAAAAACATGGGAAGACCTATATGAATTACAGCAGAGTAAAGTAAGAGAACCAGGACATCATTGTACACAGTGACAACAATATCATAAAGATGATCAACTGTGAAAAACTTAAGTGCTCTAATCAATCTAATGACCCAAGACAGTTCTAAAGGGCTCATGATGAAAAATGAAACCCACCTCCAAAGAGGGAACTGACGAATTCTTAATACAAACTGAAGTATAGTTTTTTCACTTTATTTTTCTTACTTTTTTGCAATATGGCTAATATGGAAATACATTGTGCATGATTTCACATGTATAATTGACATATTGCTTGCCTTCTAAAGAAGTGGGAGAGGGACTAGAGGGAATGAAAATTTGGAATTCAAAATTTCTTTTAAAAAATAATTTTCCTAAGTTCAAATCTGACCTTAGACACTTAACATTAGCTGTGTGACCTTGGGCAAGTCACTTAACCCCAATTGCTCTGCCTTCCCTGCTCCAAAAAGCAATAATAATAATAATAATAATAATAATGTGTTTAATTATGTATGCATTTTTATTTTTTCTTTAGATTTTCCTTTGTGAGAGTTTTATTCTTGAGAATTTTCCATTTCTCCTGCATTAATTTTCCCTTACAGAATCCCAAGTCATTCAATCCTATCCCTTTTCCTGATCACTTTAGAATCAGGACTGTGCCAGATAATTCTGAACTTTTCTCTTCTTCTCCCTCTGCTTTGCTGAAGTTATCCTTTGTCTATTCACTTCCTTATTCTCTCTGCTCATTTCTTCTCCCTCGTGAGGTCCTCTTTGTAGTGATTCCTTTCCATTCTTCTCTTTCAGGTGGTTTCATTCATCCAATTTAGCAGTGAGAGGAAGCTGGATCGCTATATGCCATCTCACCTGGTCATCTTGCCGAAGTTCCTTCCCTCGCTTCTCTTCTATCATGAATTCTAAGATGGCATGATCGCTTTCCCTGATCCCTAGGTTCCCAACATTCCTACTTCTACAAAAGTCTCTCCCTCATTGGTCAGAATTCGCTCCAGCGTAGCTGTTTTTCTCATTTTTAGACATGGCCAATATGGGAGCTTGTTTTGCTATATTTGTTGTTTGTTTGTTTGGTTTTTGCTTTTTGGAGGGGGGAAAGGCAGGGCACTTGGGGTTAAGTGACTTGCCCAAGATCACACGGCTAGTACAAGTTAAGTGTCTGAGGCAGATTTGAACTCAGATCCTCCTGACTCCAGGGCTGGTACTCTATTTACTGCACCACCTTGCTGCCCCATTATATTTTTATGAGGGTTTTTTCCCCTTTTTCCTTTGCAACTGGGCATGGGAAGGTGGGAGGAAAAGAAAAATAATAATTAATTGGAAAAAATTAAATGTTGTTTAGAAAGTAAATAAAAACATTTTAAAGAAAATGCTAAAAAGTTTGTATTCTTTTAGGGGTGGTTCAAATGCATACTGTTTAAAGGTAAAGGAAAGGCCTTTTTCATCAGTGGTAAGGTAAAGAATAAAATATCCCACAGATTGGCTCAACTAATCCAGTCCTACACACACACACACACACACACACCCATACAATCCTCACCATTAACTAATAGAAAGAATGAAAGAGGTGAGAGCTCTGTGTGTAGTAATTTCAGCTCACTGGCACATCTTACTAATCTTTATTGCGGGTTTGAACTTTTCATGGGTTTTAGTCCTTCATAGACCACAGGCTGTATTCCAGCCAACCAACTCCCCTGCACATGTGTGCCCTTAGCCTGAAGGAAGAAAAGAAAAGGGAACTCACATAGATCCACACAAATCCATGCTCAGCCACTTGGATACAGAATTTTGTATCTTGCACTCTAGTAAGAATGGGCCAAGAATGGCATTTCCGTTTTTAAAGGGTAGCACATACAAGTGCTATAGTATTTAGATAAATTAGTAGTTCTTAATGCTGAAAATAAACATATAAATAGAGAACCTCAAAGTATACATATTAATTTAACAAGAGATCAGTGCACATTTCAGGCTTTAAGAACAGCAGGCATATCCTGGTCCCATCTGGACCAAGAATTCCCTAATCCTAAGCATTAAGAGAACCAGGAGTAAACAGTGTTGTTATTTATTTGATTTTCCACATGATACTAGTTTCCTGTTAGGGTTTAGGGATGGACTTGGCAGAAACAAACTGGGGGCTGGTAGGTTTTTTTATGTTTTTCTGAGGCTAGAGTCAAAGTAGAAGACATTATAGATGTAAATCTTTTAAAACCCTGTTCTGAGACTATGTATAATCTGATCACCTCCATGATCCCTTAGCCACATGCTACCTATGTAAGGGTTACACTGTGCCAGTTTCAATAACCTTCTTGCCATGAGGTCAAATTAGTAAAACTGAGAGGTCTGGGAATCTCACCTTTCTGTAGGTAACATTAGCAGTTGGGATAATGCATCCCAAAGGCTTTTTATATTTGTTTCTTGGAATTTAATTATGAAAAAACAAAACTCTCTACTGATAGGTATTTCTTATATATGCTTTGGGAGTCTTGTAGTTACTGAAAAACCAAACTGTCTCTTTGAAGCACAAAATTCATCTAGGGGCATAATCTTTAGCATTTCTGCTAAATTTGAAACATCTTGAAGACAGTCTTTGTCTTGCCTTTTGTATTATACATATTGCCTTGCTGAAGGCCTCTATAGGGAGTAGGATATCGTGGAAAATGACCCTGAATTTAGAGTCATAAGATCATAGCAGGAGAGATTTGGTGCGATTTTTTTTATCTTTTTTTTTTAGGGCAATTGGGGTTAAGTAACTTGCCCAAGGTCACATGGCTAGTTTTTGTGTTGAGTGGCTGAGTTCAGATTTGAACTCAGGTCCTCCTGACTCCAGGGCCGGTGCTCTATTCCCACCTAGCTGCCCTAGCAGCAGAGATTTAGAACTGAAAGGAAGCTAGTACACCTCTTCTTTTTATAGATAAAGAAACAGACATAGAAAGGTTAAGTTACTTGCACAAGGTACATGGACAATATAGGCAATTTGGGTTTTGGACTCAGATACTGTGACTGAAAACTCTATCCCATGTCAAGTTACTTGACTTCTCCCTGATTCTCACTTTTCTGATCTGTAAAGTAAAGGGATTGAGAGAATTAGATTAGGTGAATCAGAAACCCTCTTCCAACTCTAAATACCATAAATCTGCATTTAGGTGTTCATAAATACTTGGTAAGTAAAGAAAACAAAGAAAGAAACCACTAAGGGGTGGTTTTATTAAACTAACTAGTTTTAATATTTGTCATGTTCTGAGCAATGCTCTGAGGTAATCCTCCTGTTCGGCAGTAATATAAGTAGTATTATCTCTCTTCCATAGAGGAGAAAGCTGGGTCTTAGAAACACAAATAATTCAACCAAGGAAACACACCAAAGTGTCAGAACTGGAAATCCACTGAAGTCTTTTCACTCCAAGTTCACGTAAACCAAGCTTGTCAAAAGATGCTTCCACCACCCATTTAATACACTAGCCTGACATTTCTAAAAACACTATTTACTTCATTGAACTTGAAATAAGCAACTTAGTTCCCTTTCTCTGGGCTGGGAAGTGGGGAAAGCCTGTTTATGGTGTCCCAGGCCAGACACTGCTGGCAAGAGATTGCCACAGTCCTGGAGGGAGGAGAAGAAGTGCCCAGACTGATGGTCTGTCTACTGGATGACAATAGCACCCGCTCCCACAGCTACAAGGCTCTCCCAAAGAATTAGGAAAGTAGCATTTCCAGCTGACTAAGCAATTCTGATAGACCATTAATGGTGCTAAGCCAGACACCGCCTGCGTGCCTCATGATCACAAATGAGCTGAACAATCACTCCCAGGAAACAAAGCAGCTGAAGCATCCTATGAGGTAACTGAATAAGAAGCCACTAATGGGCATTACTGCTCGGATGAAAGGGCTGCTTCCACTGTGGTCAGACTGACCTTTAGTAAGTGCACACTTTCCCTCCCCATTCATTGTCATTTCTGTTCTTCCTGCTCTGAAGTTCGGTTCTGTGGTCTGAGAACAGCGGCTTCTTTGAAAAAGTCTTGGGACAACTGCATACAATGGGAGACGCTATCGGCCTCTATGAGGTCTCACACCTGGAGCTGTTGCCTCAGAAGAGTTGCTCATTGGTGATTCAACAGAGAGGGTGTAGGTGGTTCAGGCCAACTCACCCTGATATTTGTGGGGGAGAACAGAATAACTCAAAGTACATATCCCACCTGTTGGAGAAGCTATCATATCGTGTTTGCCAGCAAAGGAACAGTACTTCATAATTTATTACATTTTACCAAGCTGAGAACAAGCAGGACTGCTTACTCCCTACTTAGGGCAACTAGGTGGTGCAGTGGATAGAACACCAGGCCTAGAGTCAGGAAGACATTTTCCTGAGTTCAAATCCAGCCTAAGACATTTCCTAGCTGTGTGACCCTGGGCAAGTCACTTAACCCTATTTGCCTCAGTTTCCTCATTGGTTAAATGATCTGGAGAAGGAAATGGCATACCACTCCAGTATCTTTGCTGAGAAAACCCCAAATGAGGTCACAAAGAGTCAGACGTGACTTAACAACAATCTCTGGATTAACCTTCTGCACCAAGAGATGACAACTTTCTCTCATTTCTGCTCCATTTAAAGGGCTTTTTTAGCCTCTGAGTTACCCAGGAAGCAGTGTGGATGCTAGATCTGGAGTCAGGAAGGACTGGAGGCCTCTGTAAGACATTAAGTTAGGCATAGCCTCACAGAAAGGAACAATGAACAGAACATAGGCTAGGAGCTGGAAGACCTTGGGTTCATATCCAGCCTCTGTTACTTAACCCTTCTCTCATCTTGGCTAAGTTACTTAACCTCTCTAGGCCTCAGTGTGATCATCTGTATATTGAAAGGGCAGGACTCTATGGCATCTAAGGTCCCCTCCACATATATGTGTGTATACTGTGTTCTATTCCATAGGGTATATATACATACATATACATATATAAATAGATGTATGCTTATGCATATACACATATGTGCATATACGTGTATAACAATTTAAAGTATATATATAATATGGTTTAAAGAATATAGATTTAATATCCTTAACAGATAAGTACTTCTTTGCTGTCAATAAGTTATTTATCAATATTTCCTCTCCTAATTGTCACTGATACAATTATAGCACTATGGAATACATTTATTCCTACCAAGGAGTATAATCAATATGTATTAAATGCTATGTACAATGAGGGCAACTAGGTGGCACGATGGATAGAAAGTTGGGCTTAAACTCAGGAAGACCTGAGTTCAAATGTGACCTCAAACACATACCAACTGTGTCACTTAACCCAATTTGCCTCAGTTTCCTCATCTGTAAAATGAGCCCGAGAAGGAAATTGCAAACTACTCCAGTATCTTTGCCAAGAAAACTCCAAATGGAGTCACAAAGTCAGACAGGACTGAAACAACTAAACAACAAGCAATGTAAGATGCGACGTGTTATATTCTGGGAAGATGCAAAGGTATATAAAACAAAATCCCTATCCTCAAGGATTTAACAACAAGAAGCTTTAAAACTTCTATTTATAGCTTATAAAGCATTTGACTCAGAGAAATCCTGTTAGGGAGTTAAAACACTTTTATCTCCATTTGACCACTGAGAGAAATGGTACCTGGAGACTCGTCCACAATTACAGTAAATTAGGGTCAAGCCGTGGGACCAGTTCTCTTTCTACTCTACCACCAATGAGGAGTTTCTAAGTCTTCATTGTTGATCCCTTCTAGCAGTGTTAGCTGCTTTTAAGGATTTATAGCAAGCCAAGTTTTAATGCCCTTCATTAGTTGCTTTTTTTTTCCCAACTATTTTTATAAATAAAAACAAACAAAAAACCCAGCCAGCATGGGTGGGGTGAGTTTTCTCTGTGTGTGTGTGTGTGTGTGTGTGTGTGTGTGTGTGTGTGTGTGTCCCATGGATTCTCATTCATTCTTCTACCACTATAGCCATGATGGAACAAAGAAGCAGGTAAATTAATGGTGTGAATTTATTTGGTAGGTGTGGTCTAACAATAGCAACCCAGGCTGAATAAGACATACTCTGAAATGTTTAGCTGCTCTTTTTGGAGAAAAAGAATAGAAAATTGTATGGATGACCATCACAATAGAAAATTGTATGGATGAGGCAAATTTTGGAGAAAAAGAATAGAAAATTGTATGGATGACCATCCCTGACAAGCAGCGTGATTTAGTGGACAGAATTGTGGATTTGGAATCAGGAGAGATTTGAGAGAGATTTGAATCACTATTTTAAACACTCAGGTTTAAGATCTTGGTGGGGGGAAACCAAAATGCTGGCTCTCTCAGCCTTGGTTTCTTTATTTATAACACTGGGATGATAATCATTTTTATACTACCCATTTTGTGTAGTTATTGTGATGAAAGTGCTTGGTAAAGCGTAAAGAACTATATAAATGTGAATTAGGAGTGATAATAGTATTAATTAGAATTGCTATTGTCATTCTGCATTCCCTCTGGCCTGAAGACCCCAAAGAGTTGACTTCCAAATGAAGTCTTTGGAGCAATGCTGGGAAGAAAGATCAATGAACGCTTGCTCACTAGGAGAAGAGTTTAATTAATATAATCAAATGATGATGAGACTAATTGTAGCAAGCAAATATTATCAATTAACCCACAAATGGCCAATTAGCCTACAAATCTAGAAATCATAGCCTTTGTAATTGAAGACATCAGGAAAAGCCATCATCAACCAGAAAGGAAGGCTTTTCCTTCATTGCTTGACAGTGGTGTAAAGGGAGGGGAGGTCAAAAGAAGTCCCTAAGGGTCCCCATAAAAGACAAATGATAAATTAAAGGGGATGGTAATAAGAATTCATCATTTGAGAGGGGACTAACAATAAATACCCAAGCTAGATGAAAACATGAGTATGTTAGGGTGAGGGGGAAATATAAAAGTTAGATAAAATACAAACCCTATCCTCATAGAGTTTACATTCTTTTATGGAAAGATAGGACATATATATGTATATATATATATATACATATAATTATAATTATAATGATATAATAAATAAAATTATAATATAATATATAATTATAATTATAGAAGTATAAGGGTTTGTTGTTTGTTGTTGAGTCATTTCAATTACTTCTGACTCTTCATGACCCCATTTGGGGTTTTCTTGGCAAAGATACTAGAGTGTTTTGCATTTCCTTCTCCATCTCATTTGACAGATGAGGAAAGTGAGGCAAACAGGATTAAGTGGCTTGACCAGGGTCTTACACTAGTAAGTTTCTGAGGCTATATTTGAACTCAGGAAGATGAATCTTCCGGACTCCAGGCCTGGCAGTCTATCCACTGTTCCACCTAGCCACCCCAAATGCAAGGGTATTATTATACCATTATTGGCTTCTATTATTATTATGACCACAAAGGTTGGTCTCTGCCTAGGATTTAATTTTCCATTGGTATATAGTCAAAGAAAAAGAAATGATAATATGTTGAGGTGTTAACACCCTATTCTACCCTTATGAAATGTGAACACTTTTCTGCAATTGAATCTGAAGGGGAAACTGGGATCATTTGTGCCCATGGAAGGCTTTAAATAGCTAAGCCTGTCCACATTCAAGAAAAGTCAGTTTGAGACAATTCTGACCCACTTTGTGGAGTATGACCCTGGGTGTGGAAGAAGGGAGTTTTTCTTCCCTCTCCACCCTTCCTGATTACCCACGGCATTTAGTATCCAAGCTATTCGTCCAGTTTACTCTATCCTATCTGTCAACAACGGAATCAGTGTGAAGGATAATTGAAGGATCAGATATATGCATTCTCAGAAATCTTGAGCACAAATGTAGTAGTTAATAAGATAGAAGGGTCAAGTAGTAGGACCACTGGAAGACGACAAGAAGGCCAGCTAAGGAACCAAGACAGGGCTAGACAGTTGAGAGTCCTGTCACTCAACAGAAACACCATGGCCAGGCAGGTACAAGACTCCATGAGGGGAGACTCTATAATAACAGGGCTGTGAGGAGCCTTGGCCATATGTATTCCTATATGTAGACTTCACTACCAACCTACTCTTCCCCTGTATGCTAATGTGTATTTGGAGAGTGAAAGAGTCGGCTCCAGGTTTATGGGCGGGGCAGGCTGGGAGGCAGGTTCTGTAGCAACTGTTGTTGCTAAATCATCTTAATAAATGTAGTAATGAGTCTTCCTGATTTTGAGCTCAGTGCTCTGTCCACTGCACCACCATGCTACCTCCCAGAGTCTTATATTTGGGTACAAAAAGTCAGCTTCACAAGTGGAGAATGGAGAAGGCATGGTCAGAAACCAGTTGTTCTGAAAATGTGGCAATTTCCATGGACTAAAATTTAAATATAAATTAGACATATTTTATGGTAATTGTCCGCCGTGCCCCCCAACTTCCTCCCCCCCAAAAAATCTCTGGGGATCTTGGGTTGAATTAAGACAAGCTTTCCAGAAATAAGGAAGTCATAGTCCCACGGTATTCTGTCCTCAGTCAGGCTTCATCTGGAATGTTTTGTTTAGTTCTAGATACAGTTTAAGATGAACAACTATAGGAACACTCTCTAGAGTGTCAAGAAGAGAATAACTAGGATGATGAAGAATCTTGAATCTATATCATGCGTGGACCAACTGAAAAAACTAGAGATGTTTAGTCTACGGAAGTGAAGATTCAGAGAGGCAGAGGACATTGGCTGTTTTCAAGTATTTGGAGGCTGTTATGACCGGGAGGGATGGAAATTATTCTGTTGGACCACACTGGACAATTCCAAATACAATGGGGCAAAATTTTAAAAGGGCTGATGTCAAGGAAAACTTCTGAGCAATTAGAGGTGTCCAAAAGCTGAATGACTGCTTGAAGAGGTGATGGGTTACCCCTCCTTGTAGGTCTTCAAGTAGAGGCTAGATAATGACTTGACAGGAATGTCATAATGGGGATTCCTTTCATGTGAGATTTAGATTGAGTGGCCATAGGAGTTACTTCCATATTCTGTAATTCATAAAATCTCCCTTTGTGCATATCATCTCCCAGCAAAGTCTCCCAATGGCCTCCTATTGATTATAGAATTCAACCCAAAAGTCTGGCATTCAAGATCAACCAAAATCTCACTCTGATCTTAACTTCCATTACTTCCTTATGAACTCTCTGGTTCAAGCAAACTGAGCTCCCTCTCCCCTCCCCTCCTCTCCTCTCACCTTCTTTCCTCTCCTCTCTTCTCTCTCTCTCTCCCCTCTCTCTCCTCACTCTCTTCTCTCACTCTTTTCTCTCCCTATTTTTGTATATATACATATTCATATATACATGTACATATACATATATCTTCTATATATATGTATATACATTTATACTGTGTGTTTCTATACACATTTTAATACACATTTTAAATTAATTAATTAATTAAATTTTATATTGAATTAATTAAATATTTAAATTTATTAATTTAATTTAAATTTATTTAATTAAATATATAAATTTAATATAAATTAAATTTATATATTAAATTAATAAATTAAATTTAATAATTAATGCACATTTAATACAATTTAATACACATTTCTATACACATTCTATACTCATTTTAAGAGCAGTGCCTAGATTTCAAGGCAGTTTATATTCAAACCAATATAGTTTTCACTTAGTAGTTACATTCTGTTAATGATGAAGACAGTGATGTATAGACATCTTATAATGTGCTTAAATGATAAAGCTTAATGGCTTTATTAAGGTAATGTTTATACTTCTATGGCAGCCAAATGGCGAAGTAGATACAGTTGGGCCTGGAGTCAGGAAGACTCGTCTTGAGTTCAAATCTGGCCTCAGACACTTAACTAGCTGTGTAACCCTGGGCAAGTCACTTAACCCTGTTTGCCTCTGTTCCCCATCTATAAAACGAGCTGGAGAAGGAAATGGCAAACCACTCCTGTGTCTCTGCCAAGAAAACCCCAGAAGGGGTCACAAAGAGTTAGACATGACTAAAAACAACTGAGCGGCAATACGTGTGTGTGTATAAATATAGATATATATGTATATGTACGTCTATGGTGACAGGAATAATTTAGTTTGAAATGAGATGCTAGTAAATTAGAGGTTATCACTTAATTAATTCCATTAGTAATTTTTTTTTAAAGCAATTGGGGTTAAGTAACTTGCTCAAGGTTACACGGCTAGTCATTATTTATGTGTGGGTGCTCATTTTTCTGAGGCCGGATCTGATCTCGGGTCATCCCAACTCCGAGGCTGGCGCTCTTACTCACTGCGCCACCTAGCCGCCCCTTTTAGGGCAATTGGGGTTAAGTAACTTGCCCAAGGTTACACGGCTAGGTTTTTGTTTGTGTGGATTAAGTGTCGGAGGCCGGCTCCGAACTCAGGTCCTTCTGATTTCAGGGCTGGCGCTCTATTCACTGCGCCACCTAGCCGCCCCCCCATTAGTAATTTTTAAGAGATGATGTGCTTGAATTTTACAAGTACCCACTGAACAAGTTTAATCCAATAGAGTCCCAGTCTCATGTCATATTTTTATAGAATGACTGCTCTCAGGAAGGCCCAGATTCTTAAAAAAAAAAAACTAACAATATCATAACCAGATCCTTAATGAATGAATTTGGAACAGTTATTACCTATTTACACACCACACATAGCCCAAGTTGTCTTTGCTTTGCCTCCTGGATCTTGTGAGATGCAGGTAGACCTGTTCTTTGTGCTGAGAAAGAAAGCTCTGGGAGATAATGGGACATGGGGAAGGGATGTTGGGAGGGCCAGCTCAGGGAGAGTGTTGGGGCTCTGATGAGGTAGCCCTAATAGCGGGCCAGAAAATGCCAATCTGACATAAATGATCTCAAAGGAAATGCAAACACAGTAATAGCTCCTTTCATCAGAATAAGAGGAAAATGGGCTTTGCTTACCAGGATCCAGGTGGAAATCAAAAACCCGTTTTCTGGGTTTTACTTTGCTCCAGATGTCTTTTCCAATACTCCTGAGCCTGCCTGACTCAGAAACAGGCCACAGGAGCCCACAAAAGAGATGTTTGGGCCCAGCTGGGGAGTCAGTCAATCTGTTCTTTCTGAAGCTTGCCAGACCCACTGTACTAAAAACAGTGTAAGATTTAAAATCAGGAAACTCATGTTTGAATCTTAGGTCTAGTATATACCTCCTCTATGAGCATGGGCAAGCTATCTTACCTCTCTAGGCTTGAGGATTTTCATCTATAGAATGAGTAGATTGGGTTAGGCAATCTCCAAGTTCCCTTCCAGATCAAAATATTATGATCCTAATAATATCCCCACCACTACTCTGTAATAATAATTGTGCTGTTTTTAAAATAGAAATACTACTTAAGATTTTGGGAGGAGCCCAGTTCAGGGGAAAAAGTACTGGATTAGTCAGTAGATCTGGGTTTAAATCCCATCTCTGACCTTGGGCAGTCACTTAACTTCCCTGGTACTCAGTTTCCTCACCTGTAAAGTGAGTGTTGCACTAGATGGCTTCTGAGGTTCCTTCCTGTTCTAAATCTTTGATCCTTTGAATAACCCTGTGCAACAGGTATTCACAGATAGTATCACTTACTTCTAGCCCTAATCTTACTGAGTTGTTGTGAGGAATAAGTGAGGTTATATATTCAAAGTACCTTGAAAATCTTAAAGCTTAATATGAATGAAATGTTAGCTATCACTGGTGCCCCTGTGAAGGTCATGCTGCCTGTAAGGTACTACTGTATTTACCATGAACATTAATATGATTATTAATAATAACATTATTACTGGAATAATTATCAACTTATAATAATAATATTTATCATTTAAATAATAATATTTAAATATTATATTTAATATAGGTGACACAGTGCATAGAGCACCAGACCTAGATTCTGAAAGATTCATCTTCTTAAATTCAAATCTGACCTCAGATACTTACTAATTATGTGACCCTGGGCAAGTCACTTCACCCTATTTGCCTCAGTTTTCTCATCTGTAAAATGAGCTGGAGAAGGAAATGACAAATTTGCCAAAAAAAAAATCCAAAAGGGGTCACTGAAAGTCAAACATGACTGAAACCACTGAACAACAACAAATGATGTAGATAATATAATTATGTGATGATAATCAGAATGTGATCATTATGTAATAATTATTATGATATCTAGCATCTATATTACACTTTAAGGTTTGCAAAGAGCTTTACAAATTATTTCCCATTTGGTCTGACTGCATTAACCATACAAAGTCAATACTCAGAGGAAAGGTTTGCTTTTCCTTCTCACCTCTACCTTTTGGAACTTTTAGATCCCTTGAAAAGTGATCTCAAGCACCACCTCCTTCAAAAGCCCTCCCTCAATTGTTAGTGACCCTTTCAAAATGACTTTGGGATTATTTTGGATATATTTATTTTGCGTATATCTTGCATTTATCCATCTCTGAACCTGTTATATTCTCCCAGTAGAATGCAGGTGCCTTGAAAACAGTTTCATGTTTATGGTAGTTTTTTTTTTTTTATCCCCAGAGCCCATCCTAATCACAATGCTTAGGATAAAATCTGGGCTGACTGAGTGGTTGCATAAGGAAAAGAAGTCTATTAGTCCATAAGTTCTTTGCAGATGGGGACTATGTCTTTTCTAAATGTTGTTTCTCTCATAGCACCTAGAGGAGCCTTCAATAGTGAACAAAAATTCATCCGGTTGTGGCCAATTCAGTGATAAGCCTTTTTCAATTCATCTAAGCTGATGTTCTATCCAGAGGCCCCAAAAGGAAGCCTTTCCAGTTTACCAGGACCTGCCACAGAAACTCTTCTGGAATAGCTTTTAAGGCCCCACAGCCACCTTCATACCATGATGAGGCAGAAGATGGCACACTGAGCTTTGGGGAAGATTCTAACTGCCTCTGAGGGAGTCCCAGCTAACAGGGGAAGCCCCAATCCTCATATTTAGAAAGCTTCCACATGGGAGTGATTCAGCACATTCTTTAGCTTTCTACCTTCAAGCTAGGACATGTCATGAAGTTTTCCTGCAACAGGGAAAGATGCATTTGTGTAAGCCCCAGGTAGTATTGAGTAAGTAGGATTCTGAAATGAAAATAAGGTACAGGATTCATTTAGTCACTGGTAAGTCTACCCAAGGATCAAATAAAACAAAACAAAAATCAGAATAGGCTGTTCATTAAATGCAAAATAAAAAAGATGTCTAGAAGAGAGAAGCCACTTGCTATGGGTGACTCTACCCTGATCTCCAAGAAATGGTACTTTACTGGTTTTTTTAATTGGAAGGAGGGACCTCAAAAATCAAGTCTAACCTAGCATTAAAAAGTGAATCTTCTTGGCAGCATCCTTAACAAATAGTCCCCTAGGGGGTGGAGCCAAGATGGCGGAGTAGAAACAGCACTTCCAAGGTACTCTCCCCCCAGATCACCTCCAAACCATGTAAAAGGGGACTCTGAACAACTTCTGGAGCCCCAGCACCCAGGGAATGACACAGAGAAGCTAATCTCCTGCTGAGGACAGCCCAGCAGCCCTGCAGGAAGAGCCAGAGCAGTGCTCTGGGAGCTGACAGCCCAGCACCCAGAGAGCCGAGACCAGGCACCAGTGAGCCGAGGTTTTAGCCCCAGGGCAGCTGGGCCAGCAGCCAGCCAGAGGGACCCCAGAACACCAGCAGCTGTGGTGATTCCAGAATTATCAACACAGACATGCCTAGGACAAAGTGAGAGGTTAGTGCCCTATGGACTTTGGGACCAGTATTTGGGGAATGCATCGGCTTCCTCCCCTAAGGGCTAGAAGCCACTGAGGAGACACACAATTTTGCAGTTTCAGTGGCAGCTCCATCTCCTGGCCTGCGAACTGTAGGGAGATCCAGCAATAAGTCTTGGGGGGTAATCGCTCTTGCTTTAACCTCCCTGGATCTGGATTGTGGTCTGGGGTGGAGGTCGTGGGGTGGGTATCCAGCTTGCCAGAACCGGAAATTGAGAATACCCCAACTTTGGGACGGAAGCTCCCCTGTCTGGTGGGAGAGTCCTACTGTGGCAACAAGCCCAAAAGTCATTCTGAGGCAAAGGAAACAAAATAAACAGAAAAAATGCAACATTAGACTCCTATTTGGGGGGCAAAGAGGATGGAAGCATGGAATAGGAGGAGGACTGTGAGGTCAGAAATCCTGCTCCAAAAGCCCCAAAGGAAAATATGAGCTGGTCACAGGCCATAGAGGACCTAAAGAAGGACTTTAAAAATCAAATAAGAGAAGTGGAGGAAAAATTGGGAAGAGAAATGAGAAGGATGCAAGAAAAGTATGAAATGACAATCAACAGCCTGACTGAGGAAAATAACACCTTAAAAATAGACTGGCAAAGGAGGCTCAAAAGGGCAATGAGGAGAAGAATGCCTTAAAAAGCCAAATTTTCCAGATGGAAAAAGAATCTCAAAAGCTCACTGAGGAGATTCATTCCTTCAGAGTTAGACTGGAGCAAATGGAAGCTAATGACTTTATGAGAAATCAAGATGCTGTTAAGCAGATCCAAACAAACGAAAGATCAGAAGGCAATGTGAAATATCTCATGGGAAAAACCACTGACCTGGAAAATACATTCAGGAGAGACAATTTAAAAATTATTGGACTACCTGAAAGCCATGATCAAAGAAAGAACCTAAAAATCACCCTTCAAGAAATTCTCCAGGAAAATTGCCCTGATGTTTTAGACCCAGAGGGCAAAATAGAGGTTGAAAGAATCCACAGACCACCTCCTGAAAAAGATGCCAAAAAGAAAACTCCCAGGAATATCATAGCCAGGTTCCAGAATTCCCAGATCAAGGAGAAAATACTACAAGCAGCCAGGAATTAACAATTTCAATATTGTGGAAACACAATCAGAATAGCCCAGGATCTGGCAGCTTCTACACTGAGGGATCAAAAGCAATGGAATATGATATTCCAGAGGGCAAAAGAGCTGGGATTGAAACCAAAAATCACCTACCCAGCAAAACTGAGTATTTTGTTTCAGGGGAAAATATGGTCATTCAGTGGAATAGAGGACTTTCAAGCATTCTTGAGGAAAAAACCAGAGTTGAATAGAAAATTTGACACACAGACACACAGACACAAGAAGCAAGAGATGCCTGAGAAGGTAATCAGGGAAAAGAAATCAAAAGGAACTTATCAAAGTTGGACTATTTACATTCCTACATGGAAAAACAATAACTGTGTCTGATGAAACCTTTCTCGTTATGAAAATAATTGAAGAAGGGTATATGGGCATATGAATACATATGTGATGTGTGTATATATGTTTAAAGTTATACATGGATAGAGGGCATAGGTTGAATTTTTTGGGAAGGGATGATACTTAAGGGGTGAAATTATGAGGTGAGAGAGGAAAGTGGCAAGAGGAGATGGGGAGAGACAGGATAGAGTAAACTATCTCATGTAGAAGAAGCAAGGGGAAGTGGCTGCAGGGGAGGGGAAGAACAGGAAGTCAAAAAGGCAAAACCATATTCTTATTGAATTTGGCTCAGGGAGAGAATGACATACATACTAAATGGGATATCTCACCCTGCAGGAGAGTAGGGGAAAGGGAGGTGAGAGGGGGGAGGATGAAGGGGAGGGCATTCTGGGGGGTGGGGAGGTTGGAAGTACCGACTATCAAAGAGGGACAGGATCAAAGTAGGGAATGGACCAGGTGGGAGGTGATATGGGTGGGAGGGAAATATAAGCAGTCTTTTACAATATATCTACTATGATAATGTTTTGCATATACATTGCTATACATGTACAACACATACTGAATTACTTATCTTCCCAGAGGGAATGGGTGACAAGGGAGGAAGGGAATGGATCTGCAATTCGAGGCCTTAAAATTAAATGTTTCAAATATATATAAATACTATTATCAATACTATTTTGCATGTAATTGGGAGATAAGATGTGCAGGCATTGGGGCACAGAGATTCACCTTGCTCTAATGGAAAAGTTGAAGGGGGTATGGGAGAAGATATGGGAGAGAGCAGATTGGATGAGGGGATATCGTGTGGGACTGCTATTCTGGGGTGGTGGGTAGGGGAAAAATGGGGGGAAATTGTAACTCAAAATCTGGCAGAAATGAATGATGTAAACCAGAAGTTAATAAGGCATTTGTTAAAAAAAAAATAGTCCCTGGGCCCTTCTTGAAAACATAAGGAATTTCCCAAGGCAAACTGTTTATTTTTAGTATAGCTCTTCATTGTAAGTTTCTGTAAGTTTGTAAAGTAAGATAAAGTCATTGGGTAGCAGAATGAATAGAGAACTGGGTTTGAGATCAGGGAGACTTGAATTCAATTTCTGTCTCAGATATTTATTAGCTGCAGGACCCTGGGCAAGTCATTTAACCTTTCTCAGCCTCAGTTTCTCCATCTGTAAAATGGGGGAAATAATAGCATCTACCTCACAGGGTGGCTGTCAGGATCAAATGGGATAACATATGAAAACTGCTTTCCACATCTTAAAGTATTAATAGATTCTTTATTTTTGTTCAGTTATTTTTTTTTCAGTCATGTCTGGCTCTTCATAACCCCATTTGGGGTTTTCTTGGCAAAGATACTGGACTAGTTTGCTATTTCCTTCTCCAGATCATTTTACAGATGAGGAAATTGAGGCAAACAGGGTCAAGTGACTTGTCTAGGGTCATACAGTTAGTAAATATCTGCAGCTGGATTTGAACTCAGGTATTCCTAACTCCAGTCATGGCACTCTATCCACTATGCCACTTATCTGCCCTTAATAAATCTAGTCATATAATAATATGTTATAATACTTATATAATAATATGTTATATATTATATTACATATATAATATTAGACACAATACTATCAGCCTCCTTACACTCAACTAAAACCTGTCTCCCTCTGAACTTTCAACCTTTCATTCTAGATCTTCCCCTTGCGTCCAAACAGAACAAATCTAATCCCTCTTCTACAGAATACTTCTTTAAATACTTGAGGACAGCATCATACTCATGGCTAAACATTCTTAGTTCATTCATCTGATAATGGTTCCCTAAAAACACCTCTGTTTGGAACTTAAAAGTCTGGGTCCAGTCTGACATTCTATCCCACTGTACCTTATTCCCCATCACGTAGTCTACTGTCCATTCAAAATGACTTTCTTGCAGTTCCTAACATAAGACATTCCATCTCCCGTCTATGTTCCTGTGCACAAAATGTCTCCCATTCCTGTAATACTCTCTCTTCACTGGCACTGCCTATGATCCCTAATTTCCTTCAAAACTCAGCTCAAATGCTATTGATGATATGAGGCTTTTTTCCTGATCATCTCCTGCTCCCCAGATGCTACTTTAACATCCCCCCCAAAACACATTTTATCTATTTGGTATATACTTATATGTGTATATATTGCCTCCTTTGGTAGAATGGAAGTTCTTTGTGGGCAGGGATTAATGTGGTTTGTCTTTTTATTCTCACTACTAAATATGGCACATGGCACAAAGTGGGTACTTAAGAAATGCTTGTCGATTGATTGATAAGATAGGATTTTGAGATCCCTAATCATTCTAGTTTCCCTTGACTCAATGAAGCCCAAAGAGGATATAATATGGGATCATTAGAATAGCAGGAAGCACACTATTTATCATAGTGAAAAGAACTTTCATTGAAAAGAATAAACTCACATTTCTGGGGACCTAGTTAAAAGAAACAAAACTGCAAAATGACCGCCTGTGTCCATCAGTGGTGGGATCTGGATGGAGGCTTCCTTGAGCCTAAACAATAGGGTTCCTTTTATTCAAATGGTCCCCAGGTGTGTGGCCAGGTTACTTTGTTTTCCAGGCAGTTACAGTGAAGGGAGTCTCACCCAGTCAGGTTCATTACACTACCTGCCTGAGTAAGTGTTACATTGTTGCTCTTCCTCCTTGGTTTTCAAAGAGGGCCAGTGACGTCATAGGGGGATGACTTTTGAGTGAATTGGATTTAAGTGAGGCAGGACTGCACAGAGTCTTTGGTGTCATTCTCTCTTCCTGAGTCATCAAAGTCCGGCAGCAGAACAAAAGTCAAGATGACCGATGACGGCCCAGTCTGCAGTAACTGACCTTGACAACTCTGATCAAGCTCTCAGTGCTCCACAGCACCTGCTTCAGCTGCCTTCACGGCCATTGGAACAAACTGTTCTCATCTGCTCATGGGGAAAGTCTTCAGACAGCCTCCTAACCCAGTTCAGTTACCCTCAACCTGGTTCAGCCTGTCTGCTGAGACAGTTTTACTGGGTTGTGGCCACTGCTCATGCTACAGCTTCTCAGAGCCACAGATGAGAGTTGGGTGACAGGTGGACACCAAAGGTGAATGAATAGCCTAGAAAAGGGCTTGACAGCCCTGATACTAAAGGTGCTAAGTCCTCCCTGAACACCCCATATCCTCCAGGTGTTGCATATAGTTCCACTGGTAAGAGTCAGAAAGTGGTTACTGCTATAGCTACCACTAAAAGGGATCTTTTGTTCAGTCTATTTTTGCGTGTGGTCTTCCAAAAAAAATCCCTGCCCCCTGCAGTGGGTGTACTACATCTCATCACTGCTTTTTAAAAAATATGGTTCCCTGTATCTGAATGCTTACCATCTCAGGGAGGGAGAAAGAGAAAAATAGAATTTGGACTTCAAAACTTAAAAAAAGTTTAAAATTATTTTAATGTGTAATTGGGGAATAAAATATTATTTAAATTTCTTATTAGAATTAAATGAAAACATGGTTCCCAGAAATGGACATCAAAAGACAAGTGTGATCTAAACAGGGAAGAGAACAATTGGACCATTTTGATTTAATATACCTAGTGGGTTTAGAATTCTAGAATTCTAGCATTGGAAAGGAGCTTTAAAAAGGCAGCATAGTACAGTAGAAAGTGTCCTGGCTCTGCAGTCAGAGGACCTGACTTGCTTCTGATGCTTACTACCTGCATGAACTTGAGCAAATCACTCTGTTTCATCCCCTGTGAAAAAGGGGGTTGGGCTAGATTGCTTCTGATGTCCCTCAGGGTTCTAAATCATAGATCTAGGGGAATGAGATAATGTTTTATTTTATGAAGGAAGAAACTGAATCCTTTAGAGGGAAACTGACCTGAAAAAGGAAAACAAAATGATACCTAAAGGTACCTGTATGCACAAACACAACAGAACCATTCCATTATCCCCCTTTCCTTAATTCTGACATTGCTCATCATTTCTAGGCAAACTTCACATAAAATCCATACAGCAAAAGGCAATTTTAAGAATACTGGGAAGATATGCAATGTCTTTATGACAGAAAGCAAGCCTCCCAGCATACCATTAAGCATCTTCTGAGAGATAAGATAAGCTTCTGGCATCTATTAAATTCAAACCTCACCCTAGTTCTAAGTGTTTCTATCTGATCTTCTTGTATCTGAAAGACTGTCATACAGAAGTGGAATTGGAATACTTGGCCGCAGACAGCAGAACAGAAGTAATAGGTGGAAGCGGCCAGCAGATAAATTTGGGCTTGATGCCAGGGAAAACTTATCAATCAAAATGTTATAAGCTGCCTTGGGAGGTAGTTGATTACCCCTCTGAATCTTCAAGCAGAAACTGAGTGACCATTTGTTGGGTATGGTATAGTGGGGATTCCTTTTTCAGATATGGTCTGGGCTAGAATTCAGTGGTGGGGAATCTGCAGCTTCAAGGCCACATGTGGCCCTCTAGGTCTTCAAGTGCAGTCTTTTGAATTCAAAGTTTGGATTCAGTCAAAGGCCCCTGCCTGAGATCACAATCTACTCTGAAATTTGTGACTGAGTCCTTCTTCTGGAATTAATCAATAAGTATTTGTTGACTATTATTTTACCAGGCACATGAATTTAATTATCTGCATAAGAATTTTTTAAGAATAGATGGGAAACTAAATAAGCAAACATTACTTTCTACTTAGTTAAATATAGAAGCAGTGAGTAAGCTAATGGCAAAACCTAGTTGTAAAAGGTGAGAGAGAACTCTTTTCCAAGACCTTTACTGTTGACCCTGGAAAGCTGTGCAGAAAGATGATGAAGAGAAATGTGTATTTCAAGCCTGTGATTGACCCTCAAACTACCTGGAAGTTGTAGAATTAGTATCAGAAACAAATAGGGTTCCTGAATGAATGTGTATAGTGCGTTCTTTCCAAGGGATCAAAGTCTATCCTAGCTCAGGATCTTTCAGCCCTGGATAGAGTAGAAAGACAATAGGATTTTGAATCAGTAGACTTGGATTCAAATCCTAATTCTGATACTTATGACCTGTGTTACTATGGTGAGCAAGTCACCTCACCTTGATGAACACCTGTAAAAAGAAGTTGGAGCACATCAAGGATTCTTAACCTTTTGTGTAGCATGAACCCTTTGGCAGTCTGGTGAAGGCTACAGACCCCTTTTTGGAATGATGTTTTAAAATACACAAAATAAAATACATAGGATTATAAAGGAAACCAATTGTTTTGAAATGCAGTTATTGCTATATATATACACACACATATATACACTAACATATACATGCATTTGTAATGGTAATGGGATTTGAAGATCTTCCATGCCCCTTGTATTGGCAAGCAAATAGGTACTTCGTGATTGTGTCAAATATTAAGATCCAGAGCTTGTGAATCCCGAAGTGGGATGAACTTGCTGATGTAAGGGGATGGAATGGGGTGGAACAGGGAGGAGCTAATACAATATATAACCAAGCTAGAGAACCAGAACTTCTGAAAGCTGCTGAGAACTTCTGAGAGCCAGCCACAGTTGCCAGGAACAGGAACTGCTGAGAGCCAGAGCTGCTGGAGGCTGAGGAGCTACTGTGAGTGAGGAGAGGAGAATCCTTGCTTGAGGGAGTGAGTGAGAGAGGAGGATCCTTGCTTGAGGGAGCCTGTTTTGTTTTGAAGGCTTGGGAATGTGGGTATTCGCCACATTGACTATGTGTATCAACTTCGTGGTAACTGTAATGACTTTGATTTTCTGGTTGTGGGACTCAGTTTTCTGGTATTTGATTAAATGCTTTGGTTCTGTCCTCCATGTGGAGAGCCTGTTACATTTTGTGATTCACAACTACATCAGCATATTCATAGCTGCCATGGGTGCTGTGAATATAGCATTGGTGTTACAGCATTATACATGTATATGCATGCATATATATGCATTGTATACATAAGTGCCCATGTGTATATAACATATGTATTAGGTCACAGACCCAGATTAAGAACACCTGGATTAAATGGTCTCTAAAGCCTAAATCCAGGTCTAAATCCTATTATCCTAATGACCAGCTGGGGAAGATCTAAGCTTCTAGGGATAAAGGGGAATTATCATTAACTTAATCAGTTTATTGGGAGCTCTTCCATTATAATCATAGAGCTTTATCATGACCAAATATAAATGCACAGAATCTCAAAGTTGTAATTGCCTTCAGAGGCCACATAGACCAACCCATATCTGAATAGAAAATCTTCTCTACAACATCCATGATCTGTTCTATTAAGCTCTCTTTGAAGACTAATCCATGTTGATTTCAGTCTGTTTGACCAAGTCCCCTTCCTCAGCTCTAATCTTTCATCATCAACTGACTTATGGACATCTCATATTGGATGTCCTATATGCATCTCAAAATCAACATGTCAAACTAATGCATTGTTGGAGTTGGAGAATTGATCTGGATAACAATTGATTCTGGATAACAATTTGGAACTATACCCAAAGGGTAACCAAACTTGCATACCCTTTGATCCAGCAATACCACTACTAGGTCTACCCCATAAAATCATTAAAAAAGGAAAAGGACCCACATGTACAAAAATATTTATAACAGCTCTTTTTTGGTGTAAAAAGATTGGAAATTGAGAGAAAATGGCTGAATAAGTTGGGGTATATGAATGTAAAAGAATACTAGTGTGTTATAATAAATGATGAGCAGATGGATTTCTGAAAAACCTGGAAAAATTTACATGAACTGATGCTGAGTGAAATAAACAGAACCAGGAGAACACTGTACTTAATAACAGCAACACTGTGCAATGATGATACTTAGCTCTTTTCAGCAATACGATGATCTAAGACAGTTCCAAAAGACTAATGATGAAAAATACTATCTACATCCAAAGAAAGAAGTATGGAGTCTGAATGCAGATCAAAGCATACTATTTTCTCTTTTTTCATTTTAATTTTCCCTTTTGTTCTGATTCTTTTTTCACAAAATAACTAATGTGGAAATATGTTTAATATGATTGTATGCATATAGCCTATATCTGATTGCTTGCCATCTTGCGGGGGGGGGGGGGTGCGGTGGAGAAGAAAGAAAAAAAAAGTTGGAACTTGAAATACACGTTTCTCTTCATCTTCTTTCTGAATGGCTTTCCAGGAATGTTGAAAACTGTCCTTACACGTAATTGAAAAATAAATAAATAAAATATTAAGTGGGAAAAAAATGAACAAGTCAAAACTGAATTCATTATCTCCCCTCTTCCCCACCCAAATGCCTCCCCTGGTCCAAACTTTCCTATTCCCTGTTGAGGGTACCAGTATCTTCCCAGGCTCACAACTTTGTTATCATCCTTGGCTCCTTACTTAGCCTCACATCATATATCCAATCTGTTGCCAAGTCTTACCAGTTCTCCCTTTACATCTCTTATATGTATCCCCTTCTTTCCATTCACACAGTCACCAACCTAGGGCAGGGTCTCACTGCCTCATGTCTGGACAATTGCAACAGCCTTTTGGATAGTCTTCTTGATTCAAGTCACTCTTTACTCCCCTCACAGGCAACACCTTGGTGCAGGGTCTTACACTTCATTCCTAAACTATAGCAATAGCCTTCTGGATAGTCTCACCTTGAGTCTCTCCTTAGAGTCAATCTTCCACTCAGCTGCAAAGTAATTTTCTTTTTTTCTTTTTTCTTTTGCTTTTTGGAGGGGGAAGGTAGGGCAATTGGGGTTAGATGACTTGCCCAAGGTCACATGGCTAGTTTTTGTGTTAAGTGTCTGAGGCCACATTTGAACTCAGGTCCACCTGACTCCAGGGCCAGTACTCTATCCACTGTGCCACCTAGCCATCCTATGCAAAGTAATTTTCTTAAAGTGCAGGTCTGACTATACCACCTCCCTACTTAAGAAATTCCAGTGGCTCCCTATTATCTCCAGAATTAAATATAAAATCCACTATTTAACAAGTCATTCCCCAATTGATAAATGGTCAAAGTATATAAACAGGCAGTTTTCAGAGGAAGAAATTAAAGATATCTGTAAGTATATGAAAAAGTTGTCTACATCACTATTGATTAGAGAAATGCAAATCAAAACAACTCTGAGGGAGGTGGGGGGGGGGGCGGAGCCAAGATGGCGGAGTAGAAACAGCACTTCCAAGGTGTTCTGCCCCACACCACTTCCAAACAATGTAAAAGGGGAATCTGACAACTTCTGGAGCCCCAGCACCCACAGAACGACACAGAGAAGCTAACCTCCTGCAGGGAGCAGCCAGCACAGTGCTCTGAGAGCAGGCAGCACAGGGCGCTGGGAACCGACAGCACAGGGTGCTGGGAACTGACAGATCAGTGCTCTGGGAGCCGAGCCCAGGCCCGCATGAACCTCGGTTTTAGCCCCAGGGCCAGCAGCCGGCTGGAGGGACCCCAGAACACCAGCAGCTGTGGCGATTCCAGAATTATCAGCACAGATATGCCTAGGACAAAGTGAGAGGTTAGTGCCCTATGGACTTTGGGACCAGTATTTGGTGACCATGTTGGCTTCCTCTCCTGGGGGTGAAAAGCTACTGAGGAAATGCAGCACAGAGGCCATTTTGTAGCGTCAGTGGCAGCTCCAGCTCCTGGTCTGCGAACTGTAGAGAGATCCAGCAATCAGTCTGGGGGTTAATCATTCTTGCTTTAACCTGCTTGGATCTGGATTGTGATCTTGGGGGGAGGTCTGGGGTGGGTATCCAATTTGCCAGAGCGGGTGGAGGCTTTATAGAGGCCACCCAACCTCTGGGAGTTGTGAAGACCCCACCTTTGGGACGGAAACTCTCCTGTCTGGTGGCAGAGTCCTACTGTGGCAACAAGCCCCAAAATCAAGTAATTAAGTGGCAATATAATAAGTGTATAATAAGTGTAGGCAAAGGAAACAAAATAAACAGAAAAATGCAACTTTAGATTCCTATTTTGGGGGCAAAGAGGATCAAAGCATGGAACAGGAGGAGGACTATGAGGTCAGAACTCCTGCACCAAAAGCCCCAAATGAAAATACAAGCTGGCTACAGGCCATAGAGGACCTTAAGAAGCAGATAAGGGAAGTGGGTGGAAAATAGGAAGAGAAATGAGAAAGATGCAAGAAAAGTATGAAATGACAATCAACAGCCTGACTGAGGAAAATAACACCTTAAAAAATAGACTAACTCAAATGGCAAAAGAGGCTCAGAAAGGCAATGAGGATAAGAATGCCTTAAAAAGACGAATTTGCCAGATGGAAAAAGAATCTCAAAAGCTCACTGAGGAGAATCATTCCTTCAGAGTTAGACTGGAGCAAATGGAAGCTAGTGACTTTAGGAGAAATTAAGATGCTGTTAAACAGATCCAAACAAATGAAGGAATAGAAGGCAATGTGAAATATCTCATGGGGAAAACCACTGACCTGGAAAATAGATCCAGGAGAGATAATTTAAAAATTATTGGACTACCTGAAAGTCATGATCAAAGAAAGAACCTAGAAATCACCCTTCAAGAAATTCTCAAGGAAAATTGCCCTGATGTTTTAGATCCAGAGGGCAAAATAGAGGTTGAAAGAATCCACAGATCACCTCCTGAAAAGGATCCCAAAAAGAAAACTCCTAGGAATATTATAGCCAGGTTCCAGAACTCCCAGATCAAGGAGAAAATACTACAAGCAGCCAGGAAGAAACAATTTCAATATTGTGGAAACACAATCTGAATAGCCCAGGACCTAGCAGCTTCTACACTAAGGGATCAAAGCGCATGGAATATGATATTCCATAGATCAAAAGAGCTAGGATTGAAACCAATAATCACCTACCCAGCAAAACTGAGTATCTTGTTTCAGGGGAAAATATGGTCATTAAGTGGAATAGAGGACTTTCAAGCATTCTTGAGGAAAAAACCAGAGTTGAATAGAAAATTTGACACACAGACACACAGACACAAGAAGCAAGAGATGCCTGAGAAGGTAATCAGGGAAAAGAAATCAAAAGGAATTTATCAAAGTTGAACTATTTACATTCCTACATGGAAAAACAATAACTGTGTCTGATGAAACCTTTCTCATTATGAAAATAATGGAAGAAGGGTATATGGACATATGAATACATATGTGAATGTGTGTATATATGTTTAGAGGTATACATGGATAGAGGGCACAAGTTGAATTTGGTGGGAAGGGATGATACTCAAGGGGTGAAGTTAAGAAGTGAGAGAGGAAATTGACAAGAGGAGATGAAGAGACAGGGTAGGTTAAACTATCTCATGTAGAAGAGGCAAGGGGAAGTAGTTGCAGGGGAGGGGAAGAACAGGAAGGCAAAAAGGCAAAACCATATTCTCATTGAATTTGGCTCAGGGAGATAATGACATGCATACTAAATGGGATATCCCACCCTGCAGGAGAGTAGGGGGAAGGGGATGAGAGGGGGGATGATGGAAGGGAGGGCATTCTAGGGGGAGGGGATGTTGGAAGTACCCACTATCAAAGAGAGACAGGATCAAAGTAGGGAATGGACCAGGTGGGAGGTGAGATGGGTGGGAGGGAAATATAAGCAGTCTTTTACAATATATCTACTATGGTAATGTTTTGCATAGCTATACATGTACAACACATACTGAATTGCTTATCTTCGCAGAGAGAGTGGGTGACAAGGGAGGAAGAGAATGGATCTGAAATTCGAAGTCTTAAAGTTAAATGTTTCAAATGTATACAAATACTATTATTAATACTATTTTGCATGTAATTGGGAGATAAGATGTTCAGGCATTGGGGCTCAGAGATTCACCTTGCCCTAATGACAAAGTCGAAGGGAGTATGGGAGAAGATATAGGAGAGAGCAGATTGGATGAGGGGATATCTTGTGGGACTGCTATTCTGGGGTGGTGGGTAGGGGAAAATGGGGAAAAATTGTAACTCAAAATCTGGTGGAAATGAATGATGTAAACCAGAAGTTAATAAAGCATTTGTTTAAAAAAAAAACAAACAACTCTGAGGTACCACATCTCAGCGGTCAGATTAACTAAGATGACAAAACAGCAAAATGACAAATGCTGGAGAGGATGTGGAACAATTGGAACACTAAATGCATTGTTGGTGGAGTTGTGAACTGATTCAACCCTTCTGGAGAACAATACGGAACTATGACCAAAGGGCTATAAATAATTGCATACCCTTTTACACAGCAATACCATTTCAAGGGTTGTATTCCAAAGAGATCATAAAAGTGGGAGGAAGACCTGTATGTACAATAATTTTTATAGCAGCTCTTTTTGTGGTGGCAAAGAATTGGAAACTAAGGGGATGCCCATCAATTGGGGAATGGCTAAACAAGTTGTGGTATATGAATGTAATGGAATACTATTGTGCTGTAAGAAATGAGGAGCAGACGGACTTCAGATTTACCTGGAGTGGCTTATACAAACTGATGCTAAGTGAGAAGAGTAGAACCAGGAGAAATTCGTACACAAGTACAGACACAACATATGTGTGATGACCAGCTTTGATAGACTGGACTCTTCTCAGCAATGAAAAGTTATAAGACAACTCCAAAAGACTCACAATGGAAGGAGATGTCTACATTCAGAGAAAGAACTAGAAAAAACAGAGTTTGAATGCAGATTGAAGCAAACTACCTGCTCTTTCTTTTTCTTGTTTGATTTTGTTTCCTCTTTCCCATTGTTCACTCCATCCATTACAATCCTTCTTTATAACTTGACTAATGTCTAATATGAAATTATTCACAGATTCTATACTTGACTGCATGCCACCATGGGGGGGGGTAGGGGGAGGAGAGGGAGGCAGAGAAAATTTGAAATTCAAGGGACTGTGGAACTGAATCTCGTAAACTAAAAGTAAACAAATTAATAAAGACAAAAAATAAAAATAAAATGAAAAAATAAAATCCACTATTTAACTTTTGAAGACTTTCATAATTTGGTGTTTTCCTACCTTTCTAGTCTTCTTATACTTCTACCACTGATCCATGTACTCTACAATCCAATAATTCTGGTCTTCTTACTGTTCCTCACACATTACACTATCTCCAGACTCCATGACTTCTCACTGGTTTTCTAAAATTACTGAAATGCTCTCCCAGTTCACCTTTACCTCCTCTCTTCCCTCAAGATTCAGCTCAAATCCTATCTAGGAAGTAGGTGCAAACAGCCCCTGCCTTTTGGGTTCTATGATCTAAAATATATCCCTCCTCCCTCCCCAAACCAACCCCCACTTCTAGGTCCTTCCTTCTAACATTACTGCTTAGTAACATTATATATGCACGTATGTATATACATATATATGTATATCTTACATGAATAGTTATTTGCATGTTATCTTCCTCATTAGAATGTAAGGTTCTTGAGGGCAGGGACCATTTTTTGCCTTTCTTTTAACCGTAGTGCTTAGCATAAATGCATGTTGGCTGACTGATTTGCTGATCTTAATGGAAGAATTAAGGGCATTATTGGTGTTATTCTATAGGCATGATGTTCATACACTCTCCTTTGGGCTCCATCTCTCCATTAAGTGGATTGCCAGGGCCAGAAGCTACAGAGCTAGTTCACAAGTCTATAGGTAATCAATGGTTTGGTATACTCTGGAGTATCAGGAAAGCAATGCAGGGTCATTAATCAAAAATTAGGCTGTGGTCTACTAACAGTGAAGGCGTGAGTCTCCAGAGGTGATCTGAAACACAGTGAGAACATTTCAGTCAATGCTCAATTATCCATGGTAATGGAGAAAAGGAGAGACTACGAGAACAGAAATCTTTGAAATCTATGCATTATAAACACATGTATTTATCATCAGGCAGAAGTGTCCCTTTATGATCTGTTTTCCCTTCAAGGTTGACTTTAGTGCTCATTTGTAACCTGATCTCACAGGGAAAAGAGTGTCTGGTGTTTGAGGAGTAAATGATAAATCTGACAGAGGAGAAAAAGGAAGAAGAGGTGGTCTCTAATATGACTTGCCCTGGCTTTATGCCCCATTAAAGCTAGTTCTAATAATAATAACTCACATTTTCAGGGTGTTTTGAGCAGAGTACTTCCTGCCCCATAAGCCTGTGAGGCTGTAAGGATAAGAGTTGCTTCCTCTTATAGTAAGTAACGTGAGGCACAGAGAGGTGGTATAATTTTCCTCCAATCACACAGTAAGTGCCAGTGCCAGAATTCAAACCCAGTTCTCCTGATTGTCTTTTGGGTGAATTGTCTAATAGTCTTTTCACTTTGCTAGGAAGCAAACAATAACCAGAGGGACAGGAAAGATATAAGTTATAGATTACTGGCAAGTGACCAAACCATTACCAAGGCGGTTTAGCTATACATATACAGACACAATCCTTTAAAGAGACTTTTAATGATGAAAACCACCAAGCCCACATAGATAGTTTTAATTATGTTTAATTAATCCAACAAGAGCTTTCAGTTCTTGCTAAAATCTTTAAAAATTATGCCACTTCTGTAGTACCGAAGGCATCAGTCAGAGCTTTGCCAGGGGATTAACCAGGGCCTTGCCAAGGGTGGAACTAATGTGGCTGTAGCTACAGGCAGCATACCTGAGGGACAGGGATAGGGATAAAGAAGTAACCCTACACCTAGATTCTGGCTTTTTTTGCCTTTTGGAGGGCAATTGGGGTTAAGTAACTTGCCCAAGGTCACACGGCTAGGTTTTGTTTGTGTGTGCTTTAAGTGCCTGAGTTCTGACTCCAGGGCCAAGCTCTACTCACTGCGCCACCTAGCTGTCCCTAGATTCTGGCTTTTTAATGGGAAAACAAATAAACTATGAGTCCCTCCACCATTCGAAATACCCTGGATTCAAGGATGGAGAAGTAAAATGCCATTAATGGAAGGGAGGTCATGGTATGGTCAAGAACATAGCCCTGCCACAGGACTTGAAAGGAGCCCAAGACAAGCAGCCCCTTCTTCTTCCTGCTGACAGTTAAGCTAAGCCAGGATAGGCTAACCCTAGAAGCTGGCTCTGCTTGACTGGGATGGGGAGCATTAGCCCTCTCCAGCATTCTCTGGGTAACTTACCTCTTCCTCCTCCCCTTCCCCTTCTCCTCATCCTTGCCTTTTGTAGAAGTTCCTCCTCTAGGCTCATAGCTAGGAAACGCAGGTGATGTTTTCACACCAAGTTGGAGGGAGGGAGGGGTCTGGATTCCATTGTAATCTATTTTTCCCTCTTGTTAGTTTGTCTCTGATGGTGATTCATTTCCCTGCCTCGGGTACTTAAAGTATATAGGAATAATTCCCTTTATTTTCAGAGATTAATTTTACAAGCTTGGAAAAAGCAAACAATTACCTTACTTTGAATCTAAAGCTCCAATTAAGGAGACTAGCAGGAAAGGCAAGAGCACTATTTTCATTCTCAAAATGTTTGACAGACCCTGTCATCCTGATCACCTTCATCACCTATCACCACCTACCCTTTACTGATTGCTACACAGTTCTAGGCATCATACAGATCACAGAAGGTGGAAACATTCTCTGTCTTTTGGATGTTTATGATCTAAAACAGAGAACAATCCCCAACATATCTTTTCTCCTCTGCTCCTCCTGACAGAGGTTAGGCAGTATGATCTCTCTTTTCTATTCCTGTACAAAACTATTCCCATGATCTCAGGACACAAAGCAGAATTTCCAGGAGTTCAAGATGCTGTCTGTTTAGAAAAGGGGGAAAATGAAAGATTACATTACCTATGACCCTCAAATAAGCACATCCTCAGGCTCAATACATATTCTCATTGTTCTTTGGAGTTAGTCTAATTGAAATTACAAGTAGGGGAATAGCTGAGCAGGAAAACCATTGAATATGTTGTACTTGGAAGAGAAGATGACAAAGGAGATAAGAAATGTCTTTGTACTTCAGATCCCTAAGGGACCAATGGATGAGTTTATGAAAATATCCATCTATCTATCCCATCCATCTACCCATCCATCCATCCATCCATCCATTCATCCATCCATCCATCCATCCATACATCTACCCATCCATCCATTCATCCATCCATCCATTCATCCATCCAGCCATCCATCCTTAAAGGCACTATTTGAATATTGGCTTGCCCTTAGAGCTTCATTCTGTATGTTGGGGGCTGTAGTTCTGAAGGATCTTCATACCTTCACATTCCCCACCCTCCCTATCACCTGCAAGAACCAGCTTGGTATAGTGGGAAAAAGGAGACTGGTCTTGAAGTCCCGAGACTGGATTCAAATCTCCCAATGCTCTTAAGCTGTGTGAACATGGGTGAATAACAATCTCATTTTCCTTATCTGTAAAATTCGCTACCTATTTCACAAGGCTGTTGAGAAGGAAAAAAATCACTGTAAATATTCAAGCACCACATAACTGTGTGTTATCATCATCATCACTCAGCCCCTTTGCAACTGAACTTTCTAAAGAATTCTGTTGAAGGTTAGAATGGACGAAACCAGCCCTTGAAAAGCATAGGGAACTCTGGCCTTCATTCATGCTTTTGTCTACTTCCCTTCCAGGCCCCTTCTGGTTTCCTAGGACCCCTATGGTCTTCCCTTCTCTGTCAAAGCCCAAAGTAGCCATATTTAAACCTGATCACTCAATATGAATGAAGGACCTTACCTCACATAATGGGAATTTCAAATATCTGCCATCAATTGGGGAAAGGTAGTATCAAACATACCATATAGGTCTAGGTGGCTTCTGGTATCCCTGACAAGGTGGTGGAGAAGGGCCTGGCTGAGGTTAACCAGAAAATGTTGGTAGATTTTCCCATACATTTTCAATGTCAGGAAAGGATATTCTGCCTTCTTCTCTGATGTTTGGCTGTACCTCAAAAATGTGGGGCCTGATGGGAGTGCCACCCTTTCCCTATGCACATCACGTCCAGGACAGACATCCCCATAATGTGGATGAGTTAGAAAAGATAATACCGAGTAAGAAGAGCAGAATCAGGAGAACTTTGTACACAATTAATGGACACATCATATCTGTGATGATTAACTGTGATAGACTGGGCTCCTCTCAGCAATGCAAGGTTATGAGACAACTCCAAAAGACTCATAATGGAAAGAGATATCCACATCCAGAGAAAGAACTACAGAGTCTGAATGCAGATCGAAGCAAGCTACTTGCTCTTTTTCTTTTGTGTTTTGTTTTGTTTTGTTCCTTCTTTCTTGTTGTTCACTCCATTGGTTATAATTCTTCTTTACAACTCTACTAATGTTTAATGTGAAGGTATTTGTAGAACTTATATTGGATTGCATGCAGCCATGGAGGGAGGGGGAAGGAGAGAGGAGAGGGAAGAAGAGAAAATTTGGAACTCAAGGGACTGTGGAACTGAATGTTGTAAACATAAAATAAATAAATATATATTTTTAAAGATGGCAGGTGCTGAGTGAACCCTTCCTACCCTGGAAGGTAAGAGATTTGACTGCAAGGGCACATGTGCTGAGGTAGACTTTGAGATTGCAAAAAGCTAAGGTTCATTGAAAGGACAGACTCATTCATTCCCCATGAGGAAAATGGGTGACAGAATGTATGACTTCCTTCCCTAGAGAGTTTAGGAAAGATCCATTCGGGAAGGTTAATGTTTGGTCCTTCCAAGAGGAAGGAAGGAAACAAACATCTGTTAAGTGTTTATTATGTGTCAGGCATTAAACACTTTATAAATGTTATCTCATTTGATCTTCATAAAACCCTGGGAAATAGGTGCTGTAACTATCCTCACTTTTACAGCTGAGATAACTGAGGCAGAGAGAGTTTGTTAGCCTGGAAATTTGGTTAAAGGAGACAAACAGGCTAGGTGATATACAGTTATATAATTTATTCCCTTAAAACTAGCAGGTAAGGGGCGGCTAGGTGGCGCAGTGAATAGAGCGCCGGCCCTGGAATCAGAAGGACCTGAGTTCGGAGCCGGCCTCCGACACCTAATCCGCACAAACAAAAACCTAGCCGTGTAACCTTGGGCAAGTTACTTAACCCCAATTGCCCTAAAGGGGCGGCTAGGTGGCGCAGTGAGTAAGAGTGCCGGCCTCGGAGTTTGGATGACCCGAGATCAGATCCGGCCTCCGAAAATGAGCACCCACGCATAAATAATGACTAGCCGTGTAACCTTGAGCAAGTTACTTAACCCCAATTGCTTTAAAAAAAAAAACTAGCAGGTAAGAGTTCATGGAGGCAAAACCTAAGTTCTGACTGCCTGAACAAAAGAATGAGAAAGTTTAAATACATTTTAGAACCATCCCAATTCAGGGTAACTGTATCACTCAAATTTATGACCTCCTTAAATGTTTAATCACTGTATGAGAAAGGAATTTGCTTAATTGAATAGGTGGTAAATACAATAAAATAAGAAAGTTGACAAAGTGTCAATTGAAATTGTGACTCAGGGTATCTGTGTTTTCTTTACTATTAACATGCCATATATCAAAAAAAAAAATATTAAGGTAAGAAAAGTCCCATTACTCAAGTTAGTGCCTCAGGTTAAGAGTCCTTAATGGCCATAAAGTCAGCTCCATCTGGCTTTGTTGACATAAGAAGATGTATTCTCTGAGTTTACTCAGAAAACAAAGAAGCTGTTAGGTCCAGGCTCTTCTTCTGGTTGATTAGTTCAGGTGCTGGTCCTTACTGAAGTTATTAAATTGATATTAAATTATTATCATAGTTAAGTGACTTGCCCAGGCTCACACAGCTAGTAAATATTTGAGGTCATTTTTGAACTCATGCCTTCCTGACCCAGTGTCCTATACACTGCACCAACTAACCACCTCTGAGGTAGAGAGAGAGAGAGAATGATTGACCTCTGGAGTTCCCCTCTAGCCCTAGCAGTGCCTGATTATAGAAATGCCACTAGAAGTGGGAATTAATTTATTATTAATCAATTAATTATATAATTTCTATTATATTACATTAATCAAAAAACAAGTATATGTTAAGTACCTACAGGAACAATCAATAAGTATTTATTGATCACTTATCTACCAGCCACTGAGCTAAGAACTGGGGATACAAGTACAAAGAATGAAACTAATCCTGTTCACAATGAACTTACATTTAATGGGGGAGACAAGTACATAGGAATGCAGCATAAATAAAGATTATACTCACATACACACAAAGTGATTAAATACGAGGTAGTCCAAGATGGGGGTATCAGGAAAAGCTGGGGTATCAGGGAACAGTTGGGGTATCTAGAAAATGTTTAGCCAGAAGATGGTACCTGAGCTGCATCATAAAGGAAGAGAGGAACTCTATGAAATAGAGGTAAGGCAAGGGTTCATTCTAGACATAGGGAATGGCCAATGCAAAGGCAGGAGATGGAATGTCATGAATGAGGAACAGAGAGAAAACCAGTTTGGTAGTATTCATCTAGTACCATGCTGGATGTTACATCTGGCATCGGAATGTGGCCCAGTAGTTGAAAGTGTTCTGTCAAAAAAAGAAAATTAAATTTAAAAAAAAGAAAGTGCCCTGTCACTTTGCCAGATTTGGCTGATTCAGGGACATAGCTCAGGTACAGATGAAAGAAAGGAAATCTGGGAGTCACAAACAGCCACAAAGCCAACGGATATCCTTGGCACTGATTCAGCGAGAAAAGGACAACATGCTCCATACTGACATTTTAAGCCACCTACAAAGAGCCACCTACAACATTTTGTTTTTCCACCATTTTGGAGCAGACTGAAGTATCTTGCCCAGGGTCACACAGCTAGTAAGTATCTAAGGCTAGAATTGAATTCAAGTCCTCCTAACTCTAGGGTCAGTGCTCTATCCACCATGCCACTTAGATGTCTTTCACAAAAAAAATTTAAATGGACTTCCCAACACCTGTAGGCTGCAGGGTCAACAGCAATTATGAAAAACCAACTGTGTGGTCAAATTCAACAATGACTATAATTACATCTTTGACCAACTATCATTTATCAAGTATCTGCCATATTTGTAAAAATCCCTGTCATGGGTATTAAGGAGGAAATTTACCCTTACTAGGGCAGAGGCATCAGTGGTGTAAAGAAGACAAGGTTTATTGGTACATGAAACTTTAGGGATTAGAACTAGGAGGAAACCTCATCAATGCCTTCTTTTTGTAACTGAGGGAAATGAGGTTATTTGACTTGTCCTTCTGTGAGTGTCTACCCCCCCCACAAGAATTTTGTCCTGAATCCTCTTCTTTTTTCTCTCTATATACTTCCTCTCAATGATGTTGTCAACTCCCATGGCTTTAATGATTAATATCTATGTGCAGATATTGATCTATACATTCAGCCCTAATCTCTCTCCTGAGCTCTAATCCCAACATCAACTGTCTCTTGGACATTTCTCATTGGATATCCTATGGCATATCAATTCATCAATCAGCAAATCTTTTTTTTTTCAATCATTTCAGTCATCTAGCTCTGCTTGACCACATTTAGGCTTTTCTTAGCAAAGATACCAGAGTGGTTTGTCATTTCCTTCTTCAGTTCATTTTCCAGATGAGGAAACTGAGACAAACATGATTAGCGACTTGCCCAGGGTCACACAGCTACTGTCTGAGGCCAGATTTGAACTCAAGTCTTCCTGACTCCAGGCCTGATGGTCTATCCACTATATCATCAAACTTCCCTCAATAAATATTAATGCATGCTTACTTTATGCCAGGAACTGTACTAAGTATTGAGAATACAAAGAAAAAGAAAAAGCTGTCCCTTCCCTCAAAGATATTACTCTTGAATGCAGGAGACTGCAAATTAAAAATAGAATTTATTTTTTGACTGGAAAACCACACCTCTTCCCAATTCTATAGTTAACTCGGGTACCCAACCACCAACATCAACTGTTCACTCTCCTTCACCATACACATACAATTGTTTTACAAGTTTTGTCAATTCTACCTCTACAATACCTCTTGAATACATTCCCTTTTCTACAATTATATAAACAGCACCCAGGTTCAAGACCTCATCACCCCTCCAGAGGGCAATGACTACTTTTCTCAGGACTCCAGAGATAACCCAGTACACTGGGGGTGTTTGTCTAGCATTGGTGATCATGAGCACCCATTCACATTCTCCAAACTTTATTACCATGCTCCAGTTACAGTCTCCACTCACTCTAGTCCCTTCTTCCACATATGAGTTCTTCTGAGAACCTTAATTTTGGAGAAGTGCCCAGATCAGTTATCCTTCATTATTTAAACTTTACCACTATGCCTCAGCTATCCCCTAACCCATTCAGGTCTCCCTTTTCATTGGTGAGTTGTTTCTAGAATTTTCATTTTGGAGAAGGGTTCAGATCAGTCATCCCTAATTCTGTAGACTTTACTACCTTCTATCCCCCTGATTTTCAACTCTAATTCTATGTATTGTCTTCCCCCATAAGAATATAATCTCTGAAAAGGACTATCTTTCTTTTTGCTTGCCTCTCTAGACCTAAAACTTAACAAAGTACCTGGCACATAGTAAGCATTTACTGTTGCTCATGAACCCCCAGCTGGTGTGTTCTCCATTAATTACTAACCAATTAAATTTAATTTGATTTTAAGAAGGTATTTTTACTGAAATGGTTAGTTTAAAACAGCACAAACACCTTTCCCTTCCCCCCCAAAAAGAATGTGATACAGTTTCCCCCTGTATAAACAAGATCCCTAGGGAGAGTGGATTCAAATTTAAAGAACACATAACTTATAGCTCTTGGTGACTAGAAGTCCTTTTCTCCCTTTATGAAGTTCTCATGAAGTTCCCCTTTGTTTTATGGAGCTTTCTGCTGGGCTTGGAGGGTAAGTTCCCTCATAAAGCCCTGAAGCTGACTTCCCTCAGTTTATCTAATTTATCCTCAGCTCACCTGAAGATGCTGCAGTCAGCCACTGCAGTTCTGAAGACATTGCCACCAACTCTGATGAAAAACCCAAGACTTCCATTTTTTTTAAGTTCACAATGTTATCTGGCAGTCATAGGTGACAGAGATTCTCTACTTTCCCTCAGTCCTAAGTCGCTTTCCCTTAGAGGTTTAATAGAATTAGTTCACCACTAGGCTGGTCTACTATTCAAATGCTGAGTTCTGAACTGTCTTGCTCTATTGTCTAAGCCCCATTGGGCATGATTAATTCTCTTCCATGAACCACAAGACATTTCCCCTGGTGCATCTCAATTCATTCCCTCTGATGGATTGATTTATTCTGTAACTCAATCAAAGAGGCATTCTCCTGAGGAAGGTATCAGGTCACAGAGCATCTTGTTAGCTATATTGATTAAGGTTTAGGGATGTGGGACACCCCTCTTATTAATACCTAATACTGAGATTCTTCATGGTATTTAAACACCTTTGGGCAGGATCCAACATAGACTTACCCTATAACAAATTTCACTTTAGAGCAAGGTGCCATAGTACCTTTATGATATGTAAGCTGATTTTTTTCATAGGAACTCTACTGAAAACAAGAATTATTTTTGTCCCATGTCAAGATAAGATTATATCCCCTGAATATATATTCCCCAATGGCAAGATGACACTAAGAAAAGTATATACTCCCTGACACTATTCCTGGCAGGTTTAGTGCTAGTGGGAGCTGGGACAGCAAGAGTCAAAAGATACTTTTGCTAGAGAGGTCATAGAATAAACAATCTGTATGAAAAAATTAATTTAAAAAATTAAATTGGAGTTAGCCCAAAGAAAGGGAAAGAATAAAGAAGCTTCTGAGTAGAGAGAACCATGGGCTAAAGGTAAGCACACCTGAGGATTTTCTTGCCAGCTCTGTGACCCAGAATAAGCCTCAAGACATCTCTCAACCTTGACTCCCCATCCAGTAAAAGAAAACTCATTGGGGTGGCTAGGTGGCGCAGTGAGTAGAGCGTCGGCCCTGGAGTCAGAAGGACCTGAGTTCCGTTCTGGCCTCAGACACTTAACGCACACACAAACAAAAACCTAGCTGTGTAACCTTGGGCAAGTTACTTAACCCCAATTGCCCTCCAAAAAAAAGCAAAAACAAAAAACAACAACAAAAAAGAAAACTCATTTCTACCTGCCTGTGCAATAAATAATATTTTAAAGCTCTCTGGAATCAACAAAATAGCAGGTGTTCTATGGCTAGGAGCAGGAGGAAAATTGGGAGAAGTGTAACTCCAGGGCACCCTCTGAAGCTCCAATGAGGTAGTTTACAGCCAAATAAAGGTGATGTTTCTCTACACAGCAGCTAGCAAACTCTACCTCTGAGGGTTATAAAGGCTGAAAATGTAAATAGACTTAGTACATTTAACTATATCTTTAAAATAAATAATATACTAAATGAGAGATATATAATGAATTATCATTAATTCAATACTTAAAGGAAGTAAGATGTCAGTGGTACATGTTTCTCACTCTACTGATGCACATTGCATCCCTCCACTCTCCCTTTTTCTTTGCTTTTCTTTGTTGTAGTGGCAAAAAAAAATCATCCATAAAGGCCACCATCCTGGTGATAAGCTTCTCTGAATTTAGCTTGGGAAGTCCTTGAATGATAGATATAACTGGTCACCAAGCCTGTACTCAAAGCCTTTCCATTTTTATGGGACCTGTCAGAAACTGTGTTCCATTACAACAGCCTTCAAGAACCTAGGATCAACTCTAAGTCATAATAAGGTATTAGGGGGAAGATTTTAACAGAAGAATGGGGAGAATTAATTTTTACTTTATTTTAAATTTTTATAGAGTTGGAGTTGGAGGGTTAGGGTTAGAGTTCACTTTTACAGAAGAGTGCTTAGAGTAAGTAACCCATAGATACTCACTAGCTGTGTGATCCTAGGCAATTAATTTAACCTCTTAGCCTTAGTTTTCTCATCTATAAAATGGGGATAACAGCAGTACCTACCTCCTAGGGTTGTTGTCAGGATCTAATGAAATAACACAAGTACAATGTTTTGCAAACAAAGCACTATGTAAATATTATCTTTTATTATAGCTACTATTAAAGGAAAGGCTCCAAATAAAGAATTAATACGAAATTATATTGTAAAAGTCTGAGGCCAGACTGCAGGAGACCTTGAATGTAAGACCAAAGCATATGAGCTTGAGTATGTAGGCAAAAGGAGATGGTGAAATTTTTCACATAGGGACTGATATGTCCAAGACCACTTTTCCATTGATATGGGATCAAACTTCAGCCACCTCCTTAGGGTTTTACTGTATTTTCATCTTCAAACTTTCTTCACAGATCTACAAATAAGTAACCTAAGGATGGATGAATGATGAGACCTCTGGAGATTAAGTGACTCAGGTCACACAGCAAAGCTCAGCTTCTTTCTTGTAAATCTCTCAGCTCCCAAACATTAGACCCTTTCCATGAAAGGCATATGAACTCTGCTCATCCATCAACCTGGCATGTTCCTCTGGCACATAAAGGGGCCTGCAGGTACTGAGTAATTGGGGATCAGTGAGAGCTCTTGAGCCATGCTCCTGGGTAGCAAAGTAATTATCGAACTAGCTAGCCAAAGGCTCTATGGCAGGCTCCCCTTGGCATATTCCAACACAAGTACAGAACATTCCACAAGGTCCTCTGACAGGTGGTGACTGGAGCCTAATTATGAGAAATTTGGTGGAGCATTTGTCTAGGTGGCACCACTCATTTTGTACCTTTCCACTACCTGAAATGCCTGCTACCTGGCAAAGGTTAGAATCCAGGGCAACAGCTGATCCTCAGATGAACGCACACAACAGGAGATACCTGGAATGACCAGAGTGAGTGGTGGTGGCCTAACCAGGGTCTTGGTGGCTGGGGCAGCTCTATCTGAAGCAGTCTTTGATTGGTTTTATTCAGAAACATAAAGCCCAACTAAGGCAGAAAGACCCAGACTATGGGGTTCCCCCATTGGAAAAAGCTTTAAGAAGTAATCTGTTTCATCTTGCAGACCCCACCCCAGGCATTCCTGTGTTTTCATGGGACCCAACCACCACCCTAGATCACTCCCTTTTCCACCCTTTCTCTGTTGCTGATTCTGGCTCAGGCCCTGGCAGCTAAGGCCAGAGAAATGTTCAGGATTGCCCTATTGCAGTCTGGCTCTCTACCACCTCAGCCTATCCCTTACTGCTGCTTAGCAATTCACCTAATTGTTTTCTGTCTCTCTGGTACACTCTTAATTTCTCCCTAAATTCTCTGGGCATTATCTCATTATATTTCATTCTTTTTTTTTTGGAGGGCAATTGGGATTAAGTGACTTGCCCAAGGTCACAGGGCTAGTTTTTGTGTAAAGTGTCTGAGGCCAGATCTGAATTCAGGTCCTCCTGACTCCAAAGCATCTCATGATACTTCAGAGAGAAGGCTGACACTACTGAGCAGAAGAGTCATGTGTGGGTGACAGAGAAAAGGCAAGTTTGTCTGGATCCCAGAACGTAGGAGGGGAGTAATGCCCAACATGAGGCAGCTAGGTGGCACAGTGGATAGCGCACTGGCCCTGGAGTCAGAAGGATCTGAGTTCAAATCTAAGCTCAGACATCAGCCCTATGATCCTGGGCAAGTGACTTTAACCTTGTTTGCCTCAGTTTCCTCACCTATAAAAAGGAGTTGGAGAAGAAAATGGCAAATCACTCTGCCAAGGAAACCAAGAAGATCAGATGTTCCTAAAAGGATTCAACAACAGTAACAATGTCCAGTGAACATGGAAAGATAGCTTGGGGCCAGGTTGTGAAGTGCTTTCAGCGAGGCTTTAATATACTGATATTAAATATGCTGATATTTCCAGCTCTCACTCTTTATCTATATAGTATTTCTAATTAACTAGAAAAGGTCTTCTCCAGGAGAGGCAGCTAGGTTGGCATAGTGAATATAGGCAGAAATGAAAGTTTAGATTGCAAAATTGCAATCTGAGTGCTGTTTAAAGGAGTTTTTAAAGACATTATTAAGATAAGTAGAGAACTGGGAAATAAAAATCGCTATGCCTATAGAACTGTGAACTCTTCTTAGAAAATGCTTCTTCATTCCTCAAGAACTTGCAGGTGGATTAAGATTTCCAATGAATTCCAAACTTTATTTCATAGATGCTATTATTTTAGATATCAAAAAGCAGTGGCAATCATGTTGAAGACTTCAGAATTGACCACTTTAAAATGTGACTTATGTTGGGTTAATAAATTGATCCAAGGTAATTGTTATTTATGACTTATTTGAGTTCTGATCTAGATAGTAATTGCTGGTGCCTCCCTTTGTAGCAGTGAGATTAAAAAGTGATAACTAGGGCATCTAGGTGGCACAGTGAGTAGAGCACCTGCCCTGGAGTCAGGAATACCTGAGTTCAAATCTGACCACAGACACTTAACACAAAACTAGCCATGTGCCCTTGGGCAAGTCAATTAGCCCCAATTGCCCTACCTTCCCCTCTCCAAAAAAAAAAAAAATGATAACTGCTCTCTACTGGTTTCTAAATGCAACCAGCATAGAATGCCCAAATTGGAAGACTTATGAATGGAATGCAATTTTGTTTTGTTTTTTTTCTCATGTAACTCATTTCAAGATGTATTCAATTAATGATTAATTAATAGATTAATGTTATTAGAGTGACAATAAATTTTGTTACATGTTTGTGTTTTATATTCATGAGATTTATATTAATGTTATGCTTATATGTTTTTTCCATAATTTTCTCAAGTACTATATAAAATTATATCTAATTGTATCCACCTATCTAACCACTCCTTGTCAGTTTCCTTTGCTGGATCCTCACCCAGATCACTCTCTCTAACCACAGGTGTCCTTCAGCGTTCTCTCCTGGGCCGCCTTCTCTTCTCCCTCCAGATTATTTCGCTTGGTGATCTTATCAACTCCCATGGATTAATTTATCATGTTTATACTGATGGCTCTCAAATCTACGTATCCTGCCCCAGACTCTCTGGTAACCTCCAGTCCTGTATCTCCAACGCCTGGCAGACATCTCAAACTGAATATCCAGTAGACATCTTAAACTCGAGATGTCCAAAATTATCTTTCCTTCTAACCCCTCCCTTTCTACCTTCCCTATTACCATAAAAGATAAAACCATCCTCCCAGACCCTCAGGATCATAGGTAAGACTTATTTTCAACTCTTCATCATCTATTTTCCCCCATATGCAATCTTTTACTTAGACCTATAGATTTCACCTCTACAAAATCTCATGCATACTCCCCCTTCTTTTGGCTGACAGTGCCCCCACTCCAGTGCAGACCCTCATCTCCTCATGCCTGGCCTATCGCAGTAAGCTGCTGGTGAGTCTGCCTGTCTCAAGTCTCTCTTCACTCCATTTCATCCTCCATTTAGCTACCAAAATAATTTTCTTTATTTTTTTTCCTTTTTGGAGAGGGGAGGGCAGGGCAGGGCAGGGCAATTGGGGTTAAGTGACTTGCCCAAGATCACATGGCTAGTAAGTGTTAAGTGTCTGAGGCTGGTTTTGAACTCAGGTCCTCCTGACTCTTGGGCCAGTGCTCTATTCATTGTGCCACCTAGCTGCCCCCAAAGTAATTTTCTTAAAACACAAGTCTGTTCATCTCACCCCACTCAATAAACTCCATGGCTTCCTATCAACTCTAGCATCAAATACAAAATATTATGTTTGGCATTCAAAGCCCTTCATAACATAGCCCAGTCCTACCTTTCTACTCTTCTTACACCTTACTCCCTACCATGTACTCTTCCATCTAGTGACATTGACATCCAGGCTGTCCCACAAACAAAACACTCCATCTCTTGGCTCTAGGCATTTTCTCTGGCCGTTCCTCCATGCCGGGAACATTCTGACTCCTCAATTCCACCTGTTGACTTCCCTGGTCTCCTGTAAGTTCCATCTACAAATCTCACCTTCTATAGGAAGACTTCCCCAATCCCTGATAAATCCAAATCCTTCCCTCTGCTATTTCCTATTTATTCCGTATAGAGCTTGTTTTTGTATTTGTTGGCACGTTGTCTCCCCCATTAGCTCTTTGAGGACAGGGACTATATTTTGCCTCTTTTTATATTACTAGTGTTTAGCACCCTCTCTGGCACATGGTAGGTGATTAATAAAGGCTAATTGATTGAGTGCTTGCTGCATTGTAACATTAGGAGGTTAGAACTTCTTTGTTCTGAGTTCTGTGACATTTATAAATTTGTTTATAGATTTATAAATCTATTACAGACATTTGTAGAAGACAGTCTTATTCTTCTGGCTAATGTTTGTGATAGCTAGATGGCACGGGGGGATAAAGCACCAGCCCTGGAACCAGGTGGATCAGAGTTCAAATCTGGCCTTACACACTTACTAGGTGTGTGACACTAGTCAATTCATTTAACCCTGTTTGCCTCAGTTTCCTCATCTGTAAAATGAGCTGGAGAAGGAAATGGCAAACTATTAGAGTATCTTTGCCAAGAAAACCCCAAATGGGGTTACGAAGAGTCAGACAGGACCAAAATGACTCAGCAACAACAACAACAGCAGCAATGTTTGTCTAGAATTCTAAAGTATATCCTTGTGAATTTGGGTTTGCTAAATGGTACAACAGACATTGAAAAATTAGAAATACTATTAGAAAGCAGTTTGAAAACAGTAAAGTTGGCATAAGGACTCTAAATATTTGGAATATAATTAAAATGTGAAATAGACTGTCTATAATGTATTTAAATGATAAAGTTATTGAATGTCCTGTAGAAATCTGAACCATTACTTTTGTAGGCAACTCCAGTAACTTCCATCTTATCATTAAGACTGACAAACTTTATGGATGGGTGATTCTCATTGGGTCTTGGATAGGCTCAGGCTACTTGCCTGCAAACCCCTTCTCACTCATGTGAGATATACCAGTAGGGGAAGTCTTGATAAAGTCTCAAGTAAACAGCAACCTGTTCATAGGAGACTGGTTCAGGAGAGTAAAAAAAAAGTAGAACATCTAAGCCACAAACAAACCCTGGTACCTTTGTTTTTGTAGTCTGTGTGAGGCCCATCCAGAGTGATTTTCAAGAATGTGATCCAAGGCCATGTTGTAAGTGGGAAGGCAATTTAGAAACAAAAGATCTAGGTTGATTCCATAGCCAAGATCTGTAGCTTTTCTTCAAGCCATCAGGCAGAAAGGTTATTATTTTAGACTTATTTCTTCCCCAGCTCATTTGTACTTTACCTAATCCTTCCTTATCTCCTTACTCCTGTGTTTGGCATAATACACAGAAACAAAGGGGAAGTAGAATTGTTGCAGTATAGAAAAATATGGTTCCATTTTTTTCTTTAATAGGCCAATGATATTATTGTATCTGTCTCATCTTTTGGGCACATAATGTTGGAAAAAACAAAGACAAAGGCAGCAGCATATATGTCTTTTTCTTTCATTATTGTACAAGTTAATGTTACCCAAATGAACTCAATGCTTTAATGATGAATATGTTCTTAGTATAATATATGCATATGTATATACATATATACATACATGCACACATAGTCAATCAATAAGTATTTATTAAGCACCTATTAGGTAATTAAGTGTTGAGAATACAAAGGGGAAAAGACAGTCATTGCTCTCAGGGAGTTCACTGTCTAATGGGAGAGACAACATGAAAACACCTACGTATAAAGGAGATATTCTTCTTGTTGTTGTTCAGTCATGTCCCACTCTTTGTGACCCCATTTAGGGTTTTCTTGGCAAAAATATTGGAGTGGTCTGCCATTTCCTTCTCCAGCTTATTTTACAGATGAGGAAACTGAGGCAAACAGGGCTGAGTGATTTGCCCAGGGTCACACAGCTAGTAAGTGTCTGAGGTCAAATTTTAACTCAGGAAGATAAGTCCTACATTCTATCCACTGTGTCACCAAGCTACACATTCATTGGAAATAATCAACAGAAGGAGAGACTGGCATTAAAGGGAAATCAGGAATGAATACGGGGGGAAAAACCATTTAAGTGCCTACTGTATGCTAGACACCGTTTTAGGCATTTTACAAATATTATTTCTTGTGATCCACACATCGACCCTGTAAGGTAATGCTATTTACCACCCTTATTTTACAACTGGGGAAACTGAGGCAGACAGAGGTTAAGTGGCTTGCCTAGAGCCACCCAGTGACTGAGGTATCACTGTGCCACCTAGCTGCCTTCTTGTAGAATATGAGATTTTAGCTGAGACTTGAAGGATGTCGGGGAAATAAAAGAGGAGAGAGTATCCTAGGTATGGGGAACAGTCAGTGAAAATAAATGGAGTGTCTTAGGCCATGAACCCAAGTTCACCCTACTCCTAAATAGACTCTAACTCAGTCAAAAACCACTTGCTGAAAGATTTTTGCTACCAGATTACTGTTAACCATCAAAATTGCTACTCAAAGCCAAGATCTTCAATATTGAATTCATGGATTCCATAGTAAATGAACCCATGAAGTTTGAGGGGAAGGCACAAAGTGTCTGTGCTAGGAGCCTCTTTCTTCCTTCTCCAGATAAGGGAATGTGCTGCTCTGAATCAGAGAGGATACCTTGTGGTAATGCATCTATCATCTCTAGGACAAAAAGAGTGACTGCATTAATTTTTGGTTATTGCCTTTATGGAAAGAACTATGAAAGGTTGAGCTGGGAATGTGAGATATATTGTTACCAATACATCAGAACAGTCAACTGCATTTACAGTGGTGTTATGCATGATTACCTGCTACTTACTTCCTACGCCAGTGACCACAAATATATTCTTTAAGAAAGGATCTGATAAAAGTGCACACCACAATGGGAATTATCTGTAATGACAGATGGACAGATTGTTACACCTGATACCCCACTGTTCTTTACATTGATATCAGGGATAGTATTTTGCAAGGTAATAGATTATAACTGTGATTTCTGGTGCTTGTGATCTGAATGAGAAGGTACCAAACTGCTCTATAGAATCTAAAACCGAGAGAGAATGTAGGTGGTTGTAAATACTATGCTAGGGAAGATAAAAAACCCAATCCTTTCTCTAATAACCCTTGTTTCCAAATATTCTCATCAATCTAAGACAGTATATCTTTGATACAACTTAGTGACCCAACTAGTATCTAAATGTTCTGCCTGCCTATGAAGGTTAAGCACAATTGAACTGGACATCTTTATGATAAAGTCAACATTATGGCTTCAGTCTGAAATGTACATAAAGGACTAAAAAGAGACCAATAGTTGGCACACCTGGGGTCAGGAAGACTCATCTTCCTGAGTTCAAATCTGGCCTTAAGACACTTACTGGCTATGTGACCCTGGGCAAGTCATGTAACTGAATTTGCCTCAGTTTTCTCATCCATAAAATAACCTGTATCTCTGTCAAGAAAACCCAAATGGGGTCACAGAGAGTTGGACACAACTAAAATAACTGAACAATAAGAACAAGGTGGTAGAATTAGGAAAGCTACTCTCCTTATAAGAGGGAGCCTAATGAATCTTTGTCATGTGTGTTTGGGAGAGCTTCACACCATTTTATATTAAGTAACCACATGAAAACTCTCTTCTCATTAATGGGAGAAGGATGGATTATTCAAAAGGTAAAGTGAGTCAATCAATAAATATTTCTTAAGCACCTACTATGTGCCAGGCTCCGTGCTAAGCACTGGAGATACAAAGAAAGGTAAAAGATAGTCCCTGCTCTTGGAGCTCACAGTCTAATGACTAGACATGTTCCAAAGTTCAGGATTTCTTAAAAAAAGCAGCTGTAAGCCACACTTGATTGTCAGGCCTACAATACTGACCTGACAGTTCAAACAAAGAATCAAGAATCCTTTCTGATCTCTGGTTATAAAGTTATTTCTAGAGCTTCTGGGGTAGGGATTACAATGACTCCCAAAGCAGTTTCTCTGCCTTTGGCCCCATTTAGAGAGTTTGGACCCGGGCTCAAGGACTTTGTGAAGGATGCCTATGGGATTGAGTAGTAAGTCCAGCATGAAGTGGGAGATCAAGCCCCTAAGAAATATTAATCTACTTTATTCATCTTTATGGTATGTTGCCATATCTACCCTCCCTCAAAACCAAAGAACCCTCTTGACTTCTTTTCTTCTCTGACTAGGACACTTTCCTTAAGAAAGCCATGATCTATTCCATTTCCTATATTCCTGAGCTGATTTAGCAGGTCCCAGGTGTCCTACTCTAACATAAATGTTCTATATCATGGGGCTCTGGTATATGAATTTACATTAAGATGATGAGACATCACCATTACAAACATCCCGATTTAATGGACTGTAAGGTAATGTCATCCTAGAACAAGAAGAAGTCACATCCTTCTACATTATCCCAACAAGTTCTTATCTAACCTCTGTCAGAAGGCTTTCAAGGATAGGGACTTTTCTGTGTCCTAAGGGGGCCTATTGCACTTTTGCACAGTGCCACCCATTAAGAATTAATATTCAACCAAAATCTGACTCTGGCTACAGTCACTAACGTAAGACAACGTTGCTTTGCCAGTGATTACCTGAAGGGCATCATGTCCATTTTGGCCAGAGTCTTAGCAGTACCAACAGCTAGCAGGCAAATGATGCAATTTGGTAATGCAGTGTATTTTTTCTTTTTCTTTTTTGCCTTAATGGTGTTTTTGTTTCAAATTACATTTAGAGATAGTTTTCAATATTCATTGTTGTAAAATTTTAAGTTCCGAATTTTTCTTTCTCTTTCCCTCTCCTCCCCCTTCCCAAAGACAGCAAGCAATCAGACATAGTTTAGACTGCACACGCACCATCATGTTAAACATATTTTCACATTAGTCTGCTATAGCACAGTGTATTTAGAACACACTGGACTTGGAGTCAGGAAGACTTCAGACCAAGTCTTGTCTCACAGACTAGAGGTATATTCCTGGGTAACTTAGACTCTCCATGCCTCAATTCTCTCATTTGTGATATGAGGATAATAATAATAGCATTTCTCAAGCACTTCAAGGTTTGCAAAGTGCTTAACAAATATTATCTCATTTTGACCTTAAAACAACTTTAGGAGGTGCTAATGTTATCTCCATTTTTGTTGTTGCTATTCAGTCGTGTCCAACTCTTTGTGACCCCATTTTAGGGGTTTTCTCTGGCAAAGATACTAGAGTAGTTTGCCATTTCCTTCTCCAGCTCATTTTCCAGATGAGGAAATGGAGATAAAAAGGGTTAAGTGACTTGCCCAGGGTCACACAGTGCATATCTGGGGCTAGATTTGAACTCAGGAAGATGTCCAGGTCTGGCACTCTATCCACTGCACCACTTAGATGTCCTTACCTTCATTTTACAGAAAGGAAAACTAAGGTAGACAGAGCTAAAGTAACTTTTCCAAGGTCACACAACTAGCAGGTTGTCAAAGATTGGATTGGAAGTCAGGTCTTCCTAGTGTTCAATCCATTCTGATACCTCACAGGGTTGATATGAGGATCAAATTAAATAACACGTAAAGTTCTTCGTAAACTTTAAAGAGTCATATAAATGCTGTCAATGATTATGATGATGATGGTGGTGGTGATGTTGATGGTGAGCTATGATGGACAGACTCTTATCTGTGGCATTATAATCAGTGGTCCCACCTTTATGCAAGAATAGATAGGAAGATATTAAAGAATTAGTGCCGTGAGACTTGGCTTTTGTAGGCTCCCAAGAAACAACACACAAATTGCCAGGCACTAAACATCAACAAGCTAGGCTATGACAGGTAATGAGCACAATTCCCAAACCCTTCAAGAAGACCAAAGAAACAATGAATACAAGCTGCCCAGTTCTATAGTCTAAGCAGGAAAAGACACCAGATTTTCTCATTCATTTCCTTAACACTTAACATCATTGTATTGCTAAAATATTTAAGCCAGCCCTATGTAGACATAATTTATTTTCTACTACAAAAAGACAAAGTAAAAATCAACTTGAAATTGTATTTTAGTATGGTGTTCTTGCCCTGCATTGCCAAAGCTACTTTACTCTACCTTAAGCCCACTGGATGATAGGCTTAGAGAAGGCTCAAAGTAATTTGCCTTTTTGGCGATTCCTCTATCACAGGGGAGAACTAATTCTATTTATCTTACGGCTTTTCCTCCACAAAAAAAATAATGTTTATCTGTTCAGTCTGCCACAGTTCACTAATCAGGATAAATGACTTGTTTACAGGAGAACGCAAGGTACTATTGGAACAAGAAAAAGGCTTTTTGAAATTTAGCCACATCATCTCTAATTAGAGCCATAATTGATCCAGTCATTTGTATGGAGGAGGGGATGGGGAGTGTAGGGCAGAGACACACAGAGAGAGGGTGTGTAAGATGGGTCAATAGGAGTCTGAGCAGATGAAATTGACTGAGTACTGCCTCAGTGGAAGTGAATACAGTTTATAAATCAGTAGAGAAGCTTGATCTAAGTTCTTGCTGTCTTAAGGGAGGGATTGATGAAGTTGCATCCCTATAAAACCCATGCAATGGGTTTTATCATCAAAGTTTCCTGCCAGGTGTGCCAGGGGAGCCAATTATAAGCTCTTCCACCCCACTGGGAGGCTGTGATGCTACTCCATTTTCCAAATCCAGTCTTCAGATCCACCAGCTGGGTCAATGACAGCACTGGGGGCATATAAAGGAATCCTATCAAAACCATCCTCATCAATAGCCTTTGTTTTTTAAGCTGCACTTATATTTGTTACAGAAAGACTCTTAGTTCAGTAGTCAAGTCAGCAAACATTTAGTCAGTTCTTACCAAGAACTAAACCTTGGACATACAAATACAAGTAGAAAGTGCAATCTCTGCCCTCCAAAGAGGTTGCTTATATTCTAATGGGGGAAGAAAAGAAGGCAGATGGGGGATGGGGAAGTCAAGTGTACTGTCTGTGAGGGAATGAGACCTGGCTGGTCTGGGCACCCTTCTTAAATGGAGGTTCCATTCAATCAAAGGAGAGAGAGTGCAACAAAGACAAAAGATATTTCTAGTTTGTGAAGTCCAAGCTGGAATGAGGTTTCAAGGACAAAGAACTGGGGCATAGTTGAGGGACTAGGGTATTATCTAATCATGGAATCATAGACTTAGATAGAGAGGGGACTACAGGAGCCGTTCAGTCCAAACTACCCATTTTAGAGGACTAGTTTCAAATTCATCCTCAGACATTAACTAGATGTGTGGCCCTGGGCGAGCCACTTAACACCTGCTTGCCTCAGTCTCCTCATCAACAAAATGGGAATAATAATTACACTTACCTCTCAGGGTTGTTGCAGGAACCAAATGAGATAATAATTATAAAGTGCTTAGCACAGGGCCAGGCACATAGTAAGCACTATATAAGTGTCAGTCATTATTATTATTGTTGTTGTTGTTATTTTTTGGGGAAACAGAATCACAATGATTTATACAAGGTCATACATAGGTAATAATAAAGAAGCAGAGTTTGAACTCAGATCCTATTTCTAAAGCCAGTGTTCCTTCCATTGTACAACACTGCTAAACCAAGCTCTTTGTCTTACAGAGGAGAGAAACTAATGAGCCCTAAAGAAAGTTATCCATACAAAGTGAATTAAACAGATCACTTGTATATTCTTCACTCATTCACTCAACAAGTATTTATAAAACATCTATATGCACAAAGCTGTCTCAGGCAAAACTAATATAAGGCATAACCCCTGTCCTCCAGAAGCTTACTGTCTTTTGGGAGTTTACATTCCAAGACAGAAACAAAGGTATAGAATTAATATATGTATCATAGAATAATTGATCTATTTCCAGAAGGACCATCGAATTTAACATCCTAGCTCTGACAGATGAGGAAACTGAGGCCCTGGGAGATTATGTAGCTTGCCCAAATTAAAAAAGAGAGAAGTTTAAATAAAAAAGCAGGTTAGCAAAGTCAGCCAACACATCAGCTGTCTAACAAGTATATTGCAACATTCTATACCCACAATTTTCCACCTCTTCAATAAAGGGAAAGAAAGTTTCATCTCTTCTTCAGACTAGAGATTCCCTTTGTGGATCATCTGGCAAATATTTAATTATAGACTAGTCCTAGAACAGTCTGAACCCCAGCATGTTCCTCATTCAGAGGTAATTTAGCCCAGCCTCTTTTCTATTCCCAGGTCATGAACAACCAGGGAATGGGAAATGCAAACTTACCTATAATTGGGCATAGTTGGGGCTATTGTTCTCTGATGAGACAGCCTTCATAGGACTGATTGTGTTGACATGTGGGATTTAGGGTTTTGATGACTGGGCATGAAGGATAATTAAGAAACTGCTGTGTCTGTATGGGTAATTCACTCACATCTTCTCCTTCCATTGGTCCAAGGAGGATGAGGACTAAGTAGGAGGAAGAGATGACATCCTTTTTGGTATTGGGTGTGTTTTCAGAAAGACTGCTGAGGTGTTTCTCTTTGTTTGAAAAGCAATCAATAATGACATTTAAACTCTGAGCTAATTAAAAGCTGCACCAGGCAAAAGATCTGAACCTTTACAACACAGGGGAAGAAAATGCATCACCACATTATCACCCTGCAAAATGGAGTCATTAATGCCCAGGAATACATAGAAACTGTGAATGAGACTGTGAAGAAAGCAGCCAGCAACAGTTTGCCAAAAAAAAAAATACAGGGGAGGGATTAGTAATGAGTCTCAAGTGACTGGGAAGGAGGGTGATGAATAATTCCTGCCCCCCAATATGGTGTTGCTGCTTTTCCCATCTAAGTTTACAGAACCAACAAAAGGTAGACACAATATCAGAAGCTAACAGAAATGCTCTCAGTCTGAGGTCTTACAAAGTCACACATGAAAAATTAATTTTTGATGTCACAATTCCTCACTTTGTAAGCCTGTTTATTTTTTTATTAATTGATAGCTTTTGTTTTTATATCACCTTTATTTGAAGAGATATGCCTCCTCCACCCAGCCAGCCATCTCTTGTAAAGATAAAAAAGGAAGAAAAAAAATCAGTTCACCATAACTGAGTCTGTCAGTATATTCAGTGTTCCATACCCACAGTCTCCAACCTCTCTAATAAAGGTAGAGAGGTGCATTATTTCATTGCTTCTTCAGAGAACAGCATTGATCTTGATAATTGCACAGATTTTAATTTAATTTTTTGTCATCATTCTATTTTCTAGTTCATGTCCATCGTTGTAGGCATGTTGTCTGCTATTTCCCTGTAATCATTGCTTCCTTCTTATAGAACGACTTTAAGTGAATTTGATCCCAGTCCAGTTAACTGACTTAGAGAACTAAGTCTGTTAAGTTCAAAGTATCATTGTGGGAACAGTAGTTTTCTACAGAAAAAAAAAGACTTTCCTGGCCTATGAATGAACCTCCTAACCCAAACAATTTGTCTTACAAATGTGTACCCTAGAAAAAAACCAAGCACCTTAAATGGGTCCATAGATCTCCACTTTGATCCTGGAAAGCCCCAAGAATCCAATTAATTGAATGTCAGTGAGAAAGGCCACCATGAATGCTCAGATAGACTTGTATTGAAGTCAAAGCTCCAGGGCAAGGGGACCATAAAGTGAGGAAACAAACATACCTCTTCCCCAGGGAAAACTAGCTAGAGGATAACAACAGATTTAGAGCCAGCCAGAGTACCTGGGACTGAATTCTGACTCTGCACCTTGCTATCTGTATGATTTTTGGCAAGTCACCTAATCATTCTAGGCCTGTCCTATGAAATGAAGAGGTTGAACAAGATCAAGGATTCTTAATTTGGGGTCCAGAAACTGAAAACAAAATTGACAGGTGCAACTCAATTATTAGTTATTCAGTTGATTTCCTTTATAGTCTGAAGTATTTTATTTCATGCATTTAAAAATTCTGAGATCCAGTCTATAGGCTTCATTGGGCTGCCAAAAGTGTCCATGACATCCAGGTCAAAACCAATGCTCCTACAATCTATGGCAGAGTAAGTCACAAAGACTGCACAAGTCTCAAGGAAAGGTTTCTCATTGGAAGTATATCACTACTTCTATATCACTACTTTTTATAGGTTCTAATATGAACCCGGTTTCGATTAAATTGTAAATGAAACTTCATATTGTGAGACTTTAGAGCCTTGTAAACTAATAAGGAGAGCTGATAATCAACCTTGGAAAGGGAGAGATACTATAGTCTCAGATAATCTGTAAGGGTATAAATAAGCAATAAGCTAGCAGGTGAGGAAAGGGGGCTGAGTGAATAATTCTGATTGATGAGTTTTGAGACAAGGGAGGCCCAGAAGATGAGCTGCTGCCTGAAAAGTAGCTCTATTATTTCCCACTATGGGTGGAGTTGGGTAAGGGATAGAAACAGAGAGTAAGAAAATATGATTTCTTTGCCTTCTCTTTCAGTACATCAGTACCCATAAGTAACTGAGATTTCCCAGGCTGCCTCCTGTCCACCTGATTTTTGTCCTGCCATTGGACTCTGATGATTCTGGAAGAGTGAGGCTAACGACTTTGTGCACCTCTGCCTCACTGAAATCCAATTCAGGAGCAAGTCAAGACATCACCCTGTGATGTCACTGGTTCTCTCTGAAGACAAAAGATGACCAGTGACTCCTTGAGACACCCAGCGAGTAGAGACGTCATCTTGTGCTTCCAAAAAGGACCCAAGTTACCCCTTTGTGGCACTCATGATCCGGGCAGTCACTCCAATGGCAAAAGTACCTCTTTACATCTGTATCACTTTTACACAACTTTCCATGTCTCACAAATTTCTCTCGAATTATTCTTCAGGAAGGACAGCAGAAAAGACAACAGTGGTCCTGAAATCATTAGGAATGGTCCCATGGATGCATCCTAGGCACTCATCCTCCCCCATCCACCCTCCTCACAGCTGTCAAAATGATATTCCTGAAGCACAGATTTGGCTATGGAATTCCATGGCTCAGTGGCTCACTATTTCTTTTCCTTTTTGGAGGAAGGAAGGTAGGGCACTTGGGGTTAAGTGAATTGCCCAAGGTCACATGGCTAGTTTTGTGTTGTGTCTGAGGTGGGATTTGAACTCAGGTCCTCCTGACTTATACCACCTAGGCTCACTATTAATTAAAAGTGCTTAGCACAGTGTCTGGCACAGAGTAAATACTATATAAATGTTAGTTATTACTATCACTATTACCTCTAGGATTAAATATAAATCCTTCTGTTTGCCATTTAAAGTAATTCATAATCTGGCTCCTGCCTACTTTTACAGCTTTATTTTACGTTACTTTACATCCAGTCAAACTTGCCTTCTTGATCCTCATACATGCCATTTCACCTCCTATCATCTGCAAACATTTGCAAAGAAATGGTCCCCTGCCTCACCTCCACCTCCTGGCAATCTTAGTTCCTTTCAAAGTTCAGCTCAAGCATTACTTAAGAGCTTTCTGGAACGCCAAAGCCACTAGTGCCTCCCTCCAGAACTTTCCTTGGGGTTATTTTTATAATTTTTATTGTCTATATTTTTATATGTGTACTTATTTTCTCCATACTTACAGGAGCCTCTTCATTTTGTGGTCTCTAGTACCTGGTATGGTGCCTGACCTATGGAAGGCACTATGTGGTTAGTCAATTGATTGATGTTGGCCTATGCTAGGTGAGTGATAATAAAAGCTACAGGTTGTCCCAGTCATCAAGGATATAATTCACAAGTCACTTGTCTCCCTGTGAGAATTTCACACTCTGTTTTACCAAAATGATTGAACTGAGACCATCAGGCATAATCACATTTTCAAAAGCCTCCTCTCTACCCCTTACAGAAATATCTAATGCAACAAAAGAGAGAAAGAAGACAGATGTTAAAGCTTCTGGGATGTGTCTGGGCTCTTGCCAATGAGATATCTGGGGCATGATCCCTAGAGATCACTAAATGGTTCTGGGGGGTGACTTCTCCATTGATCATACAGTCTTTGCAGTACTGGGGCAGCAACTCATAGTGTTCCTTCCACCCACCCCTCCCCCACATCCTTCCTGATGACACGCTCTTATCTGTAGCCTGTTCCTTCAGGGTTCTGATGACTCAGCATAGTAGCTTGACTTGTAAAGCCACTTAATTAAATATCACAGAGCTTTAAAGATCCTGCTACCCTTGGCCCTTGCCCCACAACAGGGCAGCCCCATGCAATCAGATCAGCAAAGAATTAGTTTGGGGATAAAGAAAATACATTTAGCTACAGAGATGATGCTGGGCTACTGGTCCTCTGCCATCTGCATTCAGGATGCAAAATAATAACAGCCTTTCTCAGCACATTCTGTCCCCAAGAACAAGAACTCTTTCCTTGCCTGACTTAAGTGGTCATAAACTTCAAAACATCAGTTAACCTTCAGCAAGAACATTTTCCCCAGAAGACCTCTTCTCCACAAGGTTATAGGATCATAGATGTAGAGAAGGAACCCCAGAGGGCAACAAGTTCAAGTGCTCTCATTTTTCAAAAGATGAAACAGATAAGTTAAGTCGTTTGGCTAGGGTCACACAGCTAGTAAATGTCTAAAGCAGGATTGGAACCCAGTACTTCTTGACTCTACATCCAGGGCCCCATCCACTGTTCCACATCACTCTCTCATTCTATTATTTAGTAATCAGGGAAGAAGTAAAGTCAAGGGAATGGAGGTGTCCAGTCAAGACACCTTGCCCCAAATTAAAGGAAATGCCCCCCAATTTGTTTTTCATAGGAAGTTTAAAAAAAAGAAGAAAGAACAGGACTGGGGTCTTCTCACTTCCATGGTTCTATATACTTCTCCAATTCATTCTGTCTGGTAACATGCCATGATCCCTCCCTCTCTGCCTTTACTTCCTTAACTTACTTATTTGAAAACTACAGCTAAGCCAGGACACATATGGCATGTACATGCTGCACTGTGTGGTTGTGACTAATAGTGACAAGTCATGAGGCAAAATAATCCTAAATTTATAATCTAGCCAACCATCTGTGATTCTGGGGAATTTGGGGCCATCTGCTGTAACTATTTTATAAAAGAGTCATAGAATTATAGAACTTGAAGAATCCTAAGAGAAATCTAATCCAACTCCATACTCTTTCAGATTATCAGGCTAAGAATCAAAGAGTTTAATTGACTTGCCCAGTGTCACACAGCTAGAGACCTGCAGAGCCCAGGCTAGAAACCAGTATGAAGATGTTCTCTCTACTAAGCCCCATGTGCTTCCTTTATATCATCACTTGTTAAAAGAATGTAGATGAAGAATAAGCTAATAGAATAAACACACATATTCCATCTCCCACCTCCAGGTCTTTGCACAAGCAGTCAGTCCCTCATGCCTTCAGTGCTTCACCTCTTTGCTCCCATCTCTTGGAGCCCTTGCTCCCTCCAAGATTCAGCTCAAGATCCACCTTCTACCTTTAACTGATCCTCTAGTTGTCAGAGTTACCACTAAAAATTATCTTTTGCATTAATTTAGTATATATTATGTATTTACTTCTCTGTGTATATGTTATTTCTCTCAGCAACATATGCCTTCAATTGCTAAGCCTTGGAGACACCATTAAATACAGAGATGGAAATATAATGTGAGTACCTTGAAGGCAGGGACTTCTTTGTTCTTGTCTCTCTATCCCCAGTATTATTCCTTATTATCATAAGCACTTGATAAACACTTAAATTAATCAACTTGTATAGTACTTCCTACTCTGAAAGTACTTTTAGTGTCCTTATCTTAATTTTTACAATCCCCTGTGAAGTAGGTAGGGCAGAACTATTCTCTGCCATTTTATAAATGGTTACTAAGTTCCTAAGAGGTTAGTTTACTTCTATAATCTGAAAAATTTAGTTTTCTAACCCTTACTGAGTCCCAATACCATGAACAGTCTGGATTGAGCCAAACTGCAAGTACTATAACAGCAAATTAAGTATCATGGTATTATGTACCCATTTAAATTGCTAACTTCAGTACCACTGCAGCTATAAACATAGGAATCAGCACTTGTGGAAATTTTATCAAAGCTTAAAAGAAAACACTTAAATTACCCAACTGATGGGCATTTAGCCTAAATACCATCCAAAGGGTTGGGTCTGAGAGTATTACAAATGCCAGTCATGGGAACCAACATCTCAAATAGAAGGAAATTGTTTCTTTGTCACTTGCTTCCCAGCAGTATGACTCTGTTAGAGATGCAAATGTGCAAAGAGCTGGTAACAGGACTCAGAGCGCAGGAAGAATGAATGGAAGGATCCAAAAGCCATATATGAAATCTTCTTCATTCAAAAGACTCCAATAAAACCCCTAGGTTGTATTACATGTCTATAATCCTTGCTACCAGGATGGCTGAGGCTGATGGACCCACTGAGATGCAGCTGGACTGAAGTCAATCTGTCATCCCCAACGGCATCAATAGGGTGAGCCTTTGGAGAGAGGGATGGGGGAAGACCAAACTGACTAGGGAGGGATGAACCACCATAGGTTGGAAATTGGGAAACTTAAAGGTGAATCAGCAGTAGAATCGGGGTGTACAAAGGTAATTAGCAATAATAGCTAACACTCATATAGCAGTTACACTGTGCCAAGCACTGAGCTAAGGGCTTTAACATGATCTCATGTGATCGCCTCAACAGTTCTGGCATGTAGGTACTTTTATCATTCCCATTTTACAAATGAGGGAACTGAGGCAAGCAAAGATTAAACAACTTGCCCAGGATCACACAGCTAGTAAACATCTGAGGCTGAATTTGAATTCAGGTATTCCTGACTCTGAGCCCAGTGCTCTACCCACTGTACCACCTTACTGTGAGAAGATGATTCCATGAGGAACAGGAAATGTGCGAGGGAGCTGAAGGGAGAGGTTGTAGAGAAGAGTAAAGAGTGAAAAAACTGAAAAGAAGCAATTTACTGAAGGTCACATAGCTTTTAAGAGGCACAGACAGGACTCAAACCCAGGTCTTCAAGTTCCAAAACCAGGTCCAAGAGGGCAGTAAATTTAAGGAATTCAAAAGATGATTATAGACAAAACAAAGCAAACCCCAAAAAGTAGATTCAGGAGAGAAATCACAGATTTAGACATTGAGGGGACATGAGAAATTATATGCCCAACCCCACTTATTTTACAGATGAGGAAAACTAAAACAGAAAAGTGAATTTGCTCAAGGTCAGAGGAAGGTGACTAGGTGGTACAGAACATTGGACCTGGAGTCAGGAACACCTGAATTCAAATCCTGTCTTTGATACTTGCTAGCTATGTGATCCTGAGAAAGTCATTTAGCCTCTAGGTCTGTCTGAGTTTCCTCACCTGTAAAATTGAGAGACTAATAGCACCTACTTTCTAGGCTTTGTTGTAAAACAAATGGGATAACATTTGTAAAGCACTTTGAAAATCTTAAAGCACTTATATAAATGCTAGCTACTACTATTATTATTGTCATATAGTGATAGAGTCAGTACTCCATTCAGGTCAATGCCCAAATGGGTTCCCTATGGGCACTGAGAAAAACAGGAAATGTTTGGAATACAGTCCCAATCTTGGAGCATGACTCTAGTGGGAAACTATTAGAGTCTCTCACAAATTACCTAACAGTGCCAGTCAGAAACAGACTGATGTGGGGGGTGCACCATGGCGGGAGGAGATACATGCTACTTTAATAGTCTGATCATTTTTTTATTCCTCTGAGTTTGTTTTTGTTTTTCTGCTGCAGATAGCTGGAGGATAGCAAATCCAGAGAAATCACAAAACAATTGCTCTTACATTTGAGAAAATAAATTATGTTTCGTGAAGCTTGGTAGGTTAAGAATTTCTGAGGGAGGTATGAAATAAGTAGGTATACTTACTGGGTCCATTGAGTACCTAGAATTGATCTATAGGCAACTGCATCAATCTCAGATTTGGAAAAGAACTTCAGAAAAATTCAACCTGTACCTGAATAGGACTCCCCTCTACAATATCCCTGGGAAGGAGAGATGGACTGAAAGAAGGGAGAAAGGAAATGAGGGATGGAGGAAAGAAGAAAGGAAGGAAATAAGGAAGGAAGGAAGGAAGGAAGGAAGGAAGGAAGGAAGGAAGGAAGAGAAAGAAAGAAAAAGAAAGAAAGAAAGAAAGAAAGAAAGAAAGAAAGAAAGAAAGAAAGAAAGAAGAGAAAAAAAGAAAGAAAGAAAGAAAGAAAGAAAGAAAGAAAGAAAGAAAGAAAGAAAGAAAGAAAGAAAGAAAGAAAGAAAAAGAGGGAATTAAGGAAGGAGGGAGGGAGGCAACACAGTAGGTACTAGTAAGAGCCTACTGTGTGCCAGGAACTATTAAGCACTTTACAAATATTAATTCATTAGATCTTCACAACAACTCCAGGACATGGGTACCACTATTTTACAATTGAGGAAACTGAAACAGACAGAACTTAAATGACTTGCCCAGGAGCACACAGCCAGTAAGTGTCTGAGTGCAGATTTGAACTTGGGTCTTCCTGACTCCGGGCCCAGCTTTCTATCCACTACATCACCGGCTGGCCTCCATGAAGAACGCTCTTCCTCTAAGACAGCCCATCCCACTCTTGAATAACTAAGATGTTTACGAAGATTTCCCTAACAATTTTAGGGAGTCATGTGATCAGTAGATAGAACACTAGACTTCATGATGGATGAGTTCAAATGCTGTCTAGAATGTTTATAAGCTATGTGACTCTGGGAAAGTCACTTCCAAATAGCTCAGTTCCGTTTTCCTCATTTTACAAATGAGCCAGTTGGACTGGACTATCTCTGAAGACCCTTCCACCTCTAGTGCTGTCATCGTCCTATGAGTTCATAGGTTCCACTATGACCAACAAGCATGGTGTAGGTGCCTGCTGTATGATGGGTACTGTGCTAGGTCCCTAGTCTGTTCCTGTGATTTCATTTATATGGGAAACTTCCCATGAGAAAATTCCCTCTATCATCAGGTACCTGCTGCACAGCTTATAGCTTTAGAATTACCTATGGTATTGTTGCATTAAATGACTTTCCCAGGGTCATCCAGGTAGTATGGGTCAAGAACAGAACTCACACCCACATCTTTCTGACTTCAAGGCTAGCTCTTTATCTACTGTACCCCTCACATTATGAGTAATAAAAAAGCCTCTTTAAAAAAATGTTATGATTCTTGCCTTACAGTCTATTTATTGAAAAACTATCATGAGTTCAGATTCCTGCAGAGAGATGGTAAAAGAGAGTTCATTTTATTCCTTTTGTTGATAGTCACAAGACTGCCCTCAGTCTGAGCTTCTTTCAGTTGCCTGAACAAGAGGTGAGTTGGCACATTTCTGTCTATGGCTGACTGGAGTTGAAAGAAAGAAGTGGGTGGGGTCAGGAAGGTCTTAAGCTTTCTTGTGTCATAGACCCCCTTGACATCTAGTGAAACCTACGAGCCCCTTCTCGGGAATATACATTTTTAAATGCATAAGACAAAATATATAGAATTACCAAGGATATCAATTCAATTAAAATACAGTTATCGATTTTTTTAAAAAAACAAGTTTATGTATCCCAGGTAAAGGACCCCTAGACTACAGTTTGACAGTGATATATCTTTGTTCATGCTCTTTCTCTGACTCATCAGTAGAATTATAAAATTGTAAGAATCCTGCCAAAATTCATCACCACAGAAATATGCTGATTATCTACTGACAATCTAGCTATTTGGAATAAAGAGGAGGCATGCCATCAGGTCTCAGGAAAGTGGTCTAGTGACAAGATTAGAAAGATAGCTTTTTATTGTTCACAAGGTCTGCTCTGAGTCAAACCTGATTTATCCCCTGAAAGGGAGATGGAACACCTCTACTTAGAATGCAGAAGGTATTATGAAGTGATAGCATCTCAGAACAGAAAGAGACCTAAGAGGCCAATCCATACTTGAACAAGAATGTCCTCTGCACATTACTTGAAATGTAAGCATCAAACTGCTGATCGGAGACCTCCAGGGAGGGAGAGCCCATCTGAGAACCTAGGGCAGCCTATTCTATTCTTGTAAAACTCTAATTATTAGGATTTTTTTCCCCTGATCAAGTCTAATTATGCTTCTCACACTTCTACCCCTAAAGATTTAAGAGAAACCTAAGAAAATTTGCACAAACTGATGCAAAGGGAAGTAGCAGAACCAGGAGAAAAATTTGTACAAAGAGAACAACATTGAAAAAAATGAATAATCAAATCAATGAATGAATAAATGATAGCTAAACATCCATCAATGCCCATCTCTTCTTCCATCTATCTATTGATCCATTCATTCGTCCATTTATTTATTCATTCATTCATTAAGTCAGTAAGCTGCTAGCAGGGCTCCATTTCCATTTTAATTTGATACTACTGAAGAGCTACTAATAAGGAAACTCCCACATTAAAGCATAGCCATTGCCGTTTTGCAACTTGCAATCTTAGGGAGCTGCCTGGGACACTGAGAAATTAAATTACCCAACCAGGGTCACAAAGCCAATGCTTATCTGAGATGGAACCCCAGCCTTGCTGACGTCAAGGTCACTTCTCTATTTTCTAGGACACACTACCGTTTTACATTTCCATGAGGGGCTAACAGCTCTATTAAATTGCATTTTATTGGATTCTGCCCAGTTTTTAGATGGTCAGGATCTTTTGGAATCTTGATTCTGCCATCTAATATGTTAGTTGTCACTATTAATTTTGTGTTGTCTGAAAATTTGATAAGCATAACCCTCTCTGCTTTTATCAAAGTCATTGATTTAAAAGAAAATGTTAATCAACATAGAGCTAACAAAGGATCTCAGGGCTCTCCATAGGAGAATTCCTTCCAAGCTGACATTAGACCATTAATGACTTTTTGGGGCACAACCATTCAACCATTTCCAAATCCACTTAAGTACCCTATAATGGTGATGAATGTGGTAATGATGATGATGGTGATAAGTGGTATTTATATAGCACTTTAAGGTTTACAAAGCAAAGATACATATATATATATGTATACATATATTATATATACAGACACATACACAGGCACACATATGCACAGAGAGAAAAAGAGGGAGGGAGGGAGAGAGAGAGACTCATTTGATCTTTCCCCAAACCTGATAAGTATACACTATTATTATCCCCATTTTAGAGATGAGGAAACAGGCTAAAAGAACTTAAGTGATTTGCCTAAGATCACACAGCCAAGAAATAGCCAAGGCAGGATTTCAACTCAGGTCTTCCTGATTCCTAGTCCTGTGCTTTTCCCTGTGCCACCTAACTGCCTTCCTAGCTCATATCTCTCCATCTTGGTAAACTGTGCTGTTAATATTCTTCTGATATGCCAACCAAGTAACCCTCCCAAAAATAGAAATAAAACCTACTTTGGCATAGGGAGGGGGAGGGAGTGGATTCTTTGTAATCCCAATTTCCTCTTCAGCCAGTAACAACTGGTCAACATTTATTAAGCACTTTCTATGTGCTGGGGATACAAAGAAAGGCAGAAAACAGTCCCTGCCCTCAGGGGGCTCACAGTTTAATAACAGAGACAACATGCAAACAACTATATACAAACGTTTTCCTGATGCTTACTACCTACAACTTTAATATATTCTATAATTTTGCCATAAATCAAAGTCAGGCTCACTGCAAGTTTCTTCTCTCTTACCCACCCCTCCTTTTAAAAAAGGACATTTAAAAGGTTCGTCAGGAATTTGATCTTTTTCAGTCCCATAACCATATTTTCTTGGCAGAGGTTCAGCAACCATATCTACTAGGTCTTTCAGTATTCTGGGATATAGTTTGTCTGGACCTGATGACATGAATTTATCCAAGGCAGTTAGGTGCTCTCACTGTCTCTCTACTTATCTTGGGTTGAAAAAGATACTTAAAGAAGACTTCTGTTCAAGTATCTCTACTGATTCTATTAAAGGTCAGTGTTCTCTTTACCTTAGGATCTTTGAATGCAACAGAGAACAGAGAATGATGAGCCCTACTAAATAAATAGACAAATTTCCTCTTTGCAGAATTGCTAGAGAAAGCTAGACAAAAATCCTCATTAAATACATATTCATACAGTACCTATAACAGAGGGAAGGAAGGAAAGAAGGAAGGAAGAAAGAAAGAAGGGAGAGGGAGGAAGGGAGGAAGGAAGGAAGGAAGAAGGGAGAGGGAGGAAGGAAGGAAGGGAGAAGGGAGAGGGAGGAGGTGAGGAAGGAAGGAAGAAAGGAAGGAAGGAAGAAAGAAAGAAGGGAGAGGGAGGAAGGGAGGAAGGAAGAAAGGAAGGAAGGAAGGAAGGAAGGAAGGAAGAAGGGAGAGGGAGGAAGGAAGGAAGAAAGGAAGGAAGGAAGGAAAGAAGGAAGGAAAGAATGAAGGAAGGAAGAAGAGGAAGGGAGAGAGGGAGGGAGGGAGGGAGGAAGGAAGGAAAAAGGGAGAGGGAGGAAGGAAAAGATGGAAAGAGGGAGGAAACAAGAATCTGTAAAGCATTTACTGTGTGCCAAGCACTCTGCTAAGCACTAAAGTTACAAATATAAACAAAAAGAAAGAGTTCCTGCTCTCAAGGAGCTTACATTCTGACAGGGGAAGGTAACATACTAAAGGGAGATGAAAACAAAGTTGGGAGAGAAAGAAACAAAGACATGGTTTTGTTTTTGTTTTGTTTTTCTTTTTGGAGCGGGGGAAGGTAGGGCAATTGGGGTTAAGTGACTTGCCCAAGGTCACATGGCTAGTTTTTGTGTTAAGTATCTGAGGCTGGATTTAAACTCAGGTTCCTCCTAACTCCAGGGCCAGTGCTATATTCACTGTGCCACCTAGCCACCCCTAAAAATATGGTTTTGAAGTCCAGGAAGTCAGGCATAGAACCAGGAGGGGAACAAAAGCTAGCTGGTATGGGCCCCAGAGGAGCTAACCAATAGGTGAAGGGAATAGTTTTGCAGAGGAATAATATAAGGTGAGAAGGGCACAGGGGTGTTTGGCTATATAAAGTAGAAAGGCTAGAAGATGGATTTAAAATGATGGAACGAAGTACGGTGAGTTCCTTCCCTCTTCAATAAAATCTCTCCAAATAGATCTAGAAAGGGTACCAGATGGAACATTGACTGGGATTTTCCAAGGGGAAAAAAATCACAGTAAGTCATTTTTCCAGCCCAGATTGACATAGGGAGATAGACAGTGAGGTCTGTAGACACAAGGAGATAGGGTCTGACCAGGAATGCACTGGGTAGTGCAATCTAGTACCCAGAGGCTGAAAGAGGACTTAAAAGTATACACCAGGGAAAGGCAAAGTCTGAGACCCATATCAAGGTACTATGACTTTGTGAAAGATGTGAGAACAGGTGCCAATTGGCAGTTTTGTCTCTCAGGACCCAGTTTCAGGTCAAAGATCCAGGGCAGATGAGGAAAGGCCCTGTGCCCAGGATTAGTATTACAAACCCTTAGTTGCATAATGAGCTCAGGAAAAAGTTCAGCAAGAAGTAGCACCTACATAGCTCTGACTCCAGGAGCTGAACAGGGTCTCAGTTCCAACTTATAGCCCAGTCTGAAGTACAAAATAACCAGGATTGGAATCCCAGGTCAAAGGGAAGCCTGTAGTTGTGTCATTCTGAATCAGCAGAGCTTTCCAGATGGCTTAGCATTGTGGCTGGTACATAGCAGGTGTTCAATAAATTTTTTTATTGTTATTCGATTAGTTGATAGTGGATGGGTTGAACAGTAATATACTAAAATTCCAAAGGAAGTAAGCCCATAATAGACCTATTGCTCAGGCCCAAAACCAGGTGAAGAATTTATAGAGCTCAGACTATAGGGAAGGCAACCATTTTTTTTTTTTGCCCTAGATCATACCCTTTTGGGAGCACTGAAAGTTTGCAAATCCCCAGATTGAGCTGTTCCTGAGATCCTGGAATAAAACAATACTCAATATCCCAAGAAAGCAGCAACAGGACCAGGTCAGACATTCCCTCTAGAAGTGCAACAGAGCCTGGCCCCAACATAAAGTTCAAATTCAGGAAAAAGGTTGGAATAATGGGCAAAAAAAGAATCCCACCATTATGGTGACAAGGATGTTCAAGAGACAAACCCAGATGAAGAGAATGACTCTAAAATGTCTACAAGCAAAATCTCAAAGAAAAACACAGCTTAGGCATAAATTCAACTAGAACTCTTAAAAGAGATGAAACAAGAGTTTTAAAGAATTGAATTTTTATCTATGAAATGAGAATGCTAGAAGGGAAAAACTGGAAAAGAAATGAAACTTATGGAAGAAAGAATTGGAAAGAGAACACTATTAACTTGGCACAAGAAGCATAAAACCTTGCCCAAGCAACAAACTCCCTGAAAATTAGAACTGATCAAATAAAAGCTAATGATTTCATGAGACAACAAGAAATACTAGAAGAAAATCAAAATACTTGAAAAAATAGAAGAAATTCAAGATATCTCATAGCAAAAACAAGTAAACTGGAAAACAGATCAAAGAGAGAAGATTTAAGGATCATTAAACTACCTGAAAGCCACAAAGGGGAAAAAGCATAGATATTATATTTCAAGAAATCTTAAAAAAAAAAAAAAAAGCTACCCGGACCTCTCAGAACCAGCGGGTGATATGGAAAGACAGAATCTATCAAGATTACCTCCTGAAAGAAACCGCCAAATGAAAACACCTAGGAATGTTATAATCAAAATCCAAGGTTTACAAGTCAAAAAATAAATATTTCAAGCAACTAGAAAGAAAGAATTCAACTACAAAAGAGTCACACTAAGCACAACACATGATTTAGCAGCCACAATTAAAAAGGAGTTGAAAACTTGGAATATAATATTTCAGAAGGCAAAGGATGTAGATTTACAACCAAGAGTAACTAATGCAGCAAAAGTGAATATAATTTTACAAGGGGACCAAGAGATCTTTAATGAAATAGAGGACTTCCAAGTTTACTGATGAAAATACAAGTAACTACAAAGAAACTCTGAAATATAAATACATGAGTCAAGAGGAACATAAACTGGCAGAACTGCATGAATGACCATAAAAGACCAAACAAGGACAAATTGCTTACATTCTAATATGGAGAAATGATACATATGTCCCCTCTGAATCCCGTTATCATTAAGGGTCATAGTCCAATTAGATAGTAGACCTAGAAGTACTTCTGTTACGTCTTGATGATCTTAAAAAGAAGCATAGAAAGGAAAGGGAAGAATACATTGAGGGGAGGGAGAAATGAAAGGAAGGCAAGAAAAAATAATCTCCTATTTGGGCAAGTAATTATTTTGTAGTTTTTCAGTCATGTCCATCTCTTTGTGACTTTATTTGGGGTTTTCTTGACAAAGATATTAGAGTGGTGACTCTGATTTGCCATTTCTTTCTCCAGCTCATTAAGAAATGGAGACCAACAGGGTTAAGTAACTTGCCCAAGGTCACACATCTAGTACATGTCTGAGGTTGGATTTGAACTAAGGAAGA
>WOXC01007970.1:0-137534 GCA_011680675.1 Gymnobelideus leadbeateri
ATGAGTTTCTTATACAATAAAAAGTAGTCTTGAAATATAATTATTGTTCACAGGATCATTATACCTTCTATTCATTTTGGATATATCAGCAATTTCTCATATCCCATAATTTCTAACTAACATAAATGAAAAAAGTTATTGGAAAAAGTAAAATATCCCATGAACTCTCCCACAAGGTCTAGATTATTAGAAATATTTGCCTTATAATGTCACTATGCCATCCAATTTCATTCAAAATACATTTATTAAGAACCTACCTTGAGCAAAGCACTGTACTAGGCACTGGGTTTACAAAGACAAAAAATGCAGTTATCATCAAGGACCTTATATTCTACTGAAAATGGTACATATCAACAGATTAGTAAATACAAAATAGTATGGGAAGAGATGATACATCAAGAATTGGGGGGTATTAAGAAAGGCTCAAGGGACACTTGATTGACCTTTTAAAAAAAACCCTCAGGATTGTAAGAAAATGGAGATTAGGAGGGAGGGAATTTTAGGCAAGAGGATCAGTTTAAAAGACATTAAAGTGAGAGGAGGAATAAAGAGTTCTGGGACCATCAAGTCGACCATTTTGGCTGGAATACAATTCATGAAGGAGAGTAGTGGAAAATAAGTATGAAAAGATAGACTGGAACCAGAATGTGCCAGGCTTAAATATCAAATTAAGGAAGTGTATGTTGTCCTAGAGGTAATATGGGGCCACTGAAGATTCTTTATCAGGGAAGCAACATGATCAGATCTTTGCTTCAGGGAAACTATTTTGACACCTGTGATTGGTGATATGGATGGTGGGTGGAAGGGGTGGAGGGGTGGAGGCAGGACTATTAGTTTGGAGGCTATTGTAATAACAGAGTTGAGGAAATTGAGGGCATGAACTTGAGTAGTGACTATGTGATTGGAGAAAATAATAAAAATAGCTCATATATAGAGAAAGAGAACCTTAAATTTTATAAAGTGATTTACAGACATTTCATTTTATCCTCACCCAACTTTCTGAAATAGATGCTATTTTTAATCCCATTGTGCAAATGAAGAAGCTAGGGCTTAGAGAGGTTAAGTGATTTGCCCAGAGTTACACAGCCAGAAAAGAGGATTTGAAACCAGCTCTTCTTTCCTCCAAGTCTAGCACTCTATCCCCTATATCATGTTGAGAGAAAGTGAAAGATGAAAGATGTAGTAGAGATGGAACTAAGAACATTCATTAACTGATTGGATATAAGAATTGAGGAAAGACATGGAGTAAGGGTAACTCCAAGCTTGTAAATCTGGGTGACTGGAAGGTGGTGGTGACTGCAGCTGAAATGTGAAAGTTTAGAAAAGGAGTGGGTTTGGGGAGAAAGTTGAGTTTGAGATGCTTCTATGTCATCTATTCAGCAGGCAGCTGGTAAGATAAGATTGAAGCTATGGGAAAAATAAGGGCTTAATATTCAAGAAATTACATGATAATTGAATCCATGGAAACTGATGACATCATAGAGAGAGGGTATAAGGAGAGAACAGTGTTCCAAGTGATCCAGCATATCATATTAACATTTTTGGTCACCCTATCACATTACTGACTTATATTGATGCTGCAGATCACTAAAACTCCAAGAATAAAAGGGTCATTTCAAGCTAGAGCAGTAAGGAAAGAAATCCTAGAGAATACTATATTTGGGGTAGCTTTGAAGGATGTATAAAATTCATTTAAAAAAGTACTGCTTGTTGTGTGTCTGTCAAATAAGAAAGTGACAGTATCTCTGCTGTAGCAATACCTCCTTCTTTTTCCATTGATTAGTGGTATTTCCTGAATACCTACTATATGTTGTCTAAGGGAAATACAGGACAAAATATTTGCTCTCAAGAAGCTTAACTTCTTTTCTGAGACAGGATTTATGCACATTAAGGAAGTAGATAAGAACATGAATTCCATTCAACAGCAATTTATGAATTGCCTAATATGGTCAATGCACTTCTTTTGACACCAGTGACACAAAGATAAACAATATCCAACCCAAACTGCCAGCATGGTACAAGGCAATGTAGAAAGGACTGGGGTTGAGTCCGGGTTCAGATTCCATTTGAAACACTTATTAGATGCATAATCTTTAGTAAGTTGCCCTCTCAAAGATTTTTCTTATCTGTAAAATGGTTATAATATTAGCACTTTCCACCTTCACTTCACTGGTTATGGTGATGGAAACACATTGCTATAGAATTATTGTTGTTGCCATCTATTAAGGGGAGTAAAATATATAATTAGAAGTTAGCCTATCAAGTGCTTAGGAGAAGGATCTGAATTTCAAGAAGGGACAGGTAACACATAGCTAAAAGTATCAGAAAAGTTTTCATGAAGGACAGGGTGTCATAGGCAGGCCTTAAAGGAGGGGAAGAATTTTTTTTCTTTTTGGAGGGCAATTGGGGGTTAAGTAACTTGCCCAAGGTCACACGGCTAGGTTTTTGCAGGTCCTTCTGACTCCAGGGCCGACGCTCTACTCATTGTGCCACCTATCCGCCCCGAGGGGAAGAATTTCCATAAGTAGAAAACTAGAGGCAGATCTTATCACATGGAAAACCTTGGGACAGTGTGTACAAAGGCATGGGGGAAGGAAAAGATAGGATGAGACGGACTAATGGTGAGTGATCCAGTTTGATTGGAATATGGAGAATGTGAAGGATATGAAAATATTTACCTTGGTACACAAAACAATATATAATAAGCAGTATAAATATTTATAGGAGGAAAGGAGAGAGAAAGAGAGAGACAGAGACAGAGAGAGTGAGACAGAGAGAGAGAGAGAGAGAGAGAGAGAGAGAGAGAGAGAGAGAGAGAGAGAATAAATGCCTTGGGAGGATTAACAGAAGGTGCTTTCATTACCCTTATTTTCGTATAGTGATCAATACTCCATTCAAAGGAAACTTTTTTGGTTTTGTTTTTTGGAGACACAACTCCTTTAACAGATTGTTTTGCTTTCTTTGCATGTAGGAAGTCTGTTTTAAGCTGCCAGTGTAGGAAATAAATGACATTAAAATTGTGTTCTTATTGAAGAAACAAATTATTGCTTTTAGCCTAATATTCATCAGAGATTTTCTAAAATTCAGAAAACAATGCAAAACCACTGGTGATTTTGGTGATGATTCTTAGCTTGTGCTAAATGTAATTGACAGTTTGCTCGATGGCTGTACTTTGAAGTACCTAATGTCTTCAGCAGTATGCAGGCTCACGTCAGACCGCAATTCAGGTGAAGTTAAAATTAGAGAGAAACTTGCTGGTTAAGTGGTCTTATATCCAATATCACACTGAAACTGGAAGTAGACACTTAGGGCTAAATTTTTTAAGGACCCTCTAAATTTGCATCCACAAAATCCTCATTCATATGCAGGAGCAGTGGTCTAGGAATCTACCCCCACCCAACTGGCAATCAAATAACTTCTTTCTAAAAGGTATAGATAATCTCCAGGTGAGAGGTACAAAGTATATTTGGCACATTATGTGATGACTACATAGACATAAGCTGTTATATTCCTGCCAGGTGAATAATAAAGCATGCATACACTGATCTTCGCCTTCCCCTACCCCCCAAAGAAGAGATTCCAGACAAACCTTTAGCAATTTTCTAAAGCAATATTCTTCAGACTTTTAAAATCATGCACTTCTGTCTGTAAAACACTCCTATATGTGTACACTTACTTATAATATATATGTGTATACATATGTATACATATATGTGTATATACATATATATATATGTATATACACATCATTATGCTACTAGGAACATTAAAAACTTGTCAAAATACATTATAAAAGGAAGAAATAATACTTGATTCTGGGGTCAATAGGGAGCCACTGGAATTTCTTGAATAGGGGAGTGATATGCTTAGAACTCCAATTTAGGAAAATCACTTTGATAGTTTTACAAGTGCTGGATGGGAATGGAGAGAGACTTGAAATGAGGAGAATGGCTAGGAATAAATTCTACAAATGTTGTGGGAATTAAAATGGCAGAATTTGGCAACTGGTTGGATATGAGAGGTTAGGGAGAATAAGGAGTCAATAGCTACACCAAGGTCACATTGTAGTTGACATTGAAGATGACCATCTGAGTGGATGGGAAGCTATTAATAGAGATGGGGGAAAATGAGGAATGGGATGGGTTTTAGGGAAAAGGTGATGGCATGAGTTCTACAATATATATTGCAATTCTTTCTGTCATGAAAATGCTTGCTCATCCTATGAGACATCTCATTCCAACCAAAATGAAAGGAGGTGTATGGTTCTTATTCATTGCACATTGCCCCAAACCAGAGCCCACCCTCCATGGGGCTTTAGCTACAACCAAGAGGTAATCTTGGGCAGAAGGGGCAGCTTTGATGGGTATTGGTGAGAAGAAGGGATTTTTATAGGGGTACAGCTACTGCTATGAAATCCCTTGTCACCATCAGGCTATAAATATTGTAAAGGGCTGATTCTTGCTGCAAAAGTGAGGAAAGTGGGAGGACACTGACCAGGTTAGTGTTGGAGGATTCATATTGGAGATAAGTCCTGTGATTAGCTATCATAGGAAGGATGGAGTGACTCAGCTCATCCTCCCATTCTTTACATACACCTTGGGGTCATGACATCCCTGAACCTATTCCCTGACCTCTTTGGAGACCACTATACTAAGTAACACTAATCTTTACTGGACTGCTAGTAATCCACTCAATCTGATTGACTTTCCTGCAGAGCCTGTCACTGAGGCACCTCCCTGAAGAACATGATTGAGTTGGTAAAGGGCTAGGTTTAGAGTCAAAGACACCTGAATTAGCATCCTAGCATTGCCACCTGTGTGCCATTGAGCAAATCACTTAACCTCTCTTTCTGCCTAAGTTTTCTCAACTGTTAAATGAGGGATTTGGATTGGATGACCTCTACAGGCCCTCCCAGCTCTAGAGCTAGATTTTAAGTGCTATCTCAAATATCAAATGTGGCAGCTGGGGCAGAAGCACCACAGATCCACCCAGATGGTACACTTGAATAAGTGGAAAGCATCCAGCAACACATCTGTACTGGCTGATTGGAAAACTGGTTGTAAACAGTCGTGTTTTTCACTTGACAAGCTGAGGGAATCTGTGGGGTATTCAGCTGTCCTCCATTCACCCTGAACCTATTTTCTCAAAATATGTGTACAAAATACAACTGACATTCATGTAGTACCCTATATCCAATATCCCATTTGATCCTCATAACCACCCTAGGAAGTAGACACTATAGGTAGAATTGTCACTTGGCAACTGAAAGTTGAAAAAGCTAAATGAGCTGTCCGTGGTCTCAGGGCTCATCTTGTGCCAAGTCCAGTGTGTTTTCTACTACCCCACTCTGTGAATTAAATGGAAACTCAAGTCTTTATGTGGTAAAGCTCCTTGGAGCCCGAAGACATGGGTTAAAATCCTGGCCCTGATACTCTCTAATGTGTGAAGTTTGGCAAGACACAACCTCTATGAGCCTCAGTTGCCTCATCCATAAAATGGTAATAATAACCCTTGTATTGGCCTACCTACTGGGTTGTTGTGAGGAATGCACGTTGTGGAGCTGAAGGCTTTGTCTAAATCTGAGCTGTTATTATATGGTACCTCCGTTTAGATGCCTTTGGGAAAGTATTTTCTATTTCAGGTGGAGGAAAAGGGGACTTTAGTAAATAAAAAGTGTAGCCAAACCAGTACTGACCTCATTAATGTAAGCTTCCTCTTCTAGTTTGTAACCTTATCCTAAATCTCTATGTGTGTAGTACAAAAAAGGTCTGGATGCTGAGGGATGTATTGTTTGCCAGATCACACACGCCCTTCAATCATGAAATTTTAAAGATGACTGTGCAAACAAAACCTTTGTATTTCTCGACTAATAAAACTTTCCTTCCTTTTTCACAAAGGAAGAGAAATGGGAGCATACTTGAGAGAAGATTTCTATGTATCCATCTCATAGAATGTCAACATAGGTCGACCCAAAATTGCCAATTACCTTCTTTTCTCCCATGTCTCTGTGTATGTAAACATGTATGGGGGAGAGAGAGAGAGAGAGAGAGAGAGAGAGAGAGAGAGAGAGAGAGAGAGAGAGAGAGAGAGGTGAGAGACAGACACAGAGAGACAAGAGACAGAGATCATGCAAAAAACAGAAGGGCAGAAAGATATAGACAGAGGGAGAAGTAAAATTCCAACTTGTAATCACTGAAATTTGACTGACCTGGGATAAAAAATTATATTCTACCTTGAATTTAGTAGAAAGGCATTGTACTAAATTAAAAATAAACCATTAATAGTCCAATACATTCTTCTCTGTGTGTGTGGATGTGTATATGCTTCTCTGTTCATTATGTCCAGAAGAAAAACATTATTTTTCTCTGATTTTTATTAGCTCAGCTACCAAGTGTTTGACCACATAAAATGATTCATCTCACTGGTAATATGATAATTTGAGATGCGGTTCAAATAACCAGAGCAGAGGCTTTTGTAGGAAATCCCTGGGTCCCACATGCCCAGCATCTTCAAGGTGAGTTAAAACACTCTAGAGCAAAGGATTTCATAGGTGGTGTCCGGGGACCCCACTTACTGCAGGCTTCAGAAAACTCACAAAAGCAGTTTTCCTCTGAATCATTGCTATATTCAGGAAATGCCCAAGATAGAATGAAGAGAGACAGACAAACAGAGACAAAGTGAGATGGAAACAGTGATAGAAAGGGAATGTTTACTCAGCTATTCTGGTTTATTTATTAGTTTAGATGATGCTTTCCCACCAGACTCAAGGTACTCTAGATCTTCTTTCCAGGCCAGGCAACAGAACTAATTAGATCTGAAGTCCTGCCTATTTGGACCCAGAATCCTAGAGGCACTTCGATCTTCCTCCTGAGAAATAAACCCATCCATTTTCATTTGACAATCTACTTTATTGCTTAACCCTAAATTTTCATTTCATACTTGAGCAATTATTGTAGAGGAGGGCAAAGTATGAAAAACTCTACAATAATAATAGCTATCATTTACATACCATTCACCAAGAACTTGATAGGTTTCTAGACATAGAGATGGAAGAAATCTAGGAAGCCATCTAGTCCATACCTTCCTCTTGTTTTTGTTTGTTTGTTTGTTTTGTTTTAAATAAACTAATAGGGAGGGCCACACAGGTAGGATTTGAATCTCAGTCCTCCCACTCCAGAACTGCAGCTCTTTCTACCATACCAAGATGGCTCCATTTTCAGTCTTAGATAAAATTCTGTGAGATGGACATTAGTGTGATTTTGTATGAGATAGTACAGATGAAGAGAGGCTACAAATCCTGATTCACATGTTTCAGCTAACCAGTGAACAGAACTTGACTCAAAATCTGCTGATACCAAACACTACTCTTCATTCCATTCTAAAAGAAACAGCAGCTGGGCCATGCAGTGGATAGAGTGCTGGCCCTGGAAATAGGAGGACCCGAGCACAAATCTGACCTCAGACACTTACTAATTGTGTGACCCTGGACAAGTCACTTGAACACTGTTTGTCTCAGTTTTCTCATCTGTCAAATGAGCTGGAGGAGGAAATGACAAACCACTCCAGTATATCTGCCAAGAAAACTCCAAATGGGGTCATGAAGAGTCAGACAAGACTGAAAAATGCCTGAACCATGACAACAAAAAACAGCAAAAGAAAGCATTCTCCCTCCTGGTTTAGGCCCTTGTTAGCTTGGGCCTAGGACTAACAGGCTTCTCTTTTAAATTAATTCACTACTAATAAGAACTAAATAATTGGAAACTTCAAGGCAATATTGGCTTTTATCCAAATGATTCCAAACTCTTAAGAGGAATAGGCAAAAGCAAAGCAATTTAGCAAAGCAATGTAGGGGCTATTTCTTGTTTCCGAGGCCTAGAGATCAGGTGAGCTTGAAATTAGCTCTAGTTGTCCCTAAGGGCCAGGCTTCTTTGCAGTTATTTCCACCCCACACTGAAACTGGTCTTTGGGGCATCTTTTGATTACTTTATTTGGTGTACCAGGAAGTCACAATGACCTCACATAAGTCTTTGAAAATGGAAGGAAAGGAAGGCAGGATACTGTTAATTCAGTCCTCTAAGCTAGAAATGCAATAATTTGTATATGATATTACAGATAAAAGAAGGAAATTGTTTCACCTACTTGAGGCAACATGTTGATAGTCCCTAGAGCACTGTGCCAGGAATCAGGAAGACCTGAATTCGAATCTTGTTTCTGACACTTACTGATAGTGTCAATGTAGACAGGCCACTTAACTTATCTGAGCCTCAGTTTCTCTATCTGTAAAATGGGGTCATGAATATCTATTAAAGTCTTCTCAGGGTTATCATAAAGCTTGGATAATATATGTGAAGTGTTTTGCAAGTTTTAAAACATTGTCTATATTTCATTTCTAAATATCAGTCTTGTTGGTTGCCTTCCTAAATTCCTAGTAGCAACATTTTCTGAAGAGCCATGAGGAGGCCACCAACCTTTATCAAATTTCAGTCATCACAAGTATGCACTGAAAATGAAAAAGTATTTCTGTCTTATTTTCTGGATACCCTTTCTGAATACATTTAGAAATAAAAACAAAGAGGAGAACAGAATCTGAGAGCTTTCTATATCTAGTAAGAAGAATTCATAGGACCCTCTAAAATCCTGGCTTTTGTAGTGTTTACCCCCTTCCATTGTGGTAAGACTCATGGGGCCCATGGATCTCCTACCAAACCACTGTTGAGTTCATCCAAATTGTGTCTCCACCTATCACATTGCCAACAAGAAAAATAATTTCATATTTTCAAATGTGTGGCAGTTGAGGTAAGGAAAGTGGTCAAACAAAAATGATAGCTTTCTTCTGAATTGGTTCCTAGATCCTTTAAGCATGGGCTGAATTACTTGAAATAAGTAAAACAAGGGAGGCTAGGTGGCACAGTGAATAGAGCACCAGCTCTGGAGTCAGGAGGACCTGACCCAAATCTGGACTCAGACACTTAATACTTCCTAGTCCTGTGACCTTGGGCAAGTCACTTAACCCCAATTGCCCTGCCTTCTCCCTCCAAAAAGACAAAAAAGAAAATGAAATAAGTAAAATGGCTAGATTATCATCAGCTAAATGATATTAGAATAAGGTATGCTACCTAGTTACCAACTGAAATCTGAGAGGACCCTGGGTAATGAGGTGCAGGGGTGACTTAGAGTCCCTGGAAGCCTTTATTGGACTACATTAACTTCTAGGTGTATTTTCTTTTCTTGGAGGGAGGAAGGTAAGGCAATTGGGGTTAAGTGACTTGCCCAAGGTCACACAGCTAGTTAAGTGTCTGAAGTTGGACTTGAACTCCTGACTCCAGGGCCAATGTTCTATTCACTGTGCCACATAAATGCTTCAACTTCTAGGTGTATTGAAAGTGTTACAGCAAGAGCATCTTCTTAGAAGTTAGATTCAACCACACTCCTTGTTCATTTATTTCAGTCATATCTTACTCTTTGTGATTCCTTTTAGGGGTTTTCTTGGTAAAGATTCTGGAGTAGTTTGCCATTTCCTTTTCCAGCTGATTTTACATTTGAGGAAACTGAGGCAAACAGGGTTAAGTGACTTGCCCAGGGTCACACTGCTAGTAAGTGTCTGATTTTACATTTGAGGAAACTGAGGCAAACAGGGTTAAGTGACTTGCCCAGGGTCACACTGCTAGTAAGTATCTGATTTGAATCCAGGGATATGAGTCTTCCTGACTCCAGGCCTAATGCTCATTCACTGAGCAACCTAACATCCAGACTATCAGTCCTTTGCTCTCTCTTCTGAAAAGTTGCTACTATCTCATCTTATCAGCCATGTGAACATGTACAAGACACATGTGTGTGACTTCAATGCAAATCATTGGGACTGACTGCACTCAGTTTTGTCATCTGTGAAACAGAGATATTAAAACTTTCACTGCGTAGCTGATAGGCTTAAAGAATTAGACGTCGAGCTGGAAGGGACTGAGATCATTGATCCATCCTCATCACTTTAGAAATGAGGAAACTGGGGCGGCCCGCGCAGCCCAGCCCGGCCCAGCCGCCCCCCCAGCCCTACCCTGCTGAGGCCCCGGGGCTCATCTCGCCCGCTCGCTCGGTGGTAGCAGTAGCAGCGGAGGCGGCCACGGGCAGGGCTCGCTCGCACGCAGGGGGGCGGCGGCAACAGCAGCGGCCCAGACCCGGAGCGGCGGTGAATAAAAGCTCTTCAAGTCTGCAATAAAAAATGGCCTCCAATAAAACTACATTGCAAAAGATGGGAAAAAAACAGAATGGCAAGAGTAAGAAAGTAGAGGAAGCGGAACCGGAGGAGTTTGTGGTGGAGAAGGTGCTGGACCGGCGCGTGGTGAATGGGAAGGTGGAATACTTCCTGAAGTGGAAAGGGTTCACCGATGCCGACAACACATGGGAGCCTGAGGAAAACTTGGATTGTCCAGAGTTAATTGAAGCATTTCTGAATTCTCAGAAGGCTGGGAAAGAGAAGGATGGAGCCAAGAGGAAATCTCTGTCAGACAGCGAGTCTGATGACAGCAAGTCCAAGAAGAAACGGGAGTCAGCTGACAAGCCTCGGGGCTTTGCGAGGGGCCTTGACCCCGATCGAATCATCGGTGCTACAGACAGCAGTGGAGAGCTGATGTTTCTCATGAAGTGGAAAGATTCTGATGAGGCTGACTTGGTACTGGCCAAAGAAGCAAATATGAAATGTCCTCAGATAGTCATCGCCTTTTACGAGGAGCGACTGACCTGGCACTCCTGTCCTGAAGATGAAGCACAATAATCATTTACGTTGCTTTTTAAAATATATGTGTGTGTACATGTGTACATACATATACATACACATATATTACAAAATCTGGATAGCGATTCCATTCTTTGATTTGTTAGCAGTGTGAGCACCATCTACATCTAATGATAACTGAGTTGGGTAGGTTTTAAAGTAGGTTTTTGTTTTTGTTTGGTTTGTTTTTTGTTTGGGCTGGTTTTTATTTTGCATCAACAGCACTGGTAACTGAACAAGTAAATACAAGCTTTCTGCATTTACTTAACATTTATCACAGAAGAGAGCATTTGATACTATGGAATTATTAACTTCTTCCACAGTAGAGAAAAACTTTTATAAATACTGATTAATACCTTCTGTAGTCAATATTCTTGAATCCTAAGAAATGTTTAGCCCCCCCATGTATGCCTAAGGTTAGATGTCTGAGACAATGTTGTGTCCATGTAGAAAATTGACATTCACTTGCAACCCAACTTACTAATAAAAGGTACATTTTATACCTAGAGATAAATCCATTGAAAGGTTATGGCCGGCAACCATTTCCCATTATTGCTCAGTTTTGGGGAGCTGAAGACCTTTTTCCTCCTGACTGGCAGAAAAAGTGCTGCCTTCACTTTTCCAAACACTAACTGTTCTTGAATAGAATGATTTTGTAGGCACTTTGCAACCTTGCTGGAGTCTTCACAGTAGTGTAGAGCAGTGCTCAGCATATGGACCCTATTAAGGTGGTGGTGAGCATTGTCCCTGTGGATGAAAAGGCCAACTCCACATTTATTATCTGAAAGGGAATCTCTCCCCAAAGCCTGGTTGGCTAGATAAGAGGCAAGGCTTTCCCGTGCTTGTTGGCAGCCATAGAAACATGCTTGGGTAAATGCTGCCAGAACTTGTTTGAACTATTTACCTGAAATGTTAAAATAGAACCGTTTTGGCCTTGATTTAAAAAAAAGAGAAAAACTTGGACTTCCTGCTTCAGAAAGTAGGGGTGTCCCATCTTATTTTACTAACCAAAGGCTCCTCTCTCAATCATGTAGTAACACACCCCCCATCTGCTGGAACGTACACATTCTGCCCAAGGTGCAGGCATTTGGGGGAGTTGTGTTTTCCTAACAATGGGCATAAATGGGGAAGCAGACATACCCATGTTAGGTAGTCTTCTATACTCTTGATGTGCATGTTTTTCCTTCTTTATCCCAACCCATCCCTTCAACATGTAGGACCAGCCTTTTGAGTATTTGGGTCACTTGGCTCCACAGGAGTCAGGCACAAAAAAAAAAAAAAAAACCAACTTTGTAGTCATTGGAATGTTATACAACTGTATATTGTTTACTTTATTGTAAATACTGGTGAACAGTGGTCAATAAATAGTTTTATATTCTTCCTTTACATGCAAAAAAAAAAAAAAAAGAAATGAGGAAACTGAGACCCAGAAAACTTAAGTGATTTGCTCCAACTGACTAAGTGGCAGAGCTTATAATTGAGCCCAGGGCCTCTGACTTGAAATCTCATTCTTTCTAAATATTAGGGGGAAACTCACAATAAACTTAAATAAACCTTAATGTATAACTTTATATAAAAAAGCTTAATAACTTTAACATATCTCTTATATTATAATAAAATATAATATAAAAACTTAACATATAACTTTAATAATAATAAATTGTAATAATAAACTAAAACAAAAATATATAACTTTAATAATAATTAATAATAAACTAAAATAAACCTTAATAAACAACATTTTTGTTCTTGTACTGTCATATCCGACTCTTCATGATCCCATAGACTTGTCCATGGGGTTTTCTTGGCAAAGAAGCTAGAGTAGTTTGACATTTCCTTCTCCAGTGTGTCTCCATTTTACAGATGAGAAACTGAGGCAAATAGGGGTTAAGTGACTTGCCCATGGTTACACAGTAAGTGTGTGAAGCTGGATTTGAACTCAGCTCTTCCTGACCCCAGACTGGATCCTCTAACCACGATACTGCCTGGCTACCCCTGCATCATTAGTATTCTAGTAAAATAATGAATGGTGATTGCATCAGATAATCCTTTCCACTTCTAAATTCCTGTGAAGCATATGAAAGTAAATGTTATTATAATATCTAATGTCTATAAGTGTCTCCCTCCCACCCAGAAACAGAAAAAAAAAAAGAGTAAGAGGACATCCATATGAGGACCAGCACTCCTATACCCACTCCCACTGTGGAAAGAACCTTCCCTCACATTGCATGTCTCCAGGCTTAGCACTGGGACACAGACCACATTTCAGGTGTGCCCCCCACCGAGCCATTAAGGCCACACCACTAAAAGCTCAGTGTCACATCCAAGTGCCATGATTTCTCTTCTTTTCAAACCCAGAATACTTAAAATCTATCACAAAGGAGTGTATTCTTTCCCAGCACATTCAGCATGATTTTCATCATGCAAGTCTTCCCTTGACCCAGCTTGCCTGGCTTTTAAGACAGTGTAAAAAGCTTCAGTGTCTGCCATTTTTATGCATTTTAGCACAGCACGCTCATGAAATGTGGCAGCTGGAAGCAGGTGCGAGTTGAGAGTAGGTCAACCCTCTTTCAGAGTAACCAAGGTTTTTTTTTTTTTTTTTACTGCCTGGGTTTTAAAGGCATAAAGGCAAATATATATTCCCCTTTCTTTGCTGGAAGGAAGACAAGATACTTATTTTGCTCCCACCACTCCTGAGCAGAAAAATGTGGGTCAAACAAACAAAAAGCCCAGACAATGACAAAAGAATGGCATCACCCAATTCCCCACCCTTGGAAGGGAAGAGGCTTGCCAGAAAACAAGGGTCAACTTAAAGATCCACAATGTGGATGAGGGGATTACTGAGGTTCAGGCATAAATAAGTCATAAAGGAGAAGTATTGAAGACAGTCTTGGAGAAAAAGCATTACCTGAGTAAGTTATAACCACCTGAGGGCAATAAGAGGTAAGGAAGTCATATCTTATGTGGAGATTCTCCCTCACATAGCTCCTGTTTTAATTGTGGTTTGACTTTGGGAAAAGTTAAAAAACATTTTCGTTGAATTGTAGATTTTCAGCTGGAAGAAATCTTAGAGTCCAAATCTACTCCAATTTTCTCATTTACAAATGAGGAAACTGAAGGCCAGTAGCTGAAGTAAGTTACCCAGGGTCATACAATGAGTGGCAGAACCAAGATTGATAATAATAGTCACATTAGTATAGTTCCTTATTATTTTTTTCTAACTACAGCATTGATTTTCTCCCACCCCCATTGTGAAAAAAAAAAAAAAACTCCACATAATTATCTTAATTGATCCTCATAACATCCCTTATGAGGGAGGCAGAGCAGGCATTATTAACCCCACTTCATAGCAGAGGAAATAGGAACATTGGATCAACACTAAAAGGGATTTCAGAGGGCATTTATCCCAATGCCCTCATGTGGCAGATGAGGAAACTGAGGCCAAGAGAAGTGATTTATTCCAGTCACACAGGAAAAGATAAGAACTGAATCTAGCCTAGAGAATTTCCCACATATGATTCATATTAATGTGATCTGTCTCCCTATCCTTGGCTATATACTGCAGGCAGGTCACTTTACCTCTTGCTTTTCTTTAAAATGAAGATAGCAATTCTGTAACACTTATCCAAAAGGGCTACTTTGAAGGTCTTTGTAAACCTTGAGGTCCTATATAAATATGAGCTTCTATTACCATTGTCTCCCTCATACAGGAGAAAGCCTAAAATCAGAAGCAGGTAGCATTCTGAATATCAAAAGGCAAGATCTTACCAGAACACGGCCATCATCATAGAAAATTATGTTTTACAAAAGATCACAATTAAAACTGAGCTCCTAGACTTGAATGCTACTCATTACATAACTAAAAATAACACTGTCTCAAAATATGCAATTTTTAGGACCTGACCCTACTTTCCTTCTTCCTACATCTTCATCCCCGAATTATTTTACCTCTTTACTAATGACTTTCTTCTATGCATCTCCTATCTAAAGTTCATCTGTGTGACAAATAATTGATTTGTTGAGTTCCAACATTTTTTTGACTAGAACATGGAGAATGACGGGACAATCACATAACTGGGAAGCTGCGGAGGCACATGTATGTTATATGTATTTACATATAAATGTGGGGCCTTGTTCTATTGCAGTGAGTCCCAAACTTTTGATCTGGGGACCCCTTTACACACTTAAATATTATCAAAGGCCCTTCCAAAGGACTTTTCTTTATGTGGGTTATATCTATAGATAGTTGCCATATTGGAAAGTAAAACATCCCAGTATTATTATGAAGACTGTTTTGAAGTCATGGAGTCCCTGAAGGAATCTCTAAACTCTAATTCATCCAGTGTCCTTGGACCATACTTTGAGAACCACTATCCTAGTGGGGAGAGTTTGACTTTGCAATCAGGTGACCTGCTTTTTATTTATTAGTTGTGTGACCTTAGGCCATTCACTTCTTCTTTGCTGTTTTTAGTTTCCTCATCTATGAAATAAGAGGCTAAATAATCTTTAATTTCCCTGCTGAATCCTGTGAAAGATACGTTTTTTATAGTTTTTTATATTTTAGGATAGTCTATTTGCTTAGAAACTACCCTTGCCCCGGAAATTGGGTGCCATATATCTGTTTCATCTTAGAATGCACACTTGAAATTATTTCCTAATAAAGGGAGTCATTTTCCCTAATATGAATCAAATCAATGAACTCTGTGGTGGCAAAATATCATTATTTGCTAAAGAGTAAAGATAGTAAGGATATGTTGCAGAATCATTAGAATCTGGAAGCAACTAGGTGGTGCAGTGTTTACAATGGTGGGTATTGAATCAGGAAGAACCAAGTTCAAATCTGACCTCAGATATTTATTATCTATGTGACTCTAGAGGAGTCACTTATCCTTCATCTGTCTGTTTCCTAAACTGTAAATTGCCAATAATAATAGCACCTACCTCCCAGGTCTGTTGTGAGGATCAAATGAGATAATATTTGCAAAGTGCATTGTGATGCCTGGCACATAGTAGGTATCTAATAAATGCTTCTTCCCCACCCCCCACACACATACTTTCTTCTTTTCAAAAGAACTATTCTAAAATTTACCATCTATAATCATTATTAAGCATCTTCTATGTGTCAGACACTGTGCTAAACACTAAGAAAAGCAAAAATAGTTTCTGCCCTTCTGAAGGTCACATTCTAATATGAGACACAACATGCAAATTACTATGTATATACTAGAATGAGAGGGGTAAATGGGAGGTAATTTCAGAATTTGAAGTCAAGATATCATTAAAGAGATGTATAACAAGAAAAGGAGGCAGATTGGTCATATATAGTGTGAGAGGTAACCAATAGACGAGCCTCCTGCTCCATTAATAGCTATTCAAAAACAAGAGATCCAAGAGATTGTAGCAGCAAGCACCCCAACATCCCCAGGGTGACTGCCAACACAGGTTCTTAGATCTGCTTTTCTAAAGGAAAACAATTCAATATGGGTTAACAAGATTACTTTAATCAATCAAACATATATCATTTACCTAGTTCAGGGGAAAAAAGGTCAGCACCCCGAACTTCAGAGTATACAGACAGAAGTTACAAGACAGAGAAACAACTGTGAACCATTACATCCATAGCAAGTCGCAGTTACCAGAGAGAGAAGCATCAACATCTGGGTTTTCAAAGCCAGGGAGCTCTCAACGGCTGCCTAGAGTCTCATCTGGTCAAATCACACAACACTTCTCAAAGTGAGCCCCCAAAGCAAAGCCTCTCCTGGGTTAGAGAATGTAACCACCCTCTTGACCCACTGCCCAATCACACAGCATCAAGGTGTAGGCATTCCTGAAAACCAAGCCTTCTGCCACAAGCTCCATGTGACCACATTCAGTCTATTAGGAGGCAGAGTATATTTCCAAATCAAGAAAGGTTCTCAGAGTCTCTTAAGTCTATCAAAGGGCCTACAGGCAGGGAAGATCTTTAAATTTTTATTTCCATTACTGAGATCTAGAAAGGTCCCCAGCTGTTCAAAGAGTAGGTCCCTTGTAGAGCATTTATGGCAAGTCATAGTCAAGAGTCACAAAAGATAAGAAGACACAGATGGATTGTCTTCTATATTGTTGGAGGGAGTATGCAATTTGATAAGATCACAGATGCATGAAAGGATTGAAATCTCCCTTTCTTTTTCTCTTAGTAACAAAACTAAGTCATGATGAGTATAATCAGGGAGAAGTATATTTCAAAAGGATTAGAGTTTAGGAAACATTATATTTTCTAAAGTCATAGAGACAACGATTGCATAAAACTTTAAAACAAAGCAGAACTTCCTTTTCTTTTCAGGAAATTCTGTTTTATGATCAATGTCTTGTGTATACTGTACACAGCAGTAGATGAAGGACAAGCAGGTAAGTTTTAGAAACTTTTTTTTGAAAGCTGAGAAACAAGCCATATGTAGACTAGCATATGTTACATGCTGCAGAAGCCTACTATTGACAATACAAACCAGCAACAGGTACAAAAGCAAAGGGTACAGTATTTGAATTAGTCACTTATTGTTAATACAGACCAGTCTCAGTCTTCACCTGACTCTCAAAATGAACTCTAACACCATACTTTTCTTTCCTTTTTTTCATGATGAAGAATTTTTTTTAATTTTTCAAGAATTTCTTTATTTATTTTTAGTTCCATTTCCACAAGATTTTGAGTTTCAAAATTTCTCCCCATCTCTCCCCTATCCACCACCCCAAAATGGCATGCATACTGATTACCTCTTCCCACAGTCTGCCCTCTCTTCTATCCCCCATACTTCCCTCATACTTTTCTTCTTAAGCAAAATTTATTGCTTATTTCAGAGTTTTCACCGACACCTATCTGGGTCCATATGATTGCACACTTATGTGTCTTCCTGCCAACAATCTCTCCCACTCCAACTCATCCTTCATACGATTGCCATAGTAGTCTTTCTTATGCATCAATCCAGTTGTGCCATTCCTCTGCTAAAAAAGCCTTCCTTTAATGTCTTTTACCATCCAAGTAAAGTCTGAAGTCTTCTGCTGGGCATTCAAGGCTATAACAACAGAGTACAGGCTCTGGCAGGTTCTAACATGCTGGAAAGCTGTCCAGTATAGTCATGGCGATAGACTGTGTTTATTCTCTGAGGACTAACCCAGCTAAATATGGAAATACTTAGTACCAATAACACGACCATTTGATGATGATTTTTTTTTTGGCCACAGAAACTCATGAAACAAAGAAAAGTACAACATAACTCTCAGCTTTTGCAGTCTCTATGTCTGATTTTGCTGTGATTGTGGCAAAAAAAAAAAAAGGCAAAAGGTACAGATATTAGACCATCAATAAGTATTAAGTTAACTATAGGAGATCTTCTTTGCTCTTCCGACTGAGCTCTAGACTTCCTTCTATCATGCCCCAACTCTTTATCCTGAAGCCCTCTGCAGCCTTGGAATTCACCTATAGTAAATATCCTTTGCTCCAGAAGCTTCTCTGTCTGATTGGATGGCTACTTCCAGAATCTTCATTTAAGGAGGTGTCTTAAGTCAGCCATGTCTCATTCCTTTCCAGACTTTCTTTACCATACATCCATGCCAGGTACATTTGTTTCCCCATCCCCACTTGTCTTTTCAGCTTCCTTTAATTAGTTGTCTTCCTCTATTATAATGGAAGCTCATTGAGGGCAGAAATTGTTTTTCCTTGGACTTGTAGTTGTATTCACCTTGCTTGGCACAAGATAAATGTTGAGTAAATGTTTGTTGACTGACTGACTTATCCATCTAACAAGTCAGTCAGTATACCTCTGCAGAAGCTGAACTATATGTCGATATTGACAATACCACAACAATTGAAACCAAAAGATAGAAGAAAGTTGCTTCTAGATGAAAAGAGAGCTCATGGGTTCTCCCTTAGAAAGGCAAATAAACAAATTGGTAAAATTGATTTTATTGTGAGGCCAACAGAAAAATGAAATATCATTTAATGGGAGCAATTGGACATGTTACTTTGCAGTAATCTTGATAAAAAAGACAAAAAGATCACAAAGAAGAGGACTGCTGTTAATATCATGGGATCACAGTGTTAGAGCTGGAAGGGGCCACAGAGGTCATCTAAGTCAACCTCTTTATTTTCCTGATGAAAAAATTGAAGTCTGAAAAGTTTAAGTCATTTGTCCAAGATCACACAAATAATAAATGGCAGAGCTGGAATTCAAAGTCAGGTCATCTGACTTCAAATCCAGTGTTCTTTTGTTTATAGCACACAGCCTCTCTATAGCTACTGCAGAGAATGAGATGGTAGGGAAAATATACAAAGAATTCAATAAGAACTTTCAAATGTAATTGAAATCTGCTGTAATATTTCAAAGCAAAGGTGGGAAATGAGCAGAACAGCAAAAAAATAAAAGTTGAAAAATGTGGCTCAGGATCAATTAAGGAAAGAGTTCAAAGGCTTGTGGAATACCCGAAAGCCTCATGTCTATATAATGTTAATATTTGCTTTAAGAAGAAATTCCAGAGGAGCAGGAACAAAGCAGGAATTGAATATCATTGTTTAAAAAAATGAGACAAACTTATCTGAACAGACAAGGAATTACTAAGTATCCATGTGAAAGGTAATTCCAAGTAAATTGTCCATGTTGTAGTCAAACCATTTACTAGTTGGAACAAAAATTAAAAAAAAATAAGAAAGAATCAATTTGGGAAGAATATATGGCATGCAAATAAAATAACTTCCACCTGACCTTTTCAAGCTACCTATTAATGCTATATAAAATAAGAAATAGAAATAAGGATAGATATGGATTCAAATTATCACTATTTGCTGCAACAATTTAAATGAAACAAAGCAATCACCAGAGTAAGCAAGTACAAAGGACTGAGGAAATAACACAACCAGCAAATCCTTGATCTTCTTGTCAAACCGAGAGCTAGAGTAACCAAGGGCAGCACTAGTTCAGATTATGAACTCATTTTCAAAATATTATAGAAGGTCATAAACATTATCCATTAATAAAAGTAACAAAGATTACATTGAAGTTTCTCTGAAAAAAGGTCTCAATTACCAAAGTTGGGATGCTAATATATTGTTGATGTAGTTGTAAATGATCTAACCATTATGAAGTACTATTTGGAACTATGCCCAAAGGACTATAAAACTATGGATACCCTTTGACGCAGCAATGCCATTACTGGTCTTGCATTCCAAATCAATTAAAGGGAAAGGAAAAGGACCTCTATATACAAAAAAAAAAAATGCTTATAGCAGTTCTTTTTGTGGTGGCAAAGAACTGGAAATTGAGAGGATACCAATCGACTGTGGAATGGAAGGACAAGTTGTGGTATATGATTGTGATGGAATATTATTGAACTCGGTAACAGAAATATTGTATGATGATCGATTGTGAATAACTTAGCTATTCTCAACAATACAGTAATCCAAAACAATTCTGAAGGACTTATGAAAATGCTATACACTACCAGAGAAGGAACTAATGGAGTGTGAATGCAAATAGAAGCATACTTTTTATTTACTTTCTTTTTATTTTTGCTTTTTTGGTCTGTTTTCTTTTGCAACAAAACTAATATGGAAATGGTTTGTATGATTGTGCATGTATAATATATATTAAATTACTTCACTTCTCAAGGAGGGGAGAAGGGAAAGGAGGGAAAGAATTTGGAACTCAAAATATTTTCCTTGAATTATTTGTCCTAATTACATGTAAAAAGAATTTTTAACATTCATTTAAAAACTTTGAGTTCCAAATTCTCTCACTCCTCCTGCCCTGCCTTTCTCCATCCCTTATTGAGAAGGCAAGCAATTTGATATAGGTTATATTTATGCAGTAATACAAAACACATTTTCACATTAGTCATGTTGTGAAAGAAAACAGCAATCAATTAAAAAACACAGAAAAATAAAGTAAAGAAAAAGTATTTTTTGATCTGCATTCAGATTCTGTCAGTTACTTCTCTGGAAATGCAAAACCATCTTTTATTGTTAAGTCCCTCAGAATCATTTTGAATCATTATATTGCTGAGAACAGCTTAGTTCTTCACAGTTGATTATCATACAATATTACTATTACTGTGTGTAATGTTCTGGTTCTGCTCATTTTGCTTTGCATCAGTTCATGTAAGTCCATATTTTTCTGAGAGCATCCTTCCTAGCATTTCTTATAGCACAATAATATTCCATATAGCAACTTATTCAGTAATCCCCCAATTGATGTATATCACTCAATTTCTAATTCTTTTCCATCATTAAAAGATCTACTATAAATATTTTTGTGCATATAGGTCATTTTCCTTTCTTTAAATCTCTTTTACATACAGACCTAGTAGTGGTATTACTTGGCCAAAGAGTATGCATGGTTTTATAACCCTTTGGGCATAATTCCAAATTGTTCTACAGAATAGTTGAATCAATATACAACTTCATTAATAGTGTATTAATGCCTTAATTTTCCAAATACACTCCAACGTTTGTTATTTTCCTTTTCTGTTGTATTTGCCAATTCTATGTATAGTGTGATAGTTCAATTGATTTAATTTGTATTTCTTTAATCAAAAGTAATTTAGAGCATTTTTTTCATTTGATTATAGATAGCTTTGATTACTTTGTCTGAATGCTGCGTGTTCATATCCTTTGACCATTTGCCAGTTGAGGAATGACTCTTATTTTTAGAAATTTGACTCAATTCTCTATATATTTGAGAAATGAGGTCTTTATCAGAGAAATTTAATGTGAACATTTTTCCATGGTTATGATTACTGTGTATTTCCCTCCATTCTATTTTCTCCCTGATTATACTCTTTCTCTCTCCCTCTCTCCTTTCACCCTGTCCATCTTCAAAAGAGGTTTGCTTCTGTATTTTACCTACTCCAATCCTCCCTTCATGTTAGCAGGGTGGATTTTGGTGTAAACAAGGTGGATTTTTTGTTATTTTTGTCTTAGAGTGCAGTTTCTCAGGATCCATGGCCATAACAATCTCAATTTCCCAGGCTCATGATAAATTGTAAACATCTGAAGGATTAATAAGGTATAAAGATCTTTCCTGTACATTTCTAGGCCTATGTAACTACATATATTCCCTTTTCTCCTTGGGACAGGGGCAGTGTTCCCAGGTCTAAAGGCAAGAGCATATATGGCTGATTTCTCTTCCTTGAAGTGTTGGCCATCCTTCTAGGAATATATGGAATCAATCCTTGTCCTTATTAGCAATAATTTTTAAGTTATATCTCTTGGATCTATTTTCCAAGTGAGTTGTTTTTCCAATGAGATATTTCTAATTTTTCTATTGTTCCATTCTTTTTATTTTGCTTTATTGTTTCATGATGTCTCATTAGCTTCCACTTGTCCAGTTCTAATTTTTAAGGAATTACTTTCTTCAATGAGCTTTTTTACCTCCTTTTCTATTTGGCCAGTTTTATTTCTTAAAGAGTTCTTTTCTTGAGTGAACATTCCATATTTCTCTGAATACTGAATATTCATTATTTTATGGCATAGTAATATCTTATTACATCCATATATGACAATTTTTCAGCCATTTCCCAATCAATGCATATTCATTTTGATTCTGATTCATTGAATCATAAAAAGTACTATGCATATTTTGGGATATATGGGACCTTTCTGTCTTTCTTTGACTTTCTTGGGGAATATGCCCAGCAATAGGATGTCAGAGCCAAAGATTAAACTGATCATTTTCCCCCATATAGTTCCAAATTGTTTTCCAAAACAGTTGGACCAACTGACAACATATCTGTTGTACCTGTCTTCTACAGTCCTTCAACCATGACTACTTCTTTTCCTTGTCATCTTTGCCAATTTTCTGGACCTAGTTTGAAAAGAAAAATGCCATTTTAAGGTGGACAGTCCATTGAGCCAATGAACTATCAATACATACACCTTGAGTAGAAATTGTACACAGACAATAAACTAGAGTCAACATTTAGTATGGGGAAAAAACAGTTTAAATTATATCTAGAAAATTTTATACTGCTTTCTGTGATCTCTAATTGCCTCCTTAAAATAAAAAAATGGTAGTATTATTTTTCTAGTCTTTTATATGTATGAATCATAAAACATAAAGATCTTCAAAGGATCAGAATTGTGCATCACTCAGAGAATAACAGAGTGATGCGTAGTAGGTATAAACAGATTGCAGAATGTTACTAGCAAAACTCAATGCAAAAAGAAACATAACGGCTATTATCAGAAAACTGTAGGACCAAAAAAAAAATAAATAAGGTAGGCTAGTCATAAACTATGAGTAATGAATAATGGAAGGATAACTTTGTGTATTGCACTGGTACCCAAATACTGTTTGAATAAAAGTAGATAAAGACTCCAAGCACAATGGGTAGAGCCCTTATGGACTATTGATGGGACAATATGGACATGAAAGCACAGCATGAAACATCGTAGACGAGTTGCAATTTGTGGTTTTTGAAACAATAGCTTTATTAATAAGACCACAATTCCATGGAAGTGTGGAAGTATAGAAATGACGTTTTCCAGATTCATTACCCAGTCAAGGGCCAAAAGATAGTGGCAATGACACATTTCAGGCACTTTGGGGAATATAACACAACATAAGACATGTTTCCCTACCCCATAGTACATTACAACATAGTTGGGGAATTGAGCAATGAATAAATATGTTTTGTTGTTCACTCATGTCTGACTGTGACCTTAATTGGGGTTTTCTTGGCAAAGATACAGGAGTTATTTGCCATTTCCTTCTCCAACTAATTTTACAGATGAGGGAACTAAGACAGAATTAAGTGATTTGCTTTGGGTCACATAGCCAGTAAATGTCTGAGACCAGATTTGAACTCTGGTCTTCCTGACCTCTGGCCCCTAGGCAGACCACCTCACTGCAGCAAACAAACATTTACAACGGTTTAAGAATTGATACATAATATCAATGGCTGTCGTTGTTGTTATTGTTTGTCCTGCATTCTTGAAGAGGACCATGACAGCAGAAAGGTGATGCCATGACTTGCAAGTGAATTGGATTTAGGGGAGGAAGGGTTGTGTAAATTCACCAGTCTCACTCTCTCCTTCAGAGCCATTTGGGTCTGGTGGCAAGATATAGATCAAGATGACTGAAGATGGGCCTGGATACAATGGGAAATCTTGGCCTCTTTTAGTTCTAGTCTCTCCCAGGTTTCAGATTGACTGAGGTGACACTCATTTGGCTAGGTAAGACATGAGTCAGAGAATGGCCTCTTTTTCTAAGTCAAAGAAAATCAATCTGGGAGGGAAAGGCCCTCAGCTTCTGGACAAAAAAGAAAAGATTTGTTATTTACACTCATTTGAGCCACTTGGGCTCAAACAATGACCAAGTGAAGCTTGGGCTAGGACCTATTGTTGGCCATTTAATGAGAGCCAGAGTGATTTGGGCTGTCACAAGTCAGAGTAGAAAGAATACTGGAGCAAATAGGACAAATATTCGCAACATGTTTCAAGAACTGATAGTACATGGCTTCCATATATCAGAGTAGAAAAAATACTAGAAGAAATAGGAGAATTCTATTCTATATTTTTTCTGTCTCTGCTGCTAGCTGTGTTCTCTTGGAGAAGTCACATATACTCTATGGATCTCCCTTATCATTGTTTTAGATGTATAAATGTGAGGATTGGACTAAACTCTCTTCTGGCTCCAATCTATGCCACCAAAGAATTACAATATGGGTATCTATGTGGTGCAATGAATAAAGCACCAACCCTGGAGTCAAGAGGACCTGAGTTCAAATCCTGCCTCAGACTCTTAACACTTACTGCCCATGTGACCTTGGGCAAGTCACTTAACCCCAGTTGCCTAGCCTTCCCCCCTCCAAAAAGCAAAACCAAAACAAAACAAAAACAAACAAACAAAAAAACAACGAATAAAAAAGAATTACAATAGACATGTTCAAGGGAGAAAAAATCAATCCTTTTGTGGGGGTGGGGAGGTAGGCAGGAGATACTTTGTTGAGGAGGCAGGATTTGATCCTGACCTAGAAGGACAAGGAGAATAATGAGTTTTATAATGGTGGCCATGAAGAATGGCAAAGATGATGATAGTACAATGCCTTCCTGATAATACTTGAGAAGAGGAAACAGGTTCAAAACCCACCCCCCCCCGTGTTTCTTCTCAAAGAGGAAATATTTATACAATGAAGTGGTCTACTGATTCATTCCATACTCTCCATACTCTTATAGTAACTTCCCTTAATGATGTAAGAATGCAAATGGTTCTTCTTCCCTAGTGTTGTCCTTGGGTGAAGGTGAGAAAGGAACTACCGCTATGGGAAAGTGTCCATACATTTCTGTAAATACAGAATGCCTTTGGGGGTTACAGGGAGAGGTACATGGTTACTTTCAGTGATTTCTAAGTAATAAGGTGACTTGTTGAAGACTTGGATGCTTGCCAATGTCTCCCTAATTGCTGTTCCTCTCACAGGACTGGCAAGTTGTCTCTTATAGGCAAACCTTGGGGGTCATTTCCATGTCAGATAATGCTATATCAAGCAGATGTGACTCCTCTGTATTTCCCAGAGCTGCTCTCTAACATCACTGCTGCTGCTAAGTCTGTCAGAGGAGTACTTTCAGAAGTCTAACAATTATTTTTATTGAACTCAAACAAAATGGCTGCTTTACTGATAGATCTTCATCAACAGCTCTCTCTGTTCTTTCCTTCCAATAGGGTAGAGTGAAGAGTACCCAATTCTCATAGTCCTTTCCAATTAGGCTCAGGTCTTTATGCTATTATTGATCCTCACTTGATATTTAAAGAACATATGATCCCTATTATAAAACCCCTCTTTGCTCTCGCTGAATATTTCTAGAATGAGGTCTCCCCTCTAAATGTATTTACCTGTGTTAAGATTTGGTATTAAGTATTTCCAAACTTTCCATTCAGCAAACATTGCAATAATAATAGCTCCCATCTATTTAGAGTTTTAGCTTTTGCAAGATATGTTACATGTGAGATAGGATCCCACTTAACAAATAAGGAAATGGAGCTTAAGTGAATTGGACAGAAGCACAAACTTAGTGTCTGAGGAAGAATTTAAATCCAGATCTTCCTGAATCCAAATCTAGCCCTTGGTTGGATTTATTTACTTTTTATCTATTCTGCCATCCTGATAAATCATTGCTTCACAGCAGGTAGTCCATGTAAAACACTAATTTGAGGGTATTGACATTAATGAACTCCATTTCCAGAATGCAAAACTACTGTTTAGAGAGTACTTATTAGCTAAATTTTGCCTCAGACATCTTCAAAAAGTTAAAATACTTTTCGTTTACTATATTTTAAAGGGATGGTAAGAGTAGGAGGAGTATATAGTTTCGTGGAAATTGTTCTACAATTATGGCCAGTTACCTACTCAAGAGCTCACGGGGAAAATGATGGAGAGTAGAAACAGAGGAGGAATAGTCCATAGTTTTGGAAGCAGAGAAGATAGGTACTGTAACAACTGCCAATTTGTGATTAGAGAGGAAAAGTCCCTAGAAAACACTTCATGCTTAGAAGTGGTCATTATTGGTGTTGGAGTGAGGAAATATGGTAACTGCTGCTAAGAAATCATCTTGAGTACAATAGTTAGCACCATTTGGGGAAGTTAGTCAGCAGCATGCACTGGTTAAGTTAAATCCAATACAAAAAACCCTAAATAAATAACTACTATGTGCAAGAAAAAGTCTCTGTCCTCAAAATACTTGCTTTCTACTGGACATTGTAACAGTTAACAATTAACTATTATAAGAGTAATTATTAAGTAAAGTTCTAGTAGCCATGCCTATGTAATTGGATTCTTGAAGGTAGGAAACATTCTTTTAGAGGTCAGGGGATTAGTTGTGGCTAAAAATTTTTTTTTTTAAATCCTGTATTGGTGAAATTCTGCAAAAGAAAGTGAATTTATAGGTGGTCTATAAGTTAATTGTTTTTAAATTCAATTTTATTTTCAGGTTAAAATTCTCTCTTTCCCATATCCCTAATCCCCCACCTGTTAAGAAAGTAAGAAAAACAAAATTATATTGTTATAGATTTGTACAGTCAAGCAAAACACATTCCCACATTGACTATGTCTAAAACAAAACCAACAGAAAACCATTAAACTTTAATCTATATTCTGAGTTCATTACCTCTCTATTTGGAAATGGGTAGCATGTTTCAAAAAGGGTCCTTTGGAACTATGGTTGCTCATTGTTTTGGTTAGAGTTTGTATATCTTTCAAAGTTGTTTACAATATTTTTATAATCTGTACAATAGTATTGTTATCATATAAATTGTTCTCTTCTGCTTATTACACTTTGTATCAGTTTTTACAAGTCTTCCTGGGTTTCTCTGGAATGATCCCCTTCGTTTCTTAAAGCATAATAATATTCCATCACATTCATATACCATAACTTGTTCAACAATTCCTCAAAAAGAGTTATTATAAGTATTATTGGACATATGAGTTCATTTTTTCTTTCTTTGATGTCTTTAGGGTAGAGACCTCATAGTGGTATCACTGAGTCAAAAGGTATGCTCATTTTAATATTTTTGGAGCATATTTCCAAATTAACTTCCAGAATGGCTAAACAAGTTTACAATTCTACCAACAATGTGTTAATATACCTATTTTTCTAACCATCCCTCCAGAAATTTTTCATTTTCCTTTTTTGTCAACTTATGCCAAATTTATGGGTGTGAGGTAGTATCTCAGACTGGTTTTAATTTACATTTTTTTTAATTTTTAGTGATTTGGAACATTTTTCATATGATTGTTGATACTTTGGGTTTCTTCTTTTGATAACTACTCTTTGACCATTTATCAATTGGAGAATGGTTCTTATTCTATAAGTTAAACTGAAAATGGAACTGTTAGTATAAAGTCCAGCATATCCCAAGAATGACTACTATCTTAACCTCTTTCCAAAAAAAAAACAACTTTTTAAATATATTTATGAGATTTTTTATAGAAACTTTTAAAATGGAAAATCAATATGAAAATGAAATTCACCTCTAAAAGTTTCTAGTTAACATTTTCAAGAATCTCTATATTAAATCATGCCTATATTCTCAATAACTAACAAAAAGGTTTTAAATAAACAGCTAAAGCTACTGTTAAGGGCCATCAATTTTTATTCTGAAATCTTGCCAAAAAGAGGCATTCTGGGGCATAATAGTTCTATTTTTAAAGTAGGACTGAACAAAGAGGCTTATAATTTATAGAACTGTGAGTATATCAATTTTTGTGTGACCCATGTGTTAATTTGGCCCTGGCTTTTGACACAATGCACAAGGCTTGAGGTGTTGGTGGTGGCACTCTCAATACTAATCTTTTTGACTTATTTTTCCCCTTCTTAGAGTTTCCTCTGGGAATATCATTATTTGTCTCATATACCTCTCAGTGTTCTTGGCTCCCCTCTGAAAGCTTAAAAGCTAATAAGACATTGGACCTGAGAAAAGTTTTATTTGAGCAGACAAATGTCACAAAAGGGGGGGAGTTATATCCAAGATTTTCAACCATCATCAAAATTCTATTAACCTTTTCGGGGCAACTCTCCTCTCTCCTAGGATTCATCTTCCGTCTGGACCTATACATTTAATGTAGTCCACAGAAGTATTAAAGAGATAGGTCAAGATTCCTCCTGAATATATGGATTCCCCTGCCCTGTCAAACCTTTGCAGATGATGTGTCTTATGAGACTCTGTCCAGGTGTGTATTGGCCATTCTCTGTGCCTGCGTTAATCTCTGAGGCCAATTCCAATGTTCATATCTTATCATTAATGTGGTGCAAGCTTAGTGGTCATCACTAGACTAAGGCCCTATCAGTGTGGTCATGAAGGCTCAGGGCATTAAGAAATAATATCTAGTCCAGAGAATTTATAAAACATCTAGGAGACAGGGAGGGGAGAGAAAAGGATAGGAGAAGGGGTGCAAAACCTGACTTCTCAGGCCATGTTTGATATACATATTAAATACTTCCTGAAATACATTCAGAATTTCCAGCAACCAGGTGTCTATGATACAAGAAATGTAGCAGAATTTTTCCAGATGGAATCTCAGGTGCATTATTTTTTAAAATTTAGAAAAACAGGACAAAATAAGGATAGTGCCAAATCGTGATATTAAACAAGAAAACTTCAGGTGATGAATTCACATTCAACCTCTGCAACTGTGATATTCAGCAAAGAAATCATTCCTAAGTTCCCTTCCAACTCCAATTTACAATGATGCTTTGATATTAGGAGTCAAAAGCAATGTATGCAGTAGAGACGGAATAACACACCTCTCTAGTACACTCACCTTATTCAATTTTTGTTTATAGCTATTTGGGAGCATGTTTTATCATCCCTGCTGGAGTATAAGTACCATCACCCCACTCCCAGTGATTGGATGGCTCCCCTCAGAATTTGTGCTTACAGAGGGGCCCTGGACCAGCCATCTCTTCATTTCTCATCATGATACAGTCTAGACTTCTCCATTATATGCCTTGAGCATCCCTAATCGTTTTCAGCCTCATTTAACGTGTTGTTTTTTCCCCATTAGAATGAGAGTAGGGGCTGTCTTTCTTTCTGTATTTATTGTTGTACTTCCAGAATTTAGTACAGAGCCTGAAATTTAGTAAGCACTTAAAAAATGCTTGTTGACTTCCTTATAGAAACAGGGTCTTATTTACTTCTCACATTTTTCCCAGTACCCAAGACAATGTTTTATGTATAGTAATACTTAATTTTTAAATGAACCTTCAATGACTAATTGAATGAATATGAATATAGATTATTTTGAAGTTTTTCAATACATTTCCAATGAATGGATAATTGATTAAATATGATTTAAAATTTTTCTTGACTACATCAAGGTGACTTTTACACAATTTTAAACCCATAAGGGAAGATAATTAATTTAATTAAATTGGAAAAAATGTATCAAGCAGTTTTGTTCAAGACATCTTAGGTTCTGGCTTCTTCAAATAATACAAAGTTCTTCTCAGCCGACTTGATTATTCAGGTAATCATCTCAAATGCTTGTGTAAGGAAAGAAAATTATACTTGGTTTTGCCTGAGATATCTAAATGTTAAAACAAAAGCTGTTTGATTTGGACTTATTTGTTGGTTTATTTTGGTGAAAATGAAGGAGACCAGAATTATTTATAATAGAGTTGGAGAAATCTTCAAGGTCATCTCATTAGAAAATTATGGAGGTTAGAGCAGGAAGATCCTTAGAGATCATCTATGATCTAGTAATACCTTCTCACTTCAAAAGGGGAAAAATTAAGGCTTACAGAGATCATGACTTCCCTGAAGTCACATAATAGGCAGTGGCAGAGATAGAACTGGAGCCCAGATTCCCTAATTCTGCAAACTTTCATTTCACTTTGATGATAGCAAATATAAACACAAGATGCCTAATAAGAATGAACTTTGAAGAAACGTAGGTCTTAAGGGAACTTTGAACATCTTTGCCTCTTCTGGCCCAAAAAGAAGGTTTCAGTTGAGATTAATACTAAATACCAAGGAGGAAACTGGACAACATTTTAATTTAGGTTTTAAAAAAGTGGGAAAAGGGAAAGAAGAGAAACTAAAACATTTTGATTTTCTTAAGTCTTAGTTTCTTCTATGGCTTCTCCAAATGAAATAGGCAGTTCAGGAAAACTGACCTAAACAGCTGGCTTTCCCCAAATCACCCAGAGCAAAGAAAAACTCAAAGTCAGAGGTCTCCTCAGGAAATATTTTCCAGCAATCAAAAAGTATTCATTGAATACTCAGGTGCCTAGCACTGGGCTATGATCTCCATGGGACAGAGAGAAGGACATGACATGGTTCATGTCTTCAAGCAGGTGACCAACAAATACATCAAACAGGAGAGACAGTAATAATTTGAAAAAACAACATAAATTAGCAAACTGGTAAACGATATAGTAAAGACTTTTATTGGTAAATGATATATATAGTAAAGACTTTTAGTGTCACAGATGTTCAGTGAAGGGAGAGATGTGATGAGCAAAACAAAGATTGTACTGGCCTTGAGAAATGTGATTCCTTACTTCCATTTGGCCTTTACACAGCTCAGTACAGGGGGTATGATGACTAGAGCTCTCGACTTGAAATCAGGAAAACCCAGGGTTGAAGCCTAGCTCTGCCACCTCCTGGCCACACAACCTGGGGCAAGTCAGCTAACCTCTTTTATCCTCAGTTTCATAAATTCAATTAAGATACTTGTAAGGACTGAATGAGATGATGTATGTGAAAGCACTTTGAAAACAGTCAGTCTAATCTAACAGGCATTTAAGGATCTAATATGATGAACACTGTGCTCTGTTCTCAGCTACAAAGACAAAATGAAAAACAGCCTCTTCCATGGAACTTCTTACAATGAACTTTAGAAATACGTATACCATGTAAACAGATAAATTGGATATATGTATGTGTGCATGTATATGTGTATAATGTGACCTATATTATATATAAACCAACTTATTTGTTCTATACCTGTAGGTATAGATATATACACGTGTGTACATATTCATACATGCATTTTGTGTGTATATGTACATATACACACATGTACATGTAAGTACATGTATACATACAAATAGCTATATCAAACTGTTTAAATGTATATGATTTTATGTGAAGCACTATAGAGCTATACAGATGTATCTAGTGATGATGAGAGTAATTATGATAGAAGAGAAGGAAAAAGCAACAAAATTATTACCATTGCGTTAAACATTACTCTGAAAATATAGAGATAACTATAGATCATAATAAAAACAAAGGAGGCCTTCCATGATACCCTCAGTACAAGCTACACACCTGCTCCAATTTCCTCTGCAACTTTCTTTCTTCATTCATTTCAATTTTCAGCTGAGGATATTCTCTCTCTCTCTCTCTCTCTCTCTCTCTCTCTCTCTCTTCTCTCTCTCTTGTCCTCCCTCTTTTTTCTCTTTCCTATTTCTCTGTTTCTCTCTCCCTCTTTCATCTGTTTCTTTTTCTCTCTCTCTTCCTCTCTCTTTCTCTCAATCTGTCTCTCTCTGTCTTTCTCTCTATCTCCCTTCCCCTCCCTCCCTCTCCTCTCTCTCTCTCTCTCTCTCTCCCTCTCCCTCTCCCTCCCTCTCCCTCTTCTCCTTCTCCTTCTCCTCCTCCTCCTCTCTCTCTCTCTCTGTCTCTCTGTCTCTCTGTCTCTCTCTATCTCTCCCTCTCTCTCCCCTCTACTTTGTTTTTGACCCTCTTCTGGTGTCAGTGCTATAAAGGGGAATACCTTGATGTCAGCTTTCAGAGAACTAGCTAAAAAATGCCAGGGGCAAGAAATTCACTGTGCGTGCTTCAAAATGTATGACAGACCAAAAAGCCCTACACTGGGGGGTTGCCATGTTGTTAATATATGGAATGTTCCATACTTTTCCCCATTTTATGCATTCCTTTTGGAATGACTGCAAAGGCACAATATTGATCAATATTAATCCTTGGGGCTATCTTCCTAGCATCTTCAGCCCACAACTCACCTACAATCCCTTATACCTTCTGGAACTGCTTCTCTGTCTCCCAGAGTGGGGCTGGTACTTCTGTGTCTCATAATCCCCTGGTGAAAAAGTGTTCCCTCCTGTTCTCCAAACAGCTCATTAATTGGCAGGTGATGGAACACCCCACCTGTACAATACTTCTCTTCTGTTAATAAATGACACAAATTAAAATGATCATACTTATCGTATATTCCACTTGAGATTAAATAAGGGAATGTTTTATTCTGTGTAAGTATCTTCCAGCTGTAGGAAGAAAATGTTAATCAGACATTAAAGATGCCAAGAAAAATAAATTCAATATGTAAATAGCTACTTTGAGTAATTAGCTATTTACTATTTAATAAATGTTAAGTAAGATTTCCCAGTTCACCACTACACTTCAAGAAAAGTAGTTTCAAGGGCACCACAACAGGTAAAAGTTAAAAAAAAAGTTTAGTCAAGTCCTAGAAGCATTAACAAAACCCTTCTTTTTAAGTTCCAAAATCAAATACAATCAAATGGGTTGGAGGGAGAAAGAAGGTGACAGGCCAGGGATATCACATCAGGTTAAAAGAAAGATCTGGGGACAGGGAATTAAATTCCTAAAAAAGTGTGAAAGAGATGGTCTCTGAACCATAAACAGATAATCATTATTTGATTGTAAGGCCCACTTTGATTTTTTTTATAAGCAATTGGGGTTAAGTAACTTGCTCAAGGTTATACGGCTAGTCATGATTTATGTGTGGGTGCTCATTTTCTGAGGCTGGATTCGATCCCAGATCATCCCAACTCCGAGGCCAGCACTCTTACTCACTGCCCCACCTAGCTGCCCCTGTAAGGCCCACTTTGGCTGCCTTGTAGGGTTTTTTTTTTTCCTGAACCCATTTTTCCCTTTAGTAACTGCTATTATGTAACAACATAATGTTGTTAACATCAGGGAAATTAGAAATAAAAGAAAATAAATTAAATAAAGCCATGAGAGCTATTGTTCAGCCTGAGCTCTGCTCCCCATTAGAGGGGAATGGAGAGAGATTATGGGGGCAGACAATCACCAGAATTATTATTTTCATTATAAGAGCTAACAAAAGTGTGGAAGATAGAGCCCAGTACTTGAAATCTAGACCTCCAGCTTGTAATTCTGGTTCTATAAGGTACTTATTAGGTTGTGATCTCAGGTAAATCATTCTACCAATCTAAACCTCAGCTTCCTTATCTGCAAAATTTGGATAAAAATACATGCCTGGCCTGCTAAAAGGAACTGATGGAATGAGACCTGGAGAGGGCCTCAACAGATAATGATAGGTAAATCCACTCTAGATCAATATTCTTAACCCTCTGTCCAAGAGTCCCCAAGGAAAGGGACAAATTTTAAGGGGCCTCATATTTTTAAAATTTACATCTTTATTTTCACTAACATCTAAATGAAATTTAGCATTTCCTTCAGTTTTGAAATTAAGCAATAAACATTATTTCTGAGAAGGGATCTATAGGCTTAAACAGAACTGCCAAATGAGCCCATACCACAAAAAAAAAAAAGCTAAGAATTTCTGCTTTAGGTAGAGAAGCAACCTAAGGCACTGTTTAAGTTAACAGTTATCAAGGGAAGATCAGTCTCTATAGGTATTGTGGCACAATCAGCAGAAATAAATAGTGCTCCAGGAAAGGACTTGGACGGGGGAGGGAATTGACTCCCTTTTCTAGCCAGCAACTTTTGTGGCATTTTAGCAAATGGCTGATATTTAATTGAACCAATCCCAACTCAATAAAACAGATAGGATTTTCCAGCAGTCCATTTGAGAGGAGAGCATTTAATGAGGAATTATAAGAACATAGGCTTTCAGGGAAATATCTAGTTCAACACAAAGATATAAATCTGTTCAAAATGGCTCAGTAAGTTGAGAATACAATTTTTAACAATGGTTCTAAAGAGACATATCCACACTTCATTTCACATAGGATGGGATTATATAACAAATCAGTATCACTTCTAGGGCTAGTTTATGTGACATGTGGTCACATGACCCATCAACTCCAAAACTGCATGGGGCGGGGTGGAGGGAAGGGAAATTAATAATAATAATAGCTAACATTTATATAGCTCTTACCATGTGCCAGGTTCTATGCTAAGCCTTTTGCAAATATTATTTTCTTTGATCCTCACTACAACCCTGGAAAATAGATGCCTTTATTATACCCATTTTACATCTGGGGAAACTGAAGTATGAAGAATTTAAAGTAACTTGGCCAAAGTCACACAATTAAGAAGAGTCTGAAGTGAAATTTGAACTTATGTCTTCCTAACTCCAGGTCTAGCACTCTATCTACCTACTGGCCACTAGCTATGACTGAGGCATCTTCCTTTTTTTTTTTGGAGTGGGGGGCAGGGCTCTTACATATATAGATTTAATTTATTTTTCTAATGAACTTGACAAACATCAAGAAACATAGACATGACAAATATCAACATGAATATTTCAATTTTTTTTTCTTTTTGGAGGGCAATTGGGGTTAAGTAACTTGCCCAAGGTCACACGGCTAGGTTTTTGTTTGTGTGTGTGTTAAGCGTCTAAGGACGATGCTCTACTCACTGTGCCACCTAGCTGCCCTTGAATATTTCAATTTTCAAAGAACAGAAAAAGAGGATTATATATGAAACTCTGTACTTCTATTATATTTTGCATTTCATAATGTTCTCTATCTCTTGTTTGGTCATAAATTCCTCCATTATCCATAAATCTGACAGATAAATTATTCCTTGCTCCCCTAATTTGTTTATAGTATCAAGCCTTTAATCCTAGATCGTGTACCCATTTGGACTTTATTCTGTATACCTGAGGCATCATTCTGTTCCTGAAAAAGAAAGAGTTGGAGGGGAAAGAAGGAGGGAGAGAGAAAGAAAAGAGAAGAGGAGAGGAGCGGGAGGGGAGGGAAGGGGAGAGAGAGAGAGAGAGAAAGAGAGAGAGAGGTAAAGAGAGCATTCCAGGTATGGAGGACAGTCAATGAAAAAAGGAAGAATTGGAGGATATCAATGTGAGTGTCTGTGTGTGTGTGTGTGTGTGTGTGTGTGTGTGTGTGTGTGTGTGTGTGTGTGTGTAGGGTCATAAAGTATGGTTGGGGAGTTATAAATAAGAAGACTGGAAAGGTAGGAGAGATAGGTTTAAAATCTAAATAGGATTTTGTATTTGATCCTAGAGGTAATAGAGGAGTTTTTTGAGCTGGAGGATGGGAAAAAGTGATGTAGATTTAAGCTTTGGGAAAATAATTTTGGAACCTGAAGGAACAATGGACCAGAGGGGAAGAGGCTTAGGACAAAGAGACCAACTAGAAGGTTATTGCTGTGGTCCAGGCATGAGGAAATAGAGACCTGAACTAGAATGGCAGCAGTATCAGAGGACAAAAAGGTGACAACAAGAGTTGTGTTGCATCTACTATATGCTAATCATTTTATGTATTACCCTATCTTATCTTTATAACAACCATGGGAGGTAGGTGTTATTATTATGTCCCACTTCACCATTGAAGAAACTGAGGTTAAGTGACTTGTCCAAGATCACAGAGCTAATAAGTGTCTAAAGATGGCTTCAAACTCAGTTCTATCCTAGCTCTAGGCACAACACACCATTCATTCCACCATTTGGCAGGAGGGAGACTAGGATGATAGTGGTCTCAACAGTGATAGAGAAATTAGGAAAAGGTAAAGATTAGGGGGAAAGATAATGAGCTCAGTTTTCAGACATGTTGAGTTTAAGATATCAATGAGATATCCCATTTAAGAAGCCTAAGATCCCTTCCACCACTAAATATATTATCTCTGATTACTGAGAGACCTTCAGAATCAAGTCCAGATGCCAGATCTGCCATTTGAACCATAGACCAACAGTTCTTGTTTGTGTTTGTATATAAGGTTGATTTTTAGTGTAAGTAAGGTGGATTTTGTTAATCTTTCTTGGAGTTTAGTTATCAGGATCCATGGCCATAACAATCTCTATTTCCCATGTGTCACATAATATTTCCCAGGATCATGAATTGTAAACAGTCCTACTGTGACTGCACATTGAGGTAAAATGGTAGGATAATGAAAACTTCTGAGGCTATCGCCTGCAATATGCCTTTGATGTCTGTTGCCCTATGAATCAAGTGGGCACTGGTCAGTAAGTGGGGATTTGGGTAATGCACAGAGGAATGCATGTACCTGCCTTGATCCACCCCCTTGAAGGCTTGGGGTGAATCTGTGCATTTGTCTCACCCGGCCCCCACTGAGCAGATTTAGGGGAGTGCACAAGCTGGAATGCTGTGCCTGTCTCGACTGGCCTCATCAAGAGGATGAAAAGGGTGATTAGGGAAAGCTGTAGGAGTTGGTGCTCCAATTATCAGCAACTCCCTTTGAGAAGAATAGACTAGAATAAAGTAAGCTTATTTAACCCCTTATTATGATTCCATTCCTACCTGGATCAAAAGTGAGCCTATGCTAGAACACCTGCTAGCAGCCCTCCTGTGTGTTACCTGTCTTACACCAGTCAGTGTTACCTGTGTGTTTACCTGGAAAACAGTGTTTATGAAAGCATCATACACAGGGTCATCATACACAGGCCTGAACTAGAATGGCAGCAGTATCAGAGGACAAAAAGGTGACAACAAGAGTTGTGTTGCCTCTACTATATGCTAATCATTTTATGTATTACCCTATTTTATCTTTACAACAACCATGGGAGGTAAGTGTTATTATTATGCCCCACTTCCCATGAAGGGGCTCTAGAGGACACCATATTTACTAATTTTTATGCCCTAAGTATTGGGTTTGGGAGTCCTATTGTTGCTGAATAACATGATTCATGGAATCATAGAATCAACAATTTGGAAGACTTCTCAGATAGAAAGCCTCACTCTTCCTCTCCCCCTTGGCAAATTAGTGAAGACACCCTAGCATTCTACTTCAAGGTTTCAGCAGGTTATAAAGGGTAGAACAGAGGATGGGTGCCCTTCAGGGCACCCCATCTATTGAACAGTCTTAAGTGATCCAAATTTAGTTTGGTCTTACATTTTGTTGCATGTTTCTTAGGTTCTTTTCAAATCTTTAAGAAGTCCCTGTGAATGCTTCAACATTTTTAAGGAAACATTTCATCATTCACAAATGCCAACAAATATTTTTCCTACCCCTCTAACCCACAACTCAGCTTAAAAAGAAATAGGAGGAAAGAAGTCTCTGTGATATTCTAGTTAGGAAAGTTTCCAGTGAGATACCTCAGGTAGGCTGGCATTTTCCTTTGGCTGATAACAGAAGTATCAGAAGCACCATGCCACCTGTGACCCAATAGGTTTAAGTTGTTTATTTATTTTCAGCAAGGAGCTATCTTTCACTTAGCCCCCAGCTTGACCTTTTATAGGCTCATAAGCTAGCACCTAATCATTTCCCTTGAGTCCTAGTTATGGGCTGCACCTGGTGTTTTCTTGATTATCAGGCAGCTTTTCTAACAGCCCAAGACTATGGAAGAGCTAAGAGGAAAATGGAGGCAGAGAGTTATGTGCTACTCAAGACAAATTAAATATTCATAAGATGTGAAGAGTCAATGGTTTGAGTAGAGACCCAGTGTCAGGGTCAGGAAGAACTGGGTTAGACTGGCACTTCTGACACAAACTAGATGTACGACCCTGGGGAAGTTACCTAACTTCTCATTGCCCCAGGTGCTGGACACTATAAGTTGCAGATAAGGTGCCAACCTGCACCACCAGAAATGTCTCTTCATCTGGTATTTCCCTATATCAGTGAAATCACAGGTCCACTTCTCTATCCCTGTGTTTAATAGCATCTTCTCTTTCACTGACATGTATATTTGTATAGAATATCTCACATGTGTTCTCCTTAAAGTTGGAAAGAATCTCTGGAGCTTAATCAGATAATGGTCACTAGCATGATGCCCATAGTGACAATTCTTATCTATCCTCTCTGGCCGGGAAAGCACTAACAAAAAGGAGTATAGATGTAAAGATAAGGGTAACGGTAGTTCTTAGTAGTTTTCCATTTTATTTGTACTCTCTTAGTACCATATGGCAGCATATTATTTGGCTTGTGTCCAATCTACATTTTTCTTTTAAGCTTTACTTGTAGATATTGTCGAGTCTTTGTCTTCTACTGTGCTTAGGTCTTGAACTTCCCTGTCACCATAGTAGTTCTCTATGGCCAGGTTCTTAGTTTGTTTGCTCATTCTTCCAGCCTACTTCTTGACTTTGGACTTTATGCTAATGTTGGGCTCTGTTCACTTCTGAGGAGAATGCCTGACCTGAGCTTCTGTCTTTTTAATGACCTTCTGCTGTTTTCACAGCTCAGTCTGGAGGCCTGCAAGTTTTGGTTGCTTCTACAGAGGCATGATCTATGGAAACTTTTATTCACTGCCCTCCTTGTATGAGCTCTGCAAGTTCCTGACCCAAGTTTGGGTCCATTGGATTGTATATAGTTAAGTTTCCATAGACTGCTGCTGGACTCAGGCATTATTAACTGTCTGGGAGGTTTTGTAGGTTCAGAGAAACTGAACTACTTGACTCCCCTTTGATATTGTTTTCCTGCCCTTGTTATTCCACTGTGGGTTTTTTGTGGAACTAAAAGTTAGAACTGAGTAGCCTTGTACCACCTCCCACCCCGAGAGAAACAGTTAAGCTCTGGGAGCTTGTTGCTTCATACACAGCTAGGTTCTCTCTCACTTGAGATCTGACCAATCCTCTCTGCCCTAGAACTGCATCCCAGAATTAAGTAATGGGCAAGAGAGTTGCCAACTGGCACCTACTCCTGTTCCAAGAGCTAGTTCAGATATCCCCTAGGATCTCTTTCTGCCCCAGTGTTTCCTGCCACTGTCGCTGACCACTAGAATACTCCTCATCATTGACCCTGCCACAACCACTGTTGCTACCACACCTTCCCCTCCTGCAATTCTACTGTGCTCCTGGCCAGCTTACATCCCAGTGTCTGCAGACCTCTCTGTCTACCTTCCTTAGCTGCTGGAGGCTGGAAATATTACCTACCATGATACTTTCTTGGTTTTCTGTATAAGAATTCAGTATAGCACTTTTTTTAGGTTGTTATAGAGGAGATGTGTTGAGTGAGTTGCATAAAAATGCTGACTCTCACTCCACCATCTTGATTCTATCCACAGTGTGTTAATGATGGGAACATACCTTCTGTTCACAAGCATGTCTTATTGTAATTACTCCAGAGTGACCTGGGTATTGTGCTATCTCCTCTAAGGTGTGCTTTGAAATTCACGTTTTTAGAAGCGTGATGTAGTGGTGCAGTGGACAGAGTGCTAGATTTAGAGTCATCAAGACAACTTCTAACACTTAGTAGCTGCACAACCAAACACATTTAATTTCTGAATCTGCTGCCTGCCCTACCACAAGCTCTGATTGGTAATATTGCTTTATCCTGTCTGGAAGCAGGTCTTCATGCCATTTACCTATCATCGTCCCACCATTCACTCCACCCCCTCCCCTTCTAACTCTCCATATGTGTCTTCTTCCCTTATTAGCCTGTATGATCCTCGGGGGAAGATTGTCTTGCTTGTTTTTATTTGTATCCCCAGTGCCTGCCACATAAGTACCTAATAAATATTTTACATATCCATCTAGAAGTTACCACATAGGATTGGTGAGCGGGTAAAATGAAATGATGGATGTAATGTTTTAGAAAAATGAAAGAAATCATGCCATAAAGCATAAATGTTCTAAAATAGAAAATTTTCTGGATGAATTAAATTAGGGGGGAAAAAAGGAAAGTGGTTCTGAATACATTAGCAGGGCAAGGGAACCTGTGGCCTTGAGGTCATGTGTGGTCCTCTAGGTCCTCAAGTGGTCCTTGAATCCAAATGATTTGGTCAAAATGCCACACCCTAGAGGGCCAGCCACATGTGGCCTCAAGGACATGGGTTCCCCACCCCTGCATTAGAGTAAGAGAATGTCCACTGGTTTACAAAAGGCTAGAGAATCCCTAGAGCAGCATTTCTAGGGTAGTTTGTAGAAAGCTGGCTTCAGAGTGAGTCCCACTAACTTGAGGGAGGAAGCGTGATATAGCAGAGGGAGAGCAGACCTAGGAGTCCAGAAGAACTAGATTCAAGTCCCACCCCTGGCATTACTGGCTGTGTGACCCTAGGCAAGCCACTAACCCTCCCAATGCCATAGGTAACTCTCTAAGACAATCAAACAGTTGTAGAGGAGATACCATGTTCTTCATAGGAAACTCCTATCACAGAAGGAAAAAAAGAAAGAGAAATGGGGAGAAGGAAGGAAGGAAAGAAGGAAGGAAGGAAGGAAGGGAGAAACGAAGGGAGGAAAGAAGGAAGGAAGGAAGGAAGGAAGGAAGGAAGGAAGGAAGGAAGGAAGGAAGGAAGGAAGGAAGGAAGGAAGGAAAGAAAGGAGGGAAGAAGGAAAGAAGGAAGAAAGGAAGGGAAGGAAGGAGGAAGGGAGGAAGGAAGGAAGGAAGGAAGGAAGGAAGGAAGGAAGGAAGGAAAGAAAGGAGGGAAGAAGGAAAGAAGGAAGAAAGGAAGGGAAGGAAGGAGGAAGGAAGGAAAAAAGGAAAAAAGGAAGGGAGGGAGGGAGGAGGAAGGAAGGAAAAAGGGAAAGCATAGTACCTGGAACATAGCAGGTGCTTAATAAATGCTTGTTTGCTTCCTTACTTCCTTGAAAATGATCATTGACAGACTGGTCTGGAGTAAAAAAGAAATCAGGCAGATATTTCAATGAAACAGAATATATCTCTTATTATTTCTGGTAAAGCCTGTTTATGTCCTACAGGCCTCCAGCCTAGGTAAAACCAAAGGGCATCCTGAGGGAGAGATGGAAAATAATAGGAACTGGGCACAACCATCACCCTGAGCATCCTCTCCCCTCCAAGCTTGGTGAAGAAAAACCAGGGCCCTGAACCCAAGATCCTTGGGAATAGCAATTCTTGCAGCTTGTTGCCCTGAGCCATCATCCTGGGAAGCAATCCCTGAGGAGAAACATACAGCCGGACAGCTGCTCCTACAGGAGCTACAGCCACAGCTATTGAAGATCCAGGAAAGAACGTTCTTGTCGCCAAAGTCGTTGGCACTGTCCAGTGGTTCAGCATCAGAAACTGAGGTGTTTTTATCAGCAGAAGCAGCATTTAAGAAGAATCATCACCATGCTTTGACGCTGCACCCAAAGGACCATAGGCCCTTTCCATCGACCTTCCAGTCAAAAGCTTCCATATGTGTTGTCTCCTCTATTAAAATATGAGCTCCTTGAGGGTAGGGACAATCTAGCTTTTCTATTTGTATCCCTAGAGCTTTGCATCTAGTGAGTGCTTCATTCATTCATCGTAACATTCATTCCAACCTTACAGTTCTATTCCATAAAGGATTAGAATCCCTGTAAATGGAAACAGGATTTGGACTTGTGAGAGAGGTAATTTCTACCGATATGTGGATGTTATCTGTCCCAAAAAGCTCTCCCCTCTTCCTAACTTCCCTGTCACTATTGAAGATACTAGTCATCGAGGCTCAAACTTAGGTGTCATCCTTTGCTCCTCCTTCTCTCTTGCTCTGAATATCTGATCTGTCGAGAAGGTCTGTTGATTTTACCTTCATAACATCTCTCACATATGCTCCTTTCTTACCTTTGACACTGCCATCACGCTGACAGAGTCCCTCATCACCTCATGCCTGGACTAAAGCAACAGCTTAATAGCTGGTTCCTCTGCCACAAGTTTCCCCATATTGCAGTCCATCCTCTACTCAGTTGTCAAACTCAAACTCAGCTGTCTACTCTGATCTTCCTAAAGGACAGGTGGTGGAATTGTGAACTGATGCAATCATTTTGGAGAGCAATCTGGAATTATGCTCAAAGAGTTGTTAAACTGCCTATAGCCTTTGACCCAGCAGTACCACTACTATGTCTACTTCCAATGGTGATTAGGGAAAAAGGGAAAAAACCCTATATATTCTAAAATATTTATAGAGGCTCTTTGTGGTGGCAAAGAACAGGAAATTGTGGGAATGCCCCATCAATTGGGGAATGGATGAATGAGTTCTGGTGTATGATTGTGATGGACTACTACTATGCTATAAGAAATGATGAGCTTCATGGATCTTAGAAAAATATGGATAGATTTGCATGAAATAAATTAAGACTGAAATGAGCAGAACCAAGAGAACATTGTACACAGTAACAACAATGTTGTTTTAAAAACAGTTTTGAGCAACTAAGTCATTTTGACTACTATAAACACCCAAATTATAAAGGATATATGAAGAAAGATGCTATCTGTATCCAGAGAAAGAATAAATAGCAGTATGTATAGAATGATTTTACATATATATATGTGTGTGTGTATGTGTGTGTACATACATATAAAACATATATATATACACATACACACATATAATCTATATATGTATATGTGTGTGTGTGTGTGTGTGTGCACCTATTTGTGTATAATAATGACCATCTCTGTGGTGGGGGTGGAGGAAAGGAAGAACAAAAGGAAAACAAAATAAATTTACACAATAACTGTATTATATATTTAAAAGGAATAGTAAGTTTTACATAAGAGATTTGCAGTTTCATGTGCAATCATCTTTTTTTATTCTAATATGTTATGGAAATGCTTGTTTTATTCCATAAATTTAAGACAAAATAAAATAAAATAAAGCACAGATTGTCTGACTATGATACCCTCCTATTCAATAAACTCTAAGTGGCTCCTGATCTCCTCCAGGATCAAATATAAAATCCTCTGACATTCAAAGCCCCTCATAACCTCGCCTCTTCCTACCTCTCTCTCTGCCATGTACTGTGGGATCCTGTGACCATTGGCCTCTTTCCTTGCTATTCCTAGAATAAGATACACTGTCTACTATGTGCATTTTCTCTGGCTTTGTCCCATGCCTAGAATAGTCTCCCTCCCCATCTCTGCCTTCTGGCTTCCCTCTCTTCCCCAAAGTCTCATCTAAAATCCTATCTCCACAGGAAACCTTTCTGGATCTCCTTTAAACCTAATGCCTTCCACTCTGCTAATTACTTCCAATTTATACTATATTTAGCATCTTTGCATGTAGTCTCTCCTATTATTAGGCTTTGAGATCCTTGAGATTAGGGACTGACTTTTTCCTTTCAATTATACTGCTTAGTATAGTGCCTGACACATAGTAGGTTCTTAATAAATGTTTATTGCCTGACAGACTTATTGGTGAGTCACATCTTCAATTTAGAGACCTATGTAGGTTTCCAGACACATAGTATTACCTTTAAAATTTGGACATTCCAGAGAAAAGACAAAATCTTGGGCCTGCTTTAGTAGACATCCTTATACAATTTGACTTACAGTTTCCAAATAATTCACAGTAATAGCAGAAAACACCACATTGGGGCGGCTAGGTGGCACAGTGAGTAAGAGCGCCGGCCTCGGAGTTGGGATGACCCGAGATCGAATCTGGCCTCAGAAAATGAGCACCCACACATGAATAATGACTAGCCGTGTAACCTTGAGCAAGTTACTTAACCCCAAATGCTCTAAAAAAAAAGATTAAAAAAAAAAAGAAAACACCACATTTTTTTCCTCCTTAATCCTAGTGCCTTTCTTCTGAGATTAGCTCCAATTTATTTTAATTATACACACATACATGTACACACATATATCTTATATGTACCTAATTGTGTATTTTCTTCCCCATTAGACTATGAACTCCTTGAGAACAGGGACTGTTTTTAGGGAGCCTTTCTTTTTTTTTCTGATAATATTTACTTTCTTTTTAATTTTTTTAAACAAATGCTTTATTAACTTCTGTTTTACATCATTCATTTCTGCCAGATTTTGAGTTACAATCATTTTCCCCCCATTATTCCCCTACCCAACCTCCCAGAATAGTAGTCCCACAAGATATCGCTTCCTCCAATCTGCTCTCTCCCATATCCCCGTCGACTTTCCATTAGAGGAAGGTGAATCTTTGTGTCCCAATGCCTGCACATCTTATCTCTCAACCACAAGCAAAAGAGTATTAATAATAGTATTTATATATATTTGAAACATTTAATGTTACGACCTTGAATTTCAGATCCATTTCCTTCCTCCCTTGTCACCCATTCCTTCTTGGGAGATAAGTAATTCAGTGTATGTTGTACATGTCTAGCTATGCAAAACATTATCATAGTAGATATATTGTACAAGGCTGCTTATAATTCCCTCCCACTCATCCCACCCCCCACCTGGTCCATTCCCTACATGATCCTGTCCCTCTTCTATAGTGGGTACTTCCAACCTCCCCTCACCCCAAGGATGCCCTCCCATCCATCATCCCTCCTCTCATCCCCCTTCCCCCTATCCTGCTGCAGGTTGAGATATCCCATTTAGTATGTATGTCATTTTCTCCCTGAACCAAATTCAATGTGAATGTGGTTTTGCCTTTTTAGCCTTCCTTATTCTCCCCCTCCTTTGCAACCACTTCCCCTACATGAGATAGTTTACCCTACCATGTCTCTCCCCATCTCCTCTTGCCACTTTCCTCTCTCACCTCATAATTTCATCCCTTGAGTATTCTCCCTTCCCAACAAATTCAACCTATGCCCTCTATCCATATATAACTGTAACCATATACACACACATTCACATATGTATTCATATGACCACACCCCCTTCTTCCATTATTTTCATAGTGAGAAAGATATCATCAGTCACAGTTATTGCTTTTCCATATAGGAATGTAAATAGTTCAACTTTGATAAGTTCCTTTTGATTTCTTTTCCCTGATTACCTGCTCAGGTACCTTGTGCTTCTTGTGTCTGGATGTCAAATTTTCTATTCAACTCTGGTTTTTTCCTCAAGAATGCTTGAAAGTCCTCTATTCCACTGAATGACCATATTTTCCCCTGAAACAAAATACTCAGTTTTGCTGGGTAGGTGACCCTTGGGTTCATTCCCAGTTCTTTTTCCCTCTGGAATATCATATTCCATGCCCTTCGATCCCTCAGTGTAGAAGCTGCCAGGTCCTGGGCTATTCTGATTGTGTTTCCACAATATTGAAATTGTTTCTTCCTGGCTGCTTGTAGTATTTTCTCCTTGATCTGGGGATTCTGGAACCTGGCTATAATATTCCTGGGAGTTTTCTTTTTGGGATCTTTTTCAGGAGGTGATCTGTGGATTCTTTCAACCTCCATTTTGCCCTCTGGATCTAAAACATCAGGGCAGTTTTCCTTGAGAATTTCTTGAAGGGTGATTTCTAGGTTCTTTCTTTGATCATGGCTTTCAGGTAGTCCAATAATTTTTAAATTGTCTCTCCTGGATCTATTTTCCAGGTCAGTGGTTTTTCCCATGAGATATTTCACATTGCCTTCTAATCTTTCATTTGTTTGGATCTGCTTAACAGCATCTTGATTTCTCATAAAGTCACTAGCTTTCATTTGCTCCAGTCTAACTCTGAAGGAATGAATCTCCTCAGTGAACTTTTGAGATTCTTTTTCCATCTGGCAAATTCGACTTTTTAAGGCATTCTTCTCCTCATTGCCCTTTTGGGCCTCCTTTGCCATTTGAGTTAGTCTATTTTTTAAGGTGTTGTTTTCCTCAGTCAGGCTGTTGACCCTCATTTCATACTTTTCCTGCATCCTTCTCATTTCTCTTTCTAATTTTTCCTCCACTTCTCTTATTTGATTTTTAAAGTCCTTCTTAAGGTCCTCTATGGCCTGCAACCCGCTCATGTTTTCCCCTGGGGCTTTTGGAGCAGGACTTCTGACCTCACAGTCCTTTTCCCGCTCTATGCCCCCAAAATAGGAGTCTAGGGTTGCATTTTTCTGTTTCCTTTGCCTTGGCATGTTGCCACTTAATTGTTTGACTTTTGGGCTTGTTGCCACACTATGGCTTTAAGGCCAGATAGAGGAATTTTCGTCCCGAACGTGTGGGGGGCAACTTCCGTTTCTGGCAAGCTGTAAACCCACCCACGACTTCCACCCTAGATCACAATCCAGATCCAGGGAGGTTAAAGCAAGAGCGATTACCCCCCAAGACTGATCGCTGGATCTCCCCACGATTTGCAGGCTGGGAGCCGGAGCTGCCTCTGAAAACTACAAAATGGAGTGTCTCCTCAGTGGCTTCTAGCCCCCAGGGGAGGGAGCTGACGCATTCCCCAAATACAGGTCCCAAAGTCCATAGGACACTAACCTCTTACTTTGTCCTAGGCATGTCTATGTTGATAATTCTGGAGTCGCCACAGGTCCTGGTGTTCTGGGGTTCCTCCAGCAGGCTGCTGGCCCTGCCGCCCTGGGGCTAAAACCTCGGCTCACTCGGACCTGGGCTGGGCTCGGCTCCTGGGCTCTGTGCTCTGCGCACTGCCAGGTCCCAGACCTCTGCACTGGTCCTTCCTGCAGGGCTGCTGGACTGTCCTCAGCAGGAGGTTAGCTTCTCTGTGTCGTTCTGTGGGTGCTGGGGCTCCAGAAGTTGTTCAGAGTCCCCTTTTACATAGTTTGGGGGGAATCTGGGGGCAGAGAGGCTTGTAGGAGCTGTTTCTACTCCGCCATCTTGGCTCCGCCCCCCCAGGGAGCCTTTCTTTGTACCTTCAGCTTTTACCACAGTGTCTGCTGGGTACTTAATAAAGGGTTTTTGTTTTTTTGTTTGTTTGTTTGTTTGTTTGTTTGTTTTTGTCTTGGCTCTGTATTGTGGCTCTTTCTCTTTGTGCTACTCTATATTCACGACCTTATCTTCGATTCCCAGTTCAAGAACTCTCCACATTCTTCTGGGAGGCTATGGTTCAGAAATTCCCATTAGGTGTCCATATGGTTCTCTCCCCTCAGTTTCAATCTCAGACTGAGAGGTTACAATATTTCTTCTCCGTGGTAAAGTCCTAGAATTCAATGTCTCTGAAATTCTCCCCTTTTAAGCATTTCAGTCACATAACGCTTCTTTCATGGGTCCACCTGACTTGGAGGGTCAACAGCGACCCATTCCGTTTTTAGATAGTTCGAATTGTTAGGAAGATTTCCTTATGACAAGGCTGAATTTAAATCTTTAAAATTCCTTCATGTTACTCCTAACCTTTCCCTCTGGGCCCAAGAAGAACAAGTGTAATCTTTCTTTCACTTGACAGTCCTTTAAACACTTGGAGACAACTATCACATCCACTCAAACTCCCAGAAGTTCTTCTGACATGTAGCCGTCTTGACACACCTCTCCCACCATGTACTTATAAGCTGGAGTTTTTTAGCTCAAGAGCAAGACTTTAATAGAACAAGACTTTCAATCTGTAGGGTCATTTCAAAAGAATTTTTTTTTGCTGGAAATAGCATAAGGGATAATCATTTTTCCTTGAACTCAAAGTTACTCTATGATCCAAAATATGAAATGTAAAATCTACAAAGGCTAGGGTCAAATGGAAAAGTCTTGTTTAAGTTCCTCTTTCTGTACCTAAGATGAGGTCTTATGGATGGTGAGTGATTCTTCCTAACTCAGTACATCCCAAGTCTGATTAGAACAGTTGTTTACTTTATGCCCAGAATCAGAAGATTTATAAGAGAATTCAATCTTTCAAATTGAATGGGTAGCCTTAAAAAAGATGGGGAGCTCAGAAGGGTGTTACAGCTGGGTCATTTTGAGCTGCAGATAAACTAACCCCAGCCAAGCACATCTGGTACATACCATCTCACAAGAAGTGGTTTTCAATAACTCTGGAGAATTATTCAGCTGGCAGAAATGTAGAAGAATACAGCAAAGGCTCTAAGCTTCTAATTTAACAATTAACCAATTTAATAATTAGCATTAAAATTTTCAATTTTTAAATTTCATTCCATGTAATGGCTTAATTTTTAAATTAAATTTAAATTTAATAACCAAATAAAAAATATCCTGGAGAGTACCACTAAGAAACAAAAGTTGGAGGAGATAATTTGCCCATTATAAAAATCATAAGACTAGTTTCCTTGATTAATTTCTTGAGTTACATTTCTTTTGATCATGCAAAGGAAAGAACTCTGAAATCATTAAGTACTCTGATCAACACAATGATCAATCACAACTCCAAAAGCCTAATAATGAAGCAGGTCTCACTTCTTGGCAGAATGGTGATGGGTGAATTTCAGACAGAATCAATATGTGAATTTGTTTTGAGTGACTATATCCATTTGTTATAAGGAGTGGTATTTTGGGGAAAAGGAGAAAATGTGGTTATAAGAGAAAGGGGTGATAAAGATGCAAAAAGGGTAAAAAGAATATCAATGAACAATTTAAAATACCCAGAAGATAGCACAAGAAAGATGAGAAGAGGACAGAGACAAATGGGTTTTTGGATAAGACTTATCCAAGGTCTCATAGACACCTTATAAATCTCTAATTTGACTCTTACTTTACGGAGGAAGAAACTGAAACCAGGAAAGGAAAGGTCTTTGGAGTGACACACAGTGAGTCATACCTAGATTGGTTACCGTAGACCAGATCTACATTATCCCCATAAATGGCTCTTTCAGCTATCACCTTGACCCTTCTCCTTCTAGATGCAATCAGGCCTAGAGAATTCCTATACAGAAACAAGGGTATATGAACAAAAACCAAGGAACCCAGGTCAGGCAAATGGGGGTGAGAAATATCGGTTGTTATTATGTAAGGTCAAAAGTAAACATTTGGTATGTGGATGTGAACAAATATGTATGTACATATACATAAATATGTGTTTTCTATGTATCTGTGCACATGTATGCATACATAAGTGAGTATATGTATAAATGTGTGTACTCATATATATACCCCTTCATGCATACACACATACACTCACATGCACATGCCCATGATGTTATGAATAAGAGTGGGAAGGGTTACAAAACAGTTGTGCTATTGATGCTGTAGTGTTAAATCATATAAATATATGTACATACATACACATATGTGTATGCATGTTTGTGTGCATATACATACAAACATGTACACAATACATATATAAATATATGTGTGTTTTAAGTAATATTCTATACATAGTAGAGATAAAAATTTCCTACATAATCCTTTTTTCCTCTTTTTTATATATAATAATGTCCACGTTTATTTATTTTTTTGAGTTTCTTTTTTTTAATTTGTTTATTTTTAGTTTACAAGATTCAATTCCATCGTTCTTTGAGTTTCAAATTTCCCTTCCTTCCCGCCTCCCACCCCCCACGACAGCATATAGTCTAGTATAGGATCTGCAAATACTTTCACAATTGAATGTCCATACTTATTGATGTATGTCAAATTACAATTAAAAATATTTATTTCCACAGATAATAACTAAGCAAGTAAGATAAAAGGGAGTTAAATAGAGTTAAGAATTGCTCAGGGTCACACAGCTAGTAAGTATCTGAGGCCAGATTTGAACCGAGTTCTTCCTGACTCCAGGTTATAACTCTACCCACTATGATACATGACTGCCCTGGAGTAAGGATTATATCTGAGGTTTTTAATATTGTGCGTTTGTGTCATGGACCTCTTTGGCAGTTTGGTGAAACCTCCAGATCCTTCTCAGAATAATGTTTTTAAATGTCTAGAATATGTAAAATTACATAAATTGAATATACAATTAAATTGAAATATAATTATAAAAATTGAAGTATGTTCATGGACTCCATGTTAAGAACCCCTAGATCACATCATTCTAATGAGAAGGAATTGCTTAAAATATTAATGAGGTCTCCTTATAATAAAAAGTTTGATATGATACTTGCTGCCACCATTGAGTCATGAATATCAGTAATAGCTAGAACAAACCTAGTAATGGCTTTGAGGCTCTTAAAAGAAGCAAGACTATTAAAAATAAATAAATTTACATTTTAGATTCCTGCATTAGCCAATAAGTTTCCACAGATGCATTAATGCTCAGTAATGTATAACACTATTACTCAAGCAAAATATTCACATGGGCAAAATGTAAATAAGACCCTTGACCAATAATTATTCCTTTCCACCATACAATCACACAGAGATCTATAACCTCTCAGAAGCATCATTTTTTTTTAAATTAGAGATAGCAATGTTTTGTCAGGGCAAAAGTCTTGAACCCTTAATTCCCATCAGCAACCAACAAATTAATGTATTTTCTTTGTATTGGCACTCCTGTTCTCATTCCCAACCTGTTTTAAATTTAGTCTTTTTGAAGCTCTGTAAGGACATCAAATTAGTATATTTTGACTATAGCAAAATGATTTTATACTTGGATTTATGGAAGGGTTTTGTTCTAAAGACTAATTGCTGTATTTTTTGTTATTGTTATTTAAATCAATCAAGAACTGCCTTCTTACTCTCCTACTTCAAATCCTTCTTCCTCCAATTGAGAACATCTGAAAAATAAAACCTATTATAAATATGTATAGACAATCAAAAAAAATCTCTATATTGGCCATGTACCAAAAAAAAAATCATCTCATTCAACATTCTGAGTCCTTTCCCTCTCCATCAGGAGATGGGTAGCATGTTTCCCCCTTAGTCCTCTGCAATCCTGGTTGGTAATTACACTAATAGGAGTTCAGTACAACAATATTCTATTACATTTATATACAAAAACTTTCTCTTCCAATTTCCAATTTGTGGACACCCCTTCAGATTGACATTCGTTGCCACTTCAAGAAAAAGGCATAAATATTTTTGTATATATTCAGATTTGTTCTGCTCCCTCAATTTGCCCTCCCTTTTATGTACCCTCCCTCTTTCTCTCTTTTGCTTCCTATTTTCCTGTTGAATGAAATATATTTTTGAAATCCAATCCAATGTGTATGTAATCTTCCTTCTTTTGACCAGCTCAGACGGAGGTTCCTGTCAGCTGCTTCCCACCGACCTCTACTCTTTGTTTGTATACTTATGCTTGCCTAAAAAACTATTTTATGGAGAATTCACTCAAGGCAAGTGTTCACATCATGGTCAGGAGAAGCTATACAAAGACTCTCAAGGTTTCTCTTAAGAACTTTAGAATTGATTGTGGGGCATGGGAGACATTGGCCAAAGACTATCCAGCATGGCATGCCCTCATTAGAGAAGATCCTCTGCTCTATGAGCAAAGCAGAATTGACATAGAACAAAAGAAAGATGAGATGCATGGATTTAGAGAACCCACCCCAAATGTTCACATGGACTATCTGTGCCAGACCTGTGGTAGAGCATTCTGAGCTCCTATTGGTCTGATCAGACACAGTTGGATACACTGTAACTTGACTCTAATATAGTGATGTCATTTTGGTCCTCTTTGAGAACAAAGAAAAACAACCAATCCAGTGAACTTCTTTTATCTTTTATTTTCTTCTATTTTTTTTCAGTCTTTTGACTTTATTTTAATATTTCTTGTTGCCCCATGGAGTCATTGGCTTCTATTTGATCCACTCCAGTTTTCATTGAGTTTGTTGCTTGTGTAAGGTTTTGTACCTCTTGTGCCAAGCTATTAATTCATTTTCCAATTTTTTCTTGCATAACTTTCATTTATTTTCCAAGATTTTCCTCAAGCACTCTCATTCTATGTATAAAAACATTTTAACTCTTTTTTTTAATTCTTGCTTCATCTCTTCCAGGAATTCTAGCTGAGTTTGTGCCCAAACTGTGTTTTATCTCTGGGACAATGCTTATAGATATTTTGGAGTCACTTTCTTGTTTTTTGTGTCTTAAGTGTTGCTGCCACCATAATTCACTGCTATTGAGTTCTTTATTTTTTTCATATTATTTCAACCTACTACCTGACTTCAAATTTGATTTTAGGACAAGGATCTATCACACTTCTGGAGGGAAGGTCTGAGCTGGTCCTGTTGCTATTTTCTGTGAGTATTATGGGTTATCTTATTCTAAAATCTCAGGGACAAGCTGGGGACATGCAAACTTTCACTGCTTCCCTTTTACTATATTACATGCTTAAACTGAGACCCCACTCTAACACCTGGGTCTGAGCCACGCCACTGCTGTTTCTGACTTTTGAACTTCCTCCTTTCTCAGCACTTTGTCCAGGGCTTCTCTACCAGAGAATCCTCTCTCTTACACAGGTCCCCTTCTCTGTCTGCCTTGGATCTGTGCCTCTGAGCTGGGTAGTAAGCAACAAAGCTGCCTGCACCTGTCCCCATTGTAGTGATACAGTATAGGTCCAGTGATGCTCCAGTACAGATATGGGACCTCCCTTTGTCCTAGTATACAGCCTCTCCCTGGGTGCTAGAGTGTTCCAGCTGAAGCATGCTACTGGCCCAAACCTCTACAGACCCCCTTGTCTGCCTCCCTAAGCTAAGGTTAGATGGACACATGACTCACTGTAATTTTTTCTGGATTTTCCCATTAGAATTCAGTCTACATTTTCTAGGTCTGTTTGGATTTCACGCTAGAGGACCTGAACTGAAATCACACATCTGTCAATTACTGTCTGTGTCACCTTGGGTTATTCACTTAATCTCTCTAGGCTTCAGTTTCCTCATCTGTAAAATTAAGAGGGTAGTTTTGATGCCTGCTAAGGTCCCATGTAAATCTAAATCTATTATTTGTTACAATCCCTTCCTATTAGCACTTCAATATTATTGGAGAATTACTATAGATGCAAAATAGTTAGCCTTTAATGTGAGAATTTAAATCTCAAGAAGGAAAGCAAAGACTTTGACACTGTTCCTATCATATTCTATCCCTTGGGACAAGGTCCTAAAGGTCTCCTGTGGGACTTCCCATTACATAAATGGCCTTAGGGTTGTTACTGGATAACCTTAATTTCAGAGACATGAGGAGCCTATAATAGGCAGTAGGGAGGAAAAAGAAGAAGAAGAAATCTAAATATAAAAGAAAGCCAAAAACAAAAACAAAAAACCCAAAACTCTTTAGTCCCTTGAAAGTTACCAAATGTGGAAGAAGAAGAAAGGAGAAGTCATAAGCTTCACCTCCTCCTTCAAAAAGATCGCTCCCCAGGTCTCAATGATCTTATACATGTAGGTGACGGCAAATCTTTACAATGGATCTCTTGGTAAAAAGTGACTATAATAAGCAGATGCAACCAGGAAAACCGGGGCTACAGCAGAGGTGACAATGCTTCTGGCACCCTTACTGATCAATTCTTCATTATGGGTTAATTCATCTATAGTAAAGTAGCTCAGAGGTAATAAACCTCTTACACACAACATATTCTGTGATATGAGTTGATACCAAGGCTCCCCTCACATTGGTACTTCCTTAGTATTCTCTAGATTCCCAGACAAAACCTCCTCCTCTCTAAAAACACCATTAGGAAACTGATACCAATTTATAGACCTTTTAGAGACCACTTTCTTCTCCAGCTCATTTTACAGATGAGGAAATAGAAGAAAACAGGCTTAAGTGACTTGCCCAGGTTCACACAGCTAGTAAGTGTCTGAAACTAGCCTTGAACTCAGAAAGATAAGTTTTCCTGACTCCTGGCCTAGCCTTTTATCCACACCACCACCTAGCCGCCCTAAAAAGAAAGGTTCTTTTTAATAATTCCCATCCATGGTTCCCCAACTACTTTCTGAGAATGAGTCATCCAAATAATCCCAGGGGAAAATCTTTCCATTTGAGGAGGGCTTGAGTCATTTCCCCAGGATATATGGAGTTCCTGAAGAAGCAGGAGTCATGAAATCCAGGAGTCTTGCTGCATGGAATGGAGCAAGGAAGAGGCTGAAATTGTCAGACAGTAATGTTTAAAAGCAGTTCATTATATCAGGTGGGTGAGTAGGTGCTGCAGTGCATAGAGCACCAGGCCTGGAGTCAGGAGGACATGAGTTCAAATCTGCCTCAGACACTTAGAAGCTATGTGACCCTGAATAAGTCACTTCACCCTGTTTGCGTCAGTTTCCTCATCTGTAAAATAAGCTGAAGAATGGAATGGCAAACCACTCCAGTATCTTTACCAAGAAAACCTCAAATAGAGCCACAAAGAGTTGAACACGACTGAAACGACTGAACAAGACCATTGACATATCAGATAAATCTTCCTAGAGACAGGAACAGATAAAACATTAGACCAGAGAGTCTACGCATTTTCTAAAATGCCATTGACTAACTAAGAACAAAACTTTTGAGAGGTGGGATACCTAACCATGATGGTGGAGGGCATGGTACCAAACCTGTCATTTTAAGAGATCATTTCAGTGTTCAATAATACTAGTTGCCTGATGATGGTGTGGGAGATAGATACCCAGAACATGTGAAGGCAGCAATTCTAATATTGGACCTCTTTCATGGTGAAATAGGTACTCTGATAATTGGCAGTGGTGAAGGGAGGGAGCCATCAGGAAGAAGTGTGTGTTCTGTTAGTCTAATTGTGGTCCTTCCCTGGAAGACTTGACTGGCAAAGCAATGTTATCTCATGGATATCAGCTTCACTAAGGTCAAATAACTTGTTCTGAGATGTGGGAATGTGGGCAAATTGAATCAATTTTCCAGTTAGAGGCAGATTGGAAAACACATAAGATCATGCCATACTGATCTCTCAGAGAGGAGCATACTAATCAGTAATACAATAGAAGTACCATAAGGAGCCTAGAAAGGCCTAATAAGGTTGCAAATTCCTTAAGGTCAGAGATCATCATCATCATCATCATCTTCACACACACACACACACACACACACACACACACACACACACATACACACCCTATTCCCTGTACCTAGATCTGATCCATGATAAGTACAAGTGTCCCAAAGAAAAGCCTGGACCAGGGATGGGGAACCTGTGACCTCAAGACCACATGTGGCCCTCTAGGTCCTGAGGGAGAGATTTAAAAATCCTGTAAATTTTTTTCTTTGACATTGGATTCAGTAAAAGGGTCGCACCTGAAGACCTAGGGAGCCACATGTGGCCTCAAGGCCACAGGTTCCCCCACCCCTGCCCAAATGTCACTTATATGTTCACAACCCAGTAGAGTAGAATCTTATTCCAATGCTATAAATAAAGAAAGTAATATAATGTGGAATTGTCTTGGATTCCATCAGCAGAGTTACTTATAGATATCCTCAAGGAACCTGACTTAAAATGGTCCTATCTATAGGACCATACTAAGGGTGAATCTCAAGAACAGCATTCACATAAATCACTCTATACACATTATAATTCCTTCACACAATTTGATGGTGTAGCTTTCACTAACATAGAGAAAAACCCATCAAACTGTCTTTTCTTCCATGTTTGGTAGAAGCAATGAATCCTAAACTGAAATAGCTACACCCTTTGAGATTAGTCTAACCCCTCTGCAGTGACTCCAGAGGCCTCTGTTATCTTTTTGGCCAGAATCAAGATGGGCAGGTCCAAAGCTGCCAAAATCTGGGGAAGCATGAACATAGAGTATGGTACAAACTCTTTCTGCTTTAGGGTCAGAAGTCACAGTCCTGCTCACTAATGATGCTTGTATTAGCCCCTTTGTTCATGCTGTGCTGCTATCCCAGGCTCCAGACTCTGATTTCCTAATTTGACTTCTGATATTCATTTTCTCCTTTCTATATTAACTAACCCCCTTCCCTTTTCCTTCCTGCCTAGATCTGTGTTCTGTACCAAATCTCTCTATCTTACATAGCCCTGAAATCCTGGATTCTCTTTACCTGCTGTGTCCCATGCTGCCCATGTCCCAGCATGAGATGTTCCATCTAGAACTATTTCAACTCACAAATATTTCCAATTTAAAACACAAAATGTCTATCTTTGCCCCTCAGAGACACAGCACAATTATCAATGTTATGGTTTATGACCTTTATGATTTTCAATTTCTTTCCATCTATATAATTAGAATATTATAAATAATATATGATGATATTATATATACTATAACTTATACATTAATTATGATTATAATAATAGCTAGCATTTTATAGCACTTTAAGATTTGCAAAGTACTTTACATATATAATTAGGTACATTAGATGAAACGAGAGAATATTTACAAAGCACTTAGTACAGTCCCTGGCACATAATAGGAACTATGTAAATGCTTGCTACCTCTACTCTCCACCCCAATGGATCTTATTTGAGGCACTGAATATATGTACTCCAATGAGAATGGAATCTGGAAGAAGTGCTGGTAAGATAAATTGAATAAGAACTCTTTTCTTTACGCTCTGAAATAATATTACATCTTTAGAAACCCATCTTTATCACCCCTCAGATCCATTTGACTTCTTGTTCCAGGCCTTAGCTAGTGACTATGTGAGTCATGATACTGCTTGGAGGCAGAAGCTACATGGACTGTCCCTGCTCAGATACTGTCCTTGAATATGCTGCTGAATACTTTCATTTGGATCCTGTCCATTGTGATAGTAGTGTATTGTATGGCTCAGTCAATTGCATTCAGTAGACCATGCCCTTGACTACCTTATTATGTGTTTGGGGTACGGTGAGGGGAGAGGGAAAAGGAGAGAAAAGAGAAGACATTTAATACTGTTTTCTGTCAACCTTGAGGATCAAAACCAAATTTGTAAATGGGAATATGGCCCAATATGTTTTCATTTGCAGACCTTAGTTGTTGCCTTGCTAATAAGAAAAGTATGATTGACCATGAGACTTAATGTGAAATGCATCCCTATTTAATCAAGTTAAGATCTCATAAGCAGCGGACAGTCCAAATTTCAAATATGCTTATTATGGCTTACTGAAATCCCAAGTGCTCTGGCTAGGATAATTCCTAAGAAACCAGTTCTTTTGACAGATTAAGAGAACAGTTTGCTTTTGCCTAAGGCCATTAACATTTTAATAAAATGGTCGTCAACTGTGATAACAATTCATCTTTAGGGGACTTTATCTATTATTAACCTTATTAAATAACAAGTTTATTATTGCTGACATGTAGATTTTCCAGCGCTCATCAAACATGTTCTATCCTTGTGCTCACTCTCCCTCCCCTCCCTTCTAATTTCTAGTTCAATTAAGCCAGATTTCTGTGCCAAGTGTGTGTTTACAAGTTTTGTTGCTTTGTTTTCCTTCAGAGTGATTCTGAAAATGATTCTCATTTCCAATAACAGTTGATTAAGCTAAACACATTTTATCAGCTTTGTTATGAATCACAATCTGTTAGGCAAGAATAATTCACTACTGTCTACTAATTTCAGTAACACAAAAAGTTCTCACCCTTATGGCAGGTTATGTTCTGGAAAAGGTGTTATAAGGCAGGATGCTTCAAGTTCAACTTTATTTTCCCACATTAATTGTCATGTAACAGAAGGTTACATTCTTGACCAATCAATTAACTTTTTAAGTGCCTTCTATGTGCCAGGCATTGTGGTAAGTGCTACAGATAGAGGCCTGATGACTTACTCTTCATACTGTAGGTAGGTATCATGGGATAGCAGAACCCAAGAATCTTGTCTCCAGTATTAGCTGTGTCTGATTATGGCCAAGTCACTTAATGTCTTTCATTTACTCATTTGTACTATCGGGACTGTAATACCTATAAATAGCAACTGCTTCAAAAGGTTATTTTGAGGATCGATAAGCTAATAATATAAAGCTCTTTGCAAGCCTTAAAAGCATTACTTAGTGGCAACTACCATTCTTTATGGAAATGAATGTAAATACTATATTCAGTATAATAATAAGTAGTAGTAGTAATAATTTATCCTGTATAGTATACTAACTGATCACATAAAATTGTATTTGATACAAAGATTATCAAGATTAGAAATGGCCTCAAAGGATACTGAATCTAACCCATTCCCACAATATTCCCAGCAAATTCAGTCTCCTAGGACATCCAATGAAGGGGAGTCCAGTATCTTCCAAGATCTCAAGACAGCTCCTCTACTTGTTTGGTTGTTTTTTTGGGACAGGATGTGTGAAAGAGGCAGATATTTATATAGTGCTTGAAGGTTTGTGACACACTTTAAATGAGATATGTTATCTCATTTAAGCTTCACAACAGCCCTGTGAGATGAATAAAATTTGTTCTGTGAAGTTTGGATTCAGTCAAAGGGTCTTGCTTGAGGACCTAGAGGGCCACATGTGGCCTCAAAGCCAAAAGGTTCCCCCATCCCTGGTTCAGGCTCTTCTTTGGAATTCTTGTGCTTAGCATGGATTAGATCTAGGTACTGGGTGGAAGGTTAGGGCTGAAGTAAAAGAACCTTGGCGCCAAAGTCATGGAATTCAGATGTACTTATTGGGGAGATTTTCCTAGAGATCTCTGAGTAGACTTTTCAGGATAATTATATTTTCTTGATGGTTTTTCAAGAAACTGACCCAGAAAGTATGTGTTGCTGCCTTCTTATTCTTTACTATAGATTTTCTAGTAGCAAATATAGACCTGCTAGGAAAACAAACAAACAAATCTGCTTAATTTTTGGTGATATTTCTGCAGCCTTTAATATGGAAAGGTTCTCTTGAAGAACTCCCATCTCTGCTGTTCCAGCAGCTGTAGTATCCAAGCTGATGTTATGCAAGGCATTCCCAACTTTTGGATGTAGGAACCAATCATTATTTACACTGAAAATCTTGGGCTTTGATTACCCTCTCACATTGTTGCTTCAAAGTCTCAAGGCTTGGCCATAAATGGTGGTCAAATGGTGGAATGTGGGACTGTATATCCTGAAGTCACAAAAGGGAGACTTTCCATTACAATCACAAGCTTTGTACTTTAGTCAGTCAATACATTTTTATTAAATACCTACTATGTACCAAGTACTGTTCTAAGTACTTTGCCTCCTAGCAGGGGATGACCACTGTTACTAAAGTAGAGGTCTCTTGTTTCCATTCACTTTTAAGGAGTCATCTCAGAATAGACCAAGTCATAGTCTAAACATCCAAATGAGTTTCATTGCCTTGATGATAGTTGGATTGGCACATTTTCCATGGACCTGGGCATATGTTTGAATCACTTTTAGTTATCCTAGCCTCTTGCTAGAGGTCACTCACAATCAGAGAAACCTGGTTGGGCCTTTGCTCCCTGTGATAAATGAGGGGCTGCATCAAAGATGAGTGTCAATTGAACCAAAAAAAGCATAGCTCACTGGAACCATAGAGAGAGAAATCATCATCATCACTATCATCATCACCACACTTAATTAGCATCATAATTACATTATAGCACTTTAAGTTTGTAAGCACCTTACAAATAATATCTCATTTTCTTCTCACAAAAACTTTGGGAGATAGGTGTTATTCCTAGGTCTGTTTTACAAATTGGGAAGCAGAGTCAGACAGAGGTTAAGGGTCCAAGGTCACACAGCTAGTAAGTATCTGAGGTGCATTCTGGTCTCTTCCTTTTAAAACAGACTCTTCATTGGAGTGTGATACCCCTCTCTCTACTCCCAATAATGGGAGTCTTAGATAGGTCTCTGGGGATCTGGGGAGATTCAAGTATCATCCTCTAGCCAGGACCTAGTGCACATGTGCTTATCTTCATGCCAAGTGCTCTAATCTCACTTTATACTTATTCCCAACAAGGTTAGCCTTGTTCATAATGTCTTCAGAATTCCTCTTTGGGAGTAATAGATCTCATAGGATCATTGCCATGAATCAAAACCTTCACTAAGCTCCCAATTACCTAAAGAGGATAGATTCTTTTTTTTTTTTTTTATTAAGCACTTGGGGTTAAGTAACTTGCTCAGGGTTACATGGCTAGTCATTATTTATGTGTGGGTGCTCATTTTCTGAGGCCGGATTCGATCTTGGGTCATCCCAACCCCGAGGCCGGTGCTCTTACTCAATGTGCCACCTAGCCGCCCCAAGAGGATAGCCTGCTTGTTACCTAGTACATAGTAGCCCAGGCAATCACAGATTCACTCAGTATTTGTTGTTGTTGTTTTTCCTTCATTTTCCAAGAGGACCATGACATCAGGAAAGTGATGCCATGATGTGCAAGTGAATTGCATTTAAGTGAGGAAGGGCTGTGCAAAGCCACCAGCCTTATTTTCTCCTCCAGAGCCATCTGGGTCCAGTGGCAGGATAGAGATCAGGATGACTAGATATGGTCCCCTAATATTTGCTCAGCACCTAAGTGACAAACTTGAGCTTGGGCAGACTTCAGGACATAGTAGAAGATAGAAGGCTCTGGCATACTATGCTCCACGGGATCAGAAAGTTGGACATGACCTAACAAATTAACAATAACAGAAATATCAATAACAACAATGCTATTAGCTGAACATAGCTTGTGCTTAATAAATGCAGGAATATATCATCCTCTTAGCATCCAAAGTATCAGCTAAATAACATAATAAAACTTTCTTTGCTAACAAGAGATTAGAAAATTTCTCCCAGGAAACATCTGCATTTTGACAATGGCCTATTGGAGCACAGCCTCTCACTTAATTTGTTTTTTTAACTCATTAGAAACTCTCACATTGGGATTTTTGAGCCAGTAATGATACAAGGATTTTACCCTTGAGGGTCTAAAGGGAAGATTTTTTTTTGTATAGTTATTTATTCTTATTACTTTAACAACAAAGTTCCTAGTCCAGGGGTCTGAGAAGCCACTTCAACAGAGGAGTCAGATCTGGGATCATACAGAGTAGGTTAAGCCCTGGAGGAGCACAATCCCTAGATAGGAAGTCAGACTTTCTCTCATTGTCTCTGGCTATTTAACCACCCAGTTCTTCCCTCCTACCCATCCCCAATACCAAGAACAGGGTAGTCTCTAGGCCACTACAGGTTCCCCACCCCTGACCAAGAAGGTTCTCTCCCACGTTAGAAGTCTCGAAGTAGAAGCTGGACTACACCTGTAAATTATGTTGCCCTAGGGATTTCTTTTGTGTGTGTTAGACAGTCAGGGTCCCTTTCAACTCTCAGATTCAATGGTTCTATGTTCCTATTTGGCTCATAAATAGATTAGTCCCAAAAAGAATAAATAGGGTCCTCTCTAGAAAGTCACACAATGTGCAGTGTAGATGAGATAGAGGAGAACTCAGTATTTTGTCCTCCTGGATGTCTGTGAAGCCATTGACACTATCGATCCCTGGCACTCTGGTATCTCTAGATTTTTAGGTTGCTACTTTCATGCTTCTTCTACCTGATTTCTCCCGAGCCTCCTATGCTCGATCCTCATCCAGGGCATGCTCACTGATCAGAGGTGTACTGGCCAGCTCTGTCTGGGGCCCGCTTCTCTTTCTATAATTTTTCTGTCAATCTCTTCACTTCCCACTTCTCTTTATGCCAGTGATTCTCAAATTCATGCCTCACCTCTCTGCTGCCCTCCAGTCCCCGGTCTCCAAATGCCTATTAAATAATCTTGAACTGGATGTCCTCTACACGTCTGAAACTAGATGTGTCCCAAACTGAATTCATTGTCTTTTCCCAAATGCTCCCTTCTTCCAAATCTTCCTACTACTATTGGGAATATCACTATCTATCCTTCCAGTCGCTGAGGCAGGCAACTCACTCTCATCTCCCATGTCCAGTCTGTGGCCAGGCCCTATAGATTTTACCTTTATAAAGGGAATGGAATAAGCATTTATTAAACACCAGTTATGTTCCAGGCGTTGTGCTAAACACTTTAGAAACATTATATCATTTGATCTTCACCATAACCCTTTGAGGCAGGTGCTATTATTCACATTTTACAACTGAGGAAACTGAGTCAGACAGGGCTTAAGTAACTTTCCCAGGGTCACATAGCTACTTTTAAGTGACTGAGATTAGATCAGAACTCAGGTCTTCCCAACTCCAAGCCTAGTGTTCTATCCACTCTACTATCTAGCTGCCATTAAATACCCCTTTTTCTCCTCTGACTCTGCCACCACCCTGATGCAGGCCTTAATTACCTCATACCTGAACTATTGCAAGCCTTCTGGTTGGTCTCCCTGCCACAATTCTCTTCCTGCTTTAGTCCATCTTCCCCTCAGTCGTCAAAGTAATCTTCCCAAAGCTTAGGGGACCATGTCAAGCCCCTCCCCACCCACAATAAACTCCAATGGGTCATGATCACTTCTAGGATCTGATATTAAAAGCCCTTCATAACCTAGTCCCCCTCCAACCTTTCCAGTTTCTTATACCTTGTACCCTCCCTCCACATGTTCTGCAGTACAGTGACCTTGGCTTTCTCACTGTCCCTCAATCTCCCATCTTCTCTGGCTGTCCCCCATGACTAGAATGTTTGCCCTCCTCATCTCTGCCTCCTCACTTCCCTGACTTCCTTTAAGCCCAGCTAAATTCCCACCTTCTCCAGGAAGCTTTTCCCAATCTCTCAATTCCAGTGCCTTCCCTCTGTTGATAATTTCCAGAGGCTCCTTTCTACAGTTCATTCTTACTCCACTGTTTATGTGTTGTCTCCCCATTAGACTGTGAAATCACCTCTGCATTGTATGATCATTTTCTTCAAGTTCCTTGCATGCCTTGAGTTCATCCTCTTGTTGGTCCTCATCTCACCTGGGATATGTGTAATGCCAGAAAATTCCTCCTGCTGCCAGTTAGCTCTAATTGAAGAATCTAAGAACTCCCAAATTCCAAAGGTAGCCACTCTCATTAAATCCATCTCTCATGATTGATGTTTGATCACCAGTGCTCAGGGACAGAAATATAGAGCCTAAGAGGCAGCCAGAGACTTGAGCTTCATACCCAGACTCATTAGGCAGCTAGATGACATTCTGACACATTGTCATGTGCAAGCAGCCATCACAGCTGCTGAAGGGAAGAGTTCTGTACCAACAGGTGAGAAATCTAAAAGAGAGGCTCACAGTGTCCCCAAGTGCTCTGCAGTTAGGAAGAAAGAAAAGAGACAGAGGGTAGAGTTACTCTTTTTAAAATCTATAGACTAGGCAGTTCTTCCTAGTTACATGGCTAATGTTCTTTAATGCAATACCCCATTATGGGATAATTAAGAGACACCGGGCTTCAAGTCCTTTAGCAATAGGCTAAGACCCTTGTCACATCCAGTATAGGGGCAAAACACATGCTCCAATGGGATCACCTCTTCCACTTTACATCGAACTGCTCCTATAATTTAGACAACTGTATCTGGGGAGAGCAAGGGGCATTAGTCCACCTGTTTATTCCACCATATTTTGGGGGATCAAGATTGTATTGACCAGCTTTAGCCAACCAGAGCTTCTAGGAATATTTAGAGATGGAAGAATGAAATCGCCTTAGTGTTTGTGATATGGTGCCTCTTATTGATTCCAAAAACTCCTGCTGGGAATTACACTGCTTGGGAGGCCATTCCTAGAAGTACAATCCCTATTGGATCTTCTCCTAAAGCATTCCTCCATGGAATGGTGTCACAATATGCTTCCTGCCTAAGGCTTCTGCCAATAAAACCACTTTCCCAGAGGCACATCATATTAATTTCCTAGAAAAATGGCATTAAAAGGGTTCTCTGAAATACCAGGGCCAAATTGCTTTGGCCCTTTGATTTAACAACATGAGGCAGGCAGACTTCATCCATTTCATTTCTAGATGGTAATTCCAGTAGCTGCCTCTAAAAATATCATTTAAATCAAACCACACTTACACGTACAGACAGACGAAATCACTTGCAGCTAATCCATCTCCTACTTTATTGCCCATAGAAATGAAGAACAGGTTGCACTGGCAATGTGTACAACAGGAGGCTCAGAGACAGCCGCCATCCATTTCCACATAGTATACAAGTTTGATCTTGTTTCCCTAATTATCCCATTAACCTGTACCTAAAGATCCAATTACTCCAGCTGTGGGTGATTGAATAAAGGGCAATTGCAACAGATACCAAGCAGGGGACATGTGTATTCCTCATCTGTAAAGTTTGTAATTGCCTGGTTCAGTTTCACCAAGAAATTCCTATGGCAGCAAGATTCCTAAAGTACCTAACTCAGAGCTATGTTCCTAAATTGGCAAAATTCTCATTTCTCTTTTATATTCTTTTTTTATATATCAGAACTCTCTGTTTCACTTGAGAGCTTACTACTGCTGATTTTTGTTATCAGTCTATAGGTTAGGTTTTGCAAAGCCAGTCCAATCAAAGCCTTGTATTTTCTCCTAGCTACTATGTCTAAAATTCAGATAGGGGTACCCCAGGTGAGGGTTGCTAGATAAACTGCTTAGACTTTTGCAAAAAGTTGCCTATAAGAGATAGTACAGATTAGATTTAGCACACAGATCTTTTATTTGTATATTTTATTTTCAATGTAACTATTAAATAGTGATAACATCTAACTAATCACTAAATGCTCTACTTATACATATTTTAAAGGAAGGATATAATATAGAGCAAGACTTAAAGAAATAGAATCACCTTGGTACCTATTGCCTAGAATTCACATGGTACATCTGGCTTGACAAAATGGGAATGCCTGGAGAATTCTTGTCAAGGCAAGTAGAAGAGACCAGTCAGTACATACAGATGTTTAACATTCAGTTTAGAAAGTATAAGTAACTAAATCTTTCAGGATTTGTGGGAAGAGAATGGTTAGGTAGCTGTGAGTATCTAAGTTGAGGAAATTTAGGGAAGACAATGAGACAATAAATAGAAAAGTCCGTCAATGGGATATGTAAGTGCTATTGTTGAAAAGGAGCTGATGGAGATTTTACTGGCTAGTTGTACATCTTGGTCAGATAATACCCGCTTATCCATATGAGTTGCCCAATTCTTAACATGTGGCTGTCTCCTATGAAGTCTAGTGCCATTTTTTCACCTACATTTGACCAAATTGTTTCCTGAATTTGGTAATGTGTGTAATAATAATAGCTAATATTTATATAGTACTTTGGGCTAGGCACTATACTAATTGCTATACAATTATTGTTTCATTTGATCCTGACAACAACCCTGTGAGGTAGATGATATTATTATACCCATTTTACAGTTGAGGAAACTGAAGCAAAGTGACTTACTCAGGGTCACACAGCTAGTAAGTGTCTGAGGCTAGATTTGAACTCAGATTTTCCTGACTCCAGAACAGCTTCTCTATCCAGCTGCACCTTCTTCCCGGAAATTTCAGAGTGCTGATTTTGTAATTCACCAAGCTGCTGGAAGATTAAGAAAATGGTAATGAACTTAGACCTTGACACAAATTGAGTAACTTTCTAACTAACAGTCATTTATGGTATAGGTTTTTGTTTGTTTGTTTTTTAATGCTACAAACCTTAATTACAGTTTCATAGGATTTAGATCTGCAAGAAATGTATGAGATCAAGCATTTGATCCAACTTCTTTTATAAATGAGAATAGTAACTCCTGGGATACGATGTGATTTGCCCGTGTTCACAAGGGTAATAACCGTATGAATTGAGATTTTACCTCAAATCTTCTGCCTCCAATGCCAATGTTTACTCCAGCAGCTCGCCTTGTTTCAGTCTGCTCTGACAGCTTTATGTTAGAGAAACTTCATTCCAGCCTCTAAAATTACCTGATTATTACTTATAAGAAAATGACACTAAAACACCTCCCAAGCCACCATTTTCTCCTAGGAAACTTCCTTCTCCCTCTGCTTCCACTTCTTTCTTTCTCAGACCCACTGAGCTTATGCAGAAAAACGAAAGACCCAGAAGTACATTTGATTTCTCATCTGGATAGGGTCCTTAACAACTGATGGTCCTTCGTACCTTTTTTTCTTTCTTTCTTCTGATATTTAAACAGAATGACAATTGTTTTCTGGGTTATTGTTTAAAGTTGTTTAAACTAATCTCTGTTGTTCCACTTTGCAACTTGGGCTTTATTTTTTTTCCTTTTTTACTATAGACTTCCTAATGGGACTATGTATTTTTTTTCTTTCTGAAGATCTGAAACAAATTTTTACAGAACAGTTTTTCAACAGATATACAATGACTCCTTCACACATTCTAAATCAAATTGTACTTACTTTCAGAAGCAAATATCAATAAATTGTTTGGAAGAAAGACTGGTTGATGATTAATGATCCTAAAAACAATTCATAAATGTAGTGTCTTGTATTATGCAAAGCTTTTTAAAATTTGTTTGTTTCTTTTCCTTCTTTGTTTGTTTTGGTTTCAGAGGGGTTTTTGGAGTCTGGGTCATTCTATGTCCTCCAGGCTGGAAGTTGTGGTGCCACTTGGGCTCTATCCTATTATTAATTGTCAAAGAAACTTTCACCTGCTATGTGTTTTACCTAGACTGATTCACCTTCCTTTGGCAGCATGGTGGCCCCTCACTAAAATATTTGTGTTCATTAAATTTGTATCTATAAAAATATCCCCATTCTTTTCTGTATTTAAAATGTCTATTGCTTCACAATAATAGTTCATTACATTCATGTACTATAAATTGCTTTGCCATTCCCTAGTTTAGGGATGGGAAACCCATGACCTTGAGGCCACATATGACCCTCTAGCTCCTCAAGTGCAGCTCTCTGAGCTAGAGGGTCATATGTGGGCTTGAGGCCACAGGTTCTCCACTCCTACCCTAGTCCATGAACACCTACCCAGATTCTAGCCCTTTGTCATTACAGAAAGTGCTGCTATGAGTATTTTGTCATATCTGAAGCTTTTATTTTTTGTCCTTCACCTCCCTGGGGATATATACTCCTAGCAGCTGTACTTCTGGGTCAAAGGATTTGGCCATTTTAGTCACTTCATATAATTTCAGATTGTTTTCCAGAACGGTTGGACATAGTTTCACCAAGATCTAATTAGCATGCCTATCTTTCCATGGGCCCTCTACAATATTCAATATTACCATAAAGTCATCTTTGCCAATTTGTTTAGTGTGAGGTAAAACCTCACAGTTGCTTTTATTTAGATTTCTCTAACACCACAGGATATAGATTCAGAGCTGGCCTCTGAGCCAGAAAGACATGGGTTCAAATATTACCCCTGAGACTGGTGTTTTGTGATCCTGGGCAAGTCTCTTAATTTCGCAGAGCTCCAAGCAATTCTCTGAGACAAAAAATGGTTTCGAAGGTGCCAACCTGTATGGCTAGATGGAGCTTCTTCCTCCCATAGCTCCCTGTAGCAATGAAATTACTGGTCTACTTCTTGTTGCTTCTCTCATTATTTGGAACATTCTTCTAATGTGGTTATTAAGAGTTTACAATTCTTTTGAAAAGTCTTTATTCCTATACTTTAACCACATATCTATTGGCAAATGACTTTGGGTCTTAGATATTTCTGTTATTTGCCTACATATCTTAAAGATCAGATCCTTATCAGAAATATTTGATGCAAAGATTTTTTCCCCATTCTAAAAATTCCCTTAAGCACAGGAAGCCTGGGAGTGGCAGCAACCTCCATTCCACTGTTTTTGCTTTCATCTTACCCCTCATCGCCATAATCCAGGGAAGTAATTCATGTGGAGAAGGGGCCAATCATTCCCACTAACTGCCAACCAACTTTCCCCCCTCCCCAAAGGGCAGACGAGAAAACCTTGCTGAAGCAGCAGGTAGCCTCAAGGAAGAGTCAGGAGGCAGCATACCAGAGAGATGAAACCACCACCAACAATTTCTCCTCAGGCCATGAACCCCAAACCTTGGGAGTAGCAATACTTTCAGTCCAGTTTCCAAAGCCATCATGCAAGAAGCAACCTTGCAGAGATTCAACTTGGCAACTTCATGTAGGTATGACAACTACATCTATTCAAGACTCAGAAAAGGAAGTTTTTGACCAAGTTCTTGGCACTGTCATATAGTTCAACAGGAGAAACTGATGTAACATGAAAAGAGACATTACTATCCACTTTGACCCTATACCAGAAGGATCATGGGACTTTTCCATCTGACCTACAGCTGAAAACTTTCATTAGAATGTGAGCTCCTTAAGGATACAAACCTTCCTACTTTTCTGTTTGTAATCTCATTTCTTAGCATAGCACCTTGCACATAGTAATCAGATAATATGTGCTTTGTTCATTCAATCATTTTTCTTCTAGATGCATAAATGTGTTTGTATAGAAGTTTTCTAATTTAATGTAATAAAAATAGTTTATCTTTCATAATCTCTTCTTTCCCTTGTTTGGTTGAGAATTCACTCCCTACCCATGTTGTGAAAGCAACTTGATTTGGTTCTCTTCTAGTATTTTTGTAAATATTATGATATTTAATATTCAGGTTGCATATACATTTTGAATTTATTATGGGATATGATATAATGCATTGGTCTGGATCAAATTTCTGCTTGATTACTTTCTAGTTTTCCCAATGATTTTTGTCAAATAGAAAGTTCTTTACTGGTTAATTTAAGTTTTCAGGCTATTGAACACTGATTTATTACATTCAACGGTTTTTTAGTCTTCTTTATTTAGTCTGTTTTACTGAGATGTTTCTATTTTTTAAAACCAGTAATAGTTTTGCAGTGATTGTTGTATAGTCTGAGTCCTAAAAATGCTTTTCACCCTTCATTTCTACTGTTTTCATCATTTCAAGGAAAGTTAACAAGCATAATTAAGCACTTATATGCTGAGTACCTAAAAGAATTATAGTCTCTGCCCTCAAGTATCTTACATTCTATGAGGGAAAGATGATGTAAAATGATGGGGGTATAGAATAAAGTTACTCAGCACAAAGCCATTGTAGGTAAATTCTAAAGACTCAGGAGCACAGACTGGGAAAGAATGAAGACATAGCTGACCTGGGTGTTCTTCTTCAAATGGAACCAGCCAGTCAGAGGGAGAGCCCATGGCAGCAGATGGTCCTTCCACTAGAAGAAGTCCAAGAGTAAAATGAGCTTAAAGGGGGAAGAGGTTTCTGTGGCTTTGTAGAGAAAGTTTGGGAAGTTAGGAATACAACCTAGGGTGGAATGAAGATCCTTAGAGAGGAATGAATATTCCTGGAGCAAAATGAAGACCATTTCTGTTGATATTCTATGTCCTTCATTCTACCAAATGGATTCTGTTATTGGTTTGTCTAGCTCTGTAAAGTGTCCCCTTGGAAGTTTGATTGGTATAACACTAACTCTGTACATTGATTTTAGTAGCATTGTGACTTTTCTTATATTGGCATGGCCCATCCATGAGCACTGAATAGTCCTCCAATCATTTCTTTCTTTAAGGAATATTTTGCAATTGGATCTATAAAGGTATTGAGTACTTTTTGGTAATTTGACTCCTGGATATTTTATGTATTTCATAGTGCTTTCCTTTCAAAGTGTGATAAAATCACATAGATCTAGAGTTGTAAGAAACCTCAGAGACCATCAAGTCCAAAACCTTCATTTATTTATTATTCACATTAGAAATCTAAGACTCAAGAAGTTAATCAGCTTGTCCAATGTCATACAGGTAGTACATGGCAGATGTCAGATATGAACCTAGATCCTCTTAGTTCATTACTAGTGCTATAGTGTTCTTTGCATTGTAACATAGAGCTTCTTTCCACCATCTCAGGCTTCAGGAATTCTGTTCCATTTTATTCCATGAATTGAGACAGTCATGAAAACTCTATTCACTTTCTTTTCCTGCTCCTTAAATTGAGAAATATACATCTTTTCTTTTTATGAATATCAGCAGCCCCTGGGATACTTCAGCACTATGGTAACCAGACAGAACATTCATAAAACATAAAATAGACCCTCTAAAAACCTACATTCTAATGAATGAAATTTCCCCCCTTTTTTTTGAAAAGAGCCACGGGGGACTAAAAGACTGCCCTTATTCATATCAGTTCCTATTGGTCTGGGCAAGATTCTCCACGATGTTAATTTCCCTTTCTCTACTGTGACTGAAATGAATGTGTGTGCAGATGTAGATAAATTGGTTCTCATGCCATAAACATTGATTTCAATTTAATGAAAACTCATGGTTTTTGAAATTTGAACCCATGTTTCTCCTAAAGACAAAGTACAAATAGCACTTTAATATTTCTGAAGGTCTTTCATCATGAAATCCATTAATGAGGACCATAATATCTCATGGAGGAAGGGAAATAGAACCATCCCTGTTTGTGCTGGGGTAGGATGCTGATGGAGTTGGAGGTGTGCAGTTTGTCAGAGAGAGGCAATGTGGTGGAGTTGGAAGAGTATTAAGGAACATGAATTCTAACCAAGTTCTGCTACTAACTGTATGGACTACATCTCTTCTCTTTCATAGCTGATCTTCTAGAGAGGATTTTTCACACTCAATGCCATAATTTCCTTACTACCTACTCCTCAAAAGTCTTGAAATCTAGCTATTGACTCTGCCACTTGACTGAAATTGATTTCTTCAAGGTATCAATGACCTCTTAGTTGCTATATCCATAGGCTGTATGTATGTATGTATGTATGTATGTATGTATGTATGTATGTATGAATGTATGTGTATATGTACGTATTTTGGGGCAGCTAGGTGACACAGTGGATAGAGTGTCAGATCTGGAATCAAGAAGACTCCTCTTTGTGAGTTCAAATCTGTCCTAAGACACTTACTAGCTGTGTGACCCTGGGGAAGTCACTTAAACCTATTTTCCTCAGTTCTTTATCTATAAAATGAGCTGGAGAAGGAAATGGCAAACCACTCCAGTATCTTTGCCAAGAAAACCCCAACTGAGGCCAGGAAGAGTTAGACACAGCTGAAAAATGAATCAACAAGAAAAAAATGTATATGTATATGTGTACATACATTTTATTTCCTCTCAGTAGTATACAAGCTTCTTCAGGGTGAGGATTATTTAATTTTTGTTTGCTCAGTGTGACTGGCATGGCACCTGGCCCAGAGTAGGTGTTTAATATATGCTTGTTGAATTTAATTGAATTGTTGAACTTGAGAAATTCTCTTTCACTCTGGGTATCACTTCCTTTACCCATAAAAAGAGGATATTTGGGTACTCACATCTGAAATATCTTCCACCTCAAGTGTTGAATAATTCTCTCAATTTTGATTCAGTTCCCCAAACATTTAATAAATTCTTATTATTTGCCATGCTCTAGGCTAGGTTCTAGAGATACAAAAACAAAAAAGGAATAATTCCTGCCCTCATGGAACTTACACTACACTAAAATAATGCATCATTCAATCGATGAATATAACATACATGTATCATAATAAGATGCAACTTGATACAGTGAATTAAATGATGATGTTGAAATAAAAAAAAAAACCTGGGCCCAAGTACTGTCTCCTACATGTAATGTCTGTGTGACGTTGGGCAAATCCCCAATACACTGGGCAACTCTCTGAGAAAATAAGTTGAAAAGATGCTGACCTGCATTGGCAGAGGGAATTTCTTTCCACAGGAGTTCCTTAGACCAAATAAATTACAAGTCCAGTCCCTGTCCATATCCCTATATAGCACCATAATGGAAAGTAATTTCAAGAGGGAGTATTGGTGACAAGAGGAATCAGAAAAGATTTGAGATAGAAGGTGACATTTCAGCTGTCTCTGTAATGCCAATGCAATATTTACAGCACCCACGATCATGATAAAGATTGTGACTATAAATATTCCCACATTGTGCTCTATCACAAAATATAACAAACTCTCCATAGAGAGGACAAAAGCAAAGCATTTATTTAGACACCAGACAACCAAATACCCAAACCACTAAGCAAATTCAGTCATAATAGCAAAGAAGTTAACAAGCCATAACAACACAGAGAGACACAGCATCCTTTAGTCTTTCCACAAACTAACATAAGAAAAATATTTACTCATGAGCCTATCTGACTCTTTGCCTGAGTGTCCTCTCCCCCAGCCACCTAGTCTAGCTCTGACTCCCAACTTCCTGTGGGCTCTGCTTCCCTGCAGGTAACTCCTCCCACCACAGACTCCATGTGACTACATTCAGCTTCTCAGGGGGCAGAGTTTATCTTCACAGCAGGGAAGCTTCCTGTAGGCTCTGCTTCACCCTTTAGCAAATTCCCTCCATCACAGGCTACATGTGATTGCATTCAGCCTATTAGGGAGCAGAGTTTACTTTCTTTTTTTTTTTAAAGGAAAATAGTGTACTTTAATCTGCATTCAAAGTCTGGAGTTCTTTCTCTGGTTGTGAATATCATTTCCTGCCAGGATTCTTTTGGAATTGTACTAGTGAGAAGAGTCAAGTTAAGCAAAATTGATCATCCTCCAATGTTGCTGTTACTGTGTACAATGTTTTCCTGATTCTATGCACTTTACTGGGTGTCAGAAACTCAATTTTTTTTTCTTTTCAACAAATGCTTTATTAACTTCTGGTTTACATAATTCATTTCCACCAGATTTTGAGTTACAACTTTTCCCCCCATTTTCCCCCTACCCACCATCCCAGAATAGCAGTGCATAAGATAAAAGGCTGCTTATAATTCCCTCCTACCCATCCCACCCTCCACCTGGTCCATTATCTACTTTGATCCTGTCCCTCTTCAAAGGTGGGTACTTCCAACCTTCCCTCCCCCCAGAATGTCCTCCCCTCCATCATCCCCCTCTCCTCCCCCTTCCCCCTACTCTGCTGCAGGTTGGGATATCCCATTTAGTATGTATATCATTCTCTCCCTGAGCCAAATTTAATGAGAATATGGTTTTGCCTTTTTGCCGTCCTGTTCTTCCCCTCCCCTGTAGCCACTTCCCCTTGCTTCTTCTACGTGAGATAGTTTACCCTACCCTGTCTCTCCCCATCTCCTCTTGCCACTTTCCTCTCTCACCTCATAATTTCACCACTTAAGTATTATCCCTTCCCAACAAATTCAACCTATGCCCTCTATCCATGTATAACTGTAAACATGTATACACACATTCACATATGTATTCATATGTCCATATACCCTTCTTCCATTATTTTCATACTGAGAAAGGTTTCATCAGTCACACTTACTGTTTTTACATGTAGGAATGTAAATAGGTTAACTTTGATAAGTTCATTTTGATTTCTTTTCCCTGATTATCTTCTCAGGCATCTCTTGCTTCTTGTGTCTGGATGTCAAATTTTCTATTCAGCTCTGGTTTTTTCCTCAAGAATGCTTGAAAGTCCTCTATTCCACTGAATGACCATATTTTCCCCTGAAACAAGATACTCAGTTTTGCTAGGTAGGTGACCCTTGGCTTCAGTCCCAGCTTTTTTGCCTTCTGGAATATCATATTCCATGCCCTTCAATCCCTCAGTGTAGAAGCTGCCAAGTCTTATGCTATTCTGATTGTGTTTCCACAATAATGAAATTGTTTCTTCCTGGCTGCTTGTAGTATTTTCTCCTTGATCTGGGAATTCTGGAACCTGGCTATAATATTCCTGGGAGTTTTCTTTTTGGTATCTTTTTCAGGAGGTGATCTGTGTATTCTTTCAACCTCTATTTTGCCCTCTGGGTCTAAAACATCAGGGCAATTTTCTTTGAGAATTTCTTGAAGGGTGATTTCTAGATTTTTTTCTTTGATCATGGCTTTCAGGTAGTCCAATAATTTTTAAATTATCTCTCCTGGATCTATTTTCCAGGTCAGTGGTTTTTCCCATGAGATATTTCACATTGCCTTCTATTCTTTCATTTGTTTGGATCTGTTAACAGCATCTTGATTTCTCATAAAGTCATTAGCTTCCATTTGCTCCAGTCTAACTCTGAAGGAATGAATCTCCTCAGTGAGCTTTTGAGATTCTTTTTCCATCTGGCAAATTCATCTTTTTAAGGCATTCTTCTCCTCATTGCCCTTTTGGGCCTCCTTTGCCATTTGAGTTAGTCTATTTTTTAAGGTGTTGTTTTCCTCAGTCAGGCTGTTGACTCTTATTTCATACTTTTCCTGCATCCTTCTCATTTCTCTTCCCAATTTTTCCTCCACTTCTCTTATTTGATTTTTAAAGTCCTTCTTAAGGTCCTCTATGGTCTGTAACCCGCTCATATTTTCCTTTGGGGCTTTTGAAGCAGGGTTTCTGACCTGACAGTCCTCCTCCTGTCCTATGCTTAGATCCTCTTTGCCCCCCAAATAGGAGTCTAATGTTTCATTTTTCTGTTTATTTTGTTTCCTTTGCCTTGGCATGTTGCCACTTAATTACTTGACTTTTGGGCTTGTTGCCACAGTAGGATTCTGCCACCAGACAAGGGAGCTTCTGTCCAAAATGTTGGGGTCTTCACAACTTCCAGTTTTGGCAAGCTGGATACCCGCCCCACGACCTCCACCCCAGACCACAATCCAGATCCAGGGAGGTTAAAGCAAGAGCGATTACCCCCCAAGACTGATCGCTAGATCTCCCCAGAGTTCACAGGCCAGGAGCTGGAGCTGCCACTGAAATTGCAAAATGGCGTGTCTCCTCAGCGGCTTTTAGCCCCTAGGAGAGGAAGCCAACGCGTTCCCCTAATACTGGTCCCAAAGTCCATAGGGCACTAACCTCTCACTTTGTCCTAGGCATATCTGTGTTAATAATTCTGGAATCGCCACGGCTGCTGGTGTTTTGGGTTCCGTCCTGCTGGCTGCTGGCCCTGCCACCCTGGGGCTAAACCCCGGGGCCCATGCGGACCTGGGCTTGGCTCTCCAGTGTGCTGGACTGTCCGTTCCCAGAGTGCTGAACTGGCCCTTCCTGCAGGCCTTCTGGGCTGTCCTCAGCAGGAGGTTAGCTTCTCTGTGTCATTCTGTGGGTGCTGGGGCTTCAGAAGTTGTTCAGAGTCCCCTTTTACATGGTTTGGAGGTAATCTGGGGGAAGAGCACCTTGGAAGTGCTGTTTCTACTCCACCATCTTGGCTCCGCCCCCCCAGAGTTTACTTTCAAAGCAGAGAAAATCTTCAAATTCCCCCTAGGTCTATGAAGGGGCAAGGAAGATCTCAAATTCCCTTTCTCATTACAGTCTCAAAAGGAACCAGGGATTACAATAGGCAGAGATGAAGAAAGGATTAAATTCCAAGCATAAGATAAACCTTGTATGTATGTATGTATACATATGTGTATGTATATATGTATGTGCATGTGTGTTTGCATGCATTTTGTTTCCTCCTAAGGTATATAAATTTGTTGAAGGTAGGAGATGAAATGTCATATGCAAGGACCACAAGTAGGCTGGTTTGATTGGAAAGGAGAGAGTGTAAAGAGGAGAAATATGAAATAAGGCTGGAAAAGTACTTGTCAGACTATAGGGGCCCTTGTAATTTTTCCTAGAAGCAATAAAGAACATTGAAAAGTTTTGAGCACACAGTAGGGCTGGGATGAGGGGAGAGAAACTTAGTTCTGTGATTTAGAAATATCAATATGGAAACTATGTGGAGGATTGATTAGAGAGGAGAAAGACTGAAGGCAAGAAGGTCAATTATGAGGCTACTATAATGATCCAGGTGAAAAGTGCTAAAGCCTTAATTTAGGCTAGGTGATATGTGAATAAGAGAGGATAGATGACAGAGATATTGTAGAAGTAGAATTCATAAGATTTGGCAACAAATCAGACATGGGGGAAATGAAAAGGGAAATTGAGGGATCCAGGAGTACTTGCAGAGTGATCAAAGTCAAAAATGGGGTGGGGTAAGTAATGCAGTTTCCCTAGGAAGACAATATTTAGAATGTTCTGGCAGAACTGCAGTGTATTAGAACTACAGTGGCGGAACTACAGTGTATGTAGAAAGTGACTACATACCTTTTTTCTCATAAATCGGTGCCATTTTTAGCTACCAAATGAGTAACTGCTGGGAAACCTCAAATGTAATGATTGCATATTGTGCAAATCATTATTAATTCAACATGAAGTGATGCATTTTGGTATAGTGGATAGAATGTTGGACTAGGCATTTGTAGGCTTTCATAATCTATATGCAGTTAGATGGCCCAGTAGACAGAGCACTGAACTTAGAATCAGGAAGACCTGAGTTGAAATCCTTCTTCAGAAACTTATTAGCTATGTGAATATGGGCAAGTCACTTAACCTCTCTCAGCCCAGTTTCCAAATCTGTAAAAGAGATTGGTAATAATATCTATCTCAGGGCTGTGATGGGAATCAAGTGAGATAACATTTATAAAGTATTTTGCAAGCCTTTAAGGGCTATATAAATGCTATCTATCATTACCAGATATTATTAATCTACTTACTCATGGATGATGGAGGAAAACAGAAGAAAATATCACTACTAAATATATAGACATAAAAAGAACTTTCAATTTTACTTATCACTAAAATATAACTGATGGGGTTTCTGTGTAAAAATAAAACACAAATTCATGGATTCTTAAATACAGTTGGAATTTAGGGACAGTGATAACTATTCTGTGGCACAGAGTATTTTATCCACTATCTGACCTGTACTTCCCACAAACCCAATTACCCTTGCCTAAATCTGTCAGATTCATAAGGGTATTTACTCTATAGATACTCCATGTGCTCTAAGAGTTCATGTGGGGATCAGGAAGGAATGGGATGGAAATGAACTAAGGTTAATGAATTATATTTAGAAAAGAAAACTATTTTAAGAAGTTCTTCAGAAGAAAATAAACTAATCAACTTGTAAACATGCTTTTGGCATAGACATTTCATTTCCTGTAAGCTGAACTAGAAATGTAAAAGAAGCAAATCTGTCGGGAATCACATGTACATATCTGAAGGCAGAATTCAGCTTTTTAAGTTATCAAATAGTCCATCTATTTGAAAACATAGGTCATGTTTTATTACTTATTAACTAGCCCGAGGGATAGCCTCCATGAGATTACTACTGACAGTCAGCTAGGTCTCTACTGGTTTTTTAGGGAGGCATTCTCAGGTGATGCTGTATAATATACTAATGAAATCTATGCTAAATTTAGAATTTTCACTACATGGAAGAATACCATTTTTTCACATATCATTCTTTGAACAGAGAGAACCTATTCTAGCCACCCAATCTCATTTACTAAGAGAGATACTGAACTCTGTTAGAGCTTCCAGAAAGCAGCATCTCCAAACTGTGAGTTCCCAATCAGGGAATTCTAAGCAATGATCTTTTACAGTGGACAGTAAGGAAAGGTGTGCTCCTGGATACATATCACTTGGAGAACTTATTTGGGGGGGGTCTTTATTAATTCGTTTGTTTACTTTTAGTTTACAAGATTCAGTTCCACAATTCCTTGAGTTTCAAATTTTCTCTCCCTTCCTCCCCTTCCCCCACCCATGGTGGCATATAATCAAGTAAAGGATCTGGAAATACTTTCACATTAGACATTAGTCAGTTTATAAAGAAGGACTGTAACCAATGGAATGAACAATGGGAAAGAGGAAACAAAAGGACCACTTATCTTTATTCCTTGTTTCTCCCTTGACAGACTGGAATGATGGACCTAATTGAAAAAAAAAATAGGCCTAAGAATAAAGTAACATTTGATTCAAAGAATCACTTCTACAATGCAATCCAATCTAACAAGAATTTAATGAGCACCTATGGTTTGTAAGGCACCAAGAATACAAAGCAACAGTGTCTGTTTTCAAGATGCTTACAGTCTTCTTTGGAGAATATAATAATTAGGGAAGTTGAGCACAGCTACAGGATAGAAGAGGCATGGCTACACTGTGATTCATGTAAAGATATTAGTGGATGGCAAACCTGGGTTGAATCAATAATATGACAAAGCTGTAAATTAAAAAAAAGTAATGAAATCTGAGTAGGAGGTGAGAGTCATGCTACATGGTCTTCCCTGGTCAGATTAAATAAGGGATATTGTGTTCAATTCTAGGACATTCATTTAGTAGGATTCAGCCCTGCTTCAGGATATAGAATGGTGATTGATATTAGAGATTATGCCATCTGAGAACTGGCACTGGGACACTCAGGAAACTAGGACACTCAGGCTTGGAGGGGATGAAAATTAAGGGGGGTATGATAGTGACCCTCAAGTGTTTGGAATGCTTCCATTTGATAGTGACTCTACATGGCCAAATGGACCTACAGGTCGAAGTTGCAAAGAAGAAGATTGATATTTGAGGCAAGGGAGAAAAACACACTTTTGCCAAGAATTAGAACTGACCAAAAGTGGATTGAGATTCTTTAAAAAGTAGCAGGTCCCCCAACCCTAGAACTCTGATAGCAAAGCCTGGGTAACCATTTTTCAGGTATGCTGTTCACGTCAAGTTTAGAACAGATGACCTCTGGAGTCTCCTCCAACTCCTCCAACTGAAATTCTGCGATTTTTTTTCCCTCCTTTCCACTCCTGCCCCAGCCTAATTGATTAATTCTTCATGAACTGATGCCCAGGAAATTATTTTTCATTCTTTAAGTTTCCTCCGATTTATTGTGATTTTTTAAAAAACACAATAGACCTGCCTGCCTCTTGCAAGAAAATTTTTATTAATATTAATACCTGCATTATGGAAATATTAGTATTAATAGCATTATTAGTAGACATTAGTATTCCTAAATTGGAAGCATATTATTAAAATGCACCTGCTTTTTTTCAATAATTGTCTACTTAAAGGCTGTACTCATATTTTCCATCTTAATGAATATATGAAAAAATGCACCATTTTGGAATATTTGCCTTATTTGAAAGTAGAAGTTTAAAAGCAGATTTAAGCAAGTTAAGACCCCATGCTTCTTTCCTGACCTGCCATGCTCCCTCTAAGACCTACAAACATAGATTAAGATCTTCTAAGAACCTCGCAGGCTACCTAGTCCAACCTCATTTTACAGGTAAGGAAACTGAGACCCAGAGTTACTTGCCCCAGGTAGTAAATGAGAGAGTGGGATTTGAACCAAGAAACTCTTGTGTAATTTACAAAAGGCATGTTGGTGAATACTTTGACATGTTCTCTTTTGCATGACTCTCTTGAAAGAATACAGGAGAAGAGAAGGAGAAATATCAATTTCAAAGTTTCTTTGAGGTCCAAGTTTTTGGAACATTTTCTCTTTCCCATGAAATGCAGCACAAGTTAAACAGGTTCCTTTGTCAAGGGATTCTGGGACTCGGAGCTCTTCAGTTCTCTTCACTCCACAGTCCTCTGTAACATAACACCGAAAGCAATAAGAAAGGTCTAGAGGAATCTTTCACATTTATAATATATCAGCCAAAGAGAGGATGGTTTTTATTTCTAATAAAGCATTCCAGGTATGTTGCTGGCATATGCCCAGCTCTCGAACAGACTGTCGCATTCACTGCCACACTATGACAAACAAAGCCTGGGTATGTTTTTATTTGTATTCATATTATTTGAATAAGATTCAGCTGCTTTCACTCACTTATTAGTGGGAAGTTCATTGGCCCTGTCTATAGAGAAGTTATATAGTTCAATAAAAAGAGTGAGTATTGGGGCGGCTGCGTGGCTCAGTGAATAGAGCACCAACCCTGGGGTCAGGAGGACCTGAGAGCAAATCCAGCCTCATAGGCTTAACACTTACTAGCTATGTGACCCTGGGTAAGCCACATAACCTCAGTCTGCCTCAGTTTCTTCATCTTATAAAATGGGGCTAATAATAGCAGCTAGGATTGGGGAAGGATAAAATGAGATTATATTTGCAAAATCCTTAAGATGTTATATAAATACTAGCTATATGTGATAGCAATAATATTATCGCTGTTGTTGTTATATCAAATGCTTAACTCTAGATTTTTAGGTTAACAATATTTCCATTTTAGTAGGGTGTGCAATGCTTGACAAAAGTAATACTAAACAACAGAAAGTGACAGTGCATCCCTAAGTTCACCTTCCCCCCACTCCCAAAAGAACAACACTGAGCACATTCAAACCCATCTGTGAATCAAATGTTAGACAATCACTTGTGAGTGAGTGTCCATTTCCATGAACATTTTTAGTGGGGATGTTTTATAATGATGCCATGCATCATGTAGGACCAAACTTGTATGTGCAAATCAGAGCTAATTCCAGTTTGGTCATACTCCTAAACAGAAAACCAGACAATTCTATATCTGGATAGCAAAGTTCCCAAGTGCTGCCTAAAGTAAATTAAAATATGATTGGGAAATGTTTAACAAATTACATAAAAATGCAAAATAGATAATTTAGAATTGTGGTTGTCTAAGTAAAAAAATATCCAAAAGGATCCATTTCTTTTTTGAGTTTGATACCATCAAACCTCTCGTTCTACCTACACTATGTGGAAACTGAGGTCTAGACAGCTGAATTTGCTTATAGATAGACATTGTGGAAGAGCTGTAGCTGAAACCTCAGTCTCCTGGCTTCCAGGGCAATATTCTTTATTTCTCTCAAAGATGATCAATATTTTCTACAGCACCTGATTTCCTAAATTTGTTTTATCTATTTATAAGAAATGCATACTCTTGCCTATATTTGAGGTCAAATGAGATTTCTGATACTACACAGAAAAAATATTTTTGTTCACAAACTTCATAGTTGAAAAAAAAAACTTTCCTTGGCTCACTTTTCCTCTTGAGTTTTGTAACAGACATTTTCTACACACAGGGATATGAAATCACTAAGAACACACATTCGGGGGATAGTTCTCCATTTAAAAAAAACCTGTACAGATCAATGATAATTAATACACAACAGTTATAATAATAGCTCATTGCACTATTATTTAGATACCACACATAATGTTTACCATTGAGCATTTCTGTACTGTCTACACTAGAAATCTATTCACATTAGACCTACTGAGAAACTGGCTACATTTATCAGCCTGGCACACTCTCACACTGGATGATGCTAGGAAATATTCCTGACAAAGGAAAGCACATAGGGTACAGTGTAGTGAGATCCTTCTTAAACTGTCTCTTGCTTTTTGAACTATGTCCTTATCTTTGGTTTGACTGCAGATCCATACATCCTGACAGCTGAAAGGGTCTTTAGAGAACCTCTAGATGCCCATGGACATATTAAAGGCCACAGACCCTGTGGACACAGTGTTCCATATCTGCCTTACCTGCTCTTTTTGGAAAAAAATGTAAAATACCCCTGCTTAGAGGAGAAATGTTTTCTTACAAATAATTGAACATCTGGGGATTTTAGTAGCATATTTTAGCTGCTTTTGCTTCTTCAAACATAATGCTTTCTCCCAATTCATTACTGAAATAATATGCACAGCATTTAATAAAGGGATAACAGATTAGCCATTATGCTGGGAGACAGCACCATTGTCCTGGGTAAGGAGACATAAGGTATGTACAGTGTCCATCTAGTTTCTCTTTAATAGTGTAAGCAACTGATCTGTTGGACATCTTTAAATTTTCATTTATTTGGACTTGGGCCATTGGGTTCAGGTAGCCTTGTTAAAAAGGGATTTGCAGGTCTTTGCAATGTTACAGTCCTGCCAAGCTGGAATAGCTAAAGACAAGGTCAACGTCTAGGACTCTCTTGTATTAAATCAGCAAGTAAGCTTATATGCAATGCAGATTCCCTGCCCATGAGATCTCTTGTCTAAAGCAATCTGCTGAAAGGTGATAGGGTTGAAGTATAGGCTAGACAACATGCATATGGCAGAGAGTTTGTAATATTCTAAGTAGCATCAACTGTGTCCCCTTGGGTCAGGAGACAAAGAATGTTGGTAAATCAATAGTTTAATCCATTGGAGACAAGACTATTTATCAAGTCTCTTTCTTATTAAACATTGTTCTGCTAAACAAAACTCCTTTGCTGACTTGGTTGGCAATATCCATCTTGCATCATATGGCATATCATACTCACACTGAAAGAGTAATCAACAGCTACAATCTTTGTGTGTTTCTACTTTGACAGAAGGTTTGCTAAACAGACCAAGTGTTTCCCTTATGCTTATGCACATGGCTATTAAGAACATCCTGACAAATTGAATTGTAATTATGGAAGATGTGAAGAGTGGCAATGATACTCATAATTGAAAATCTTAAATCACGTGTAACTTTTTTTAATTGCTAAAAGTCTATAACCCATAGAATCAAAACTTTGCTTATTTTAACACTCACTGACCATTTGACCATAGAAGAGAATAGTCAAAAAGACATTGTTCAAAATTCCAGCATGAATTTATACTACTGTATCTGTGCCTTTCTGAGTGCTTTGCACATAGTAGGCATTTAGTAAATTTTTGTTGAATTGAACTAAAAGGGAAAGAATAGACTAGACTACATAAAAGGTCCCTTCTTAATCAAATAAATAGACAATTTTCTGATCACCACCACCACTACCTTCCTTTAAAGAATATGGAAATAATGGTATAATGGGAAGAGTTCTGGACCTGGAGTAAGGAAGGTATAAGTTTAAATCCTATCTCAGACACTCACTAGCTGTGTAATTGTCCACAAGTTATCTAATCTCTCTTTTCCTTAATTTCTTCATCTGTAAAATGGGGGCAGAGGAAGGGGGACTAGACCTGATGTCCTTAACCGTCCCTTCCAGCTCTAAATCCTACAAAAATAAAGGGAAACTTTCTCTGACCCATCCCCTTGCTCTTTAGTATGATAGATGCACTTGACTAGGAAAACAAAGAAAATCCTTCCTGTTGACAAAGCCAAAAGTGTATCACCAGCAAACCCACCACAGAATGATTGACTCATATCTCCTAGCAGTCCATCTGTCTCTAGCAACACAGCTGGGAGGCTTTAGCAGCTGGGAGAAAAGGGTGAGTAGAGAATCTTTAATCCTACTCCACAAAGGTATTTTGTAGAGAGGAAAATGACAAGGTCCATCCCTAGAGGTGTTGGGGATTGGAGAAAATGAGACTGTAAATCCTCCCACTTTGCCCTTTCTACCTCAACTCCTCATTAATATATTTATGAAAGTAAAATAGAGGCCTGCTGTTAATGGGAAAAAAGAAGTCAGGAAAGCATTGGTGAGGGGACTAGGAGTAGTGTATAAAAGGACAGAAAGCTTTGTATTGTTGATGGTGTCAAGGTCGGGTATTTTTTGTCACTATCATAGCTAACAGGGTCAGCTCTTTCTGTCACCATCGGCTGCCTTCCACAGCCATGGCCCAGAATCAACAGCATCCTCTTCTACCCAGAAATGTGGAGATCCTGGGGTTCTGCCATAATTTGATTTATCATAAAGAAAACTACAAAAGTAGCCCTCAGTAAATGGTTTTGCAGCCCCTGGACTCCATTAGGTAAATGTCACCTCAACTTTCAGAAATACATTCATTTTCCATAGAGTCAACTTGAGATCATATAATTCAGGCCCAGAATATAGAGACAGTCAGAAAGGGGATTCTACTAGTCTAGTATATGCAATAAATTGTGGAAAATTTCAAACCTAGAGTCCCAATACTACACAATAGATTTGGCCCCTGGGGTTGAGAGATAAGGGATATCAATCGTCCAAATGGTTGGCTACCAGTATTGGGTGTTTTGTCCACTCACACTTGTATGTACCTGCTTCTTTCTGGCTCTAGCTAAGTACAGGTAGAATTCCTCCTGCCCACCCTATGCCTCACTACCATATATAGACCTAATGTTTACCAGGCCCCAGTTGGGTTCTGTTGCTAGAATTCAAAGGGCTTATGAGAAAAATCAAACAAGTCAGACAATGATGAAAGCAATAAGCCTCTTATATGGTGAATTTAAGAGAAGGTCTCATGACCTAACTAGCAAAAGCAAAAGATGCACAGAGGGGGAGGAAGGTGCATGAAGGGAAGAATAGTAATGTAGGCTAGGGATTAGAAGATAAAGAACTGGCCTATGAGTCAGAAAGATCTAACCCATACTGGCTGGGTAACCCTGAGCTATTCACTTAACCTTTTAATGTTTCAGGAAACTTCCTAAGACTATAAATTGCAGAGGGGGTTCCACTGGTATTGGGAGAAGGATTTCCTCTCTGGGAGTCTCTCAGGAAGGAAGGAAGGAAGGAAGGAAGGAAGGAAGGAAGGAAGGAAGGAAGGAGGGAGGAAGGGAACAAAGGAGGCAAAGCAGGAGGGAAAGGAGGAGGGAAGAAAGGAATGAACAAAGAAAGGAATGAGAAAATGAAGGATGCAAAGAAGGAAGGAGGGAGGGAAGTATAAAAGGAAGGAGGAAAGAAAAGAAGGAGGGAAGGAAAGCAGGAAGAAAGGAAGGATGCTTTTGAGACTTTTTTTTAAATGGAGAGAAAAAATATATAAGAATAGAAAGTCCAAACAAACAGAACAGCTATAGTGTGGAAGCTAGGTACTTCTCTGGTTATAAATATCATAGAGAATGAATTTTTTTTAATAATTTAGGAATGAAATTTATATTACAGTCAATTACACTGTACTCTTCATTCTTTTCAAGTAATTTAGACATTTTCTAGATTAATACTGCAACAAATGTTTCATCCCAGACTGGTGTTCATCTGCTTCCTCAGCCCCAGTGTTCTAAGCTACCTATCCTTCCTCTCCTTCCCCAGCCAATGTGTGCTCAGGGAACATTTAACATTTTAATTTTATTCTAATCAAAACCTAATTAGAAATGTAAATTTGCTGGAGGTGGTGGGGAGAGCTTCCTACAACACTGTGAAAGCTTTTCTAAAGCACTTCCCTGGCTGCCATCACAGAGGGCTTTGGGCTCTTTCCTTTGGACAGGTACATACTTCATGTTTTCTCCCACATACCACCTCTTGGAGAGCAACCCACTATAATATGCTCATTCTGAGTGCCATAAATGCTGTTTTCCTTGCGGTGTTATGACTCACACTAGGGGTAGAAATGAAGGGTAGGCAAACTTAGGTATGTTCTCTCAATACACAGGGTGAGTTCAGCTACTTTAAGAGATGGATTTTGTTTAAAGATGCCTAACTTTGGTTCTTCACATAGAGTAATGTAAAGAACACTGGCCTGGAAGTCAGCATAACTAGATTCAGACCTAGAAGTCAGATGGTCAATACACATTTATTAAGTGGCTACTACATGCAAGGCACTGTGCTAATTCTGGAGTTACAAAGAAAGGTAAAAAAAAGATTTCCTCTTCTTGAGCAGCTCACAATCTAATAGGGAAGAAAACATACAAATAACTATGTAGAAATAAGCTATGTGTAGTGTAAGTTGGAAATAATTAATAGAAAGAAGGTACTAGAAGCAAGAGGAATCATGAAAAGCTTCCCGTAAAAGGTGGGATTTTATCTGGGACTTAAAGGAGGCCATAAAAAAAAATCTAGTCTGACCTCCTCATTTCACAAATGAAGAAACTGAGCCCAGACAAGTTCAGTGACTTTCCCATTGTAGCAAGACTCAAATCCTAGTTCTTTGACTTCAAACATATTTTTTCTTCCTATTATATGATAATATTGCCTGACCTGGATTCCAGTCACAGTTTAGTCCCTGACTTTGAGCATCTTTGAACATCACCTCTGTTGTCCTCAATCACCCCATCTGAAAATTAGGGCAGACCTGATGATCTGTAAGGTACCTAAGGCTCTGTGAAATAACTATCATACACTGTTATCTGTTCACCATGTACAAAAGATAAACATCAATGGATTTAAAATAACCAACTATTTTGAAGAATCCATTTCGGTGTTTATGCCTATCTGACCCCAAAACACACACACACACACACACACACACACACACACACACACACACACACACACAAATGGTAATATAATATAATAGAAAATTTACTTGATGCAATTTGAATAATATTTCATTATTTGTGGTTTAGTGAAGAAGATAGGCCTTAATTGTATTTTTGTGTAATAAATACATCTCTTGAAATTAAAAATATTTATTCTGGCTATAGGATAGCATGTGGAGAAGCCAACTAGACAGTGTAAGGTACTGGATAGGGCCCTGGAGCTTCATGGAAAGAACCCATGTGCTTCAGAGAGAAGGATGATTTACAGTTTGCTAAAAGGAATAACAATGATGAGAGTTGTCTATTTAGTAATTTTGTGGATTGCTAAATTTACAGGGTTCTACCGAAGATCATTTTTAATGAAGGGGCAGGGCCATGGCAGATGCGTAGGAAGAAGAGAAACTTGTCCGATACATTTTTCCTATTCATTAGGATTCCTCAGGATTTATATTTACCAAAGTTCTCAGATCTTTTCATATTTTAGCAAATATAACACCTTCTTTTCCCTTCCTTTACAAACCACTTTTCACAGTCATGATGTGACTGAATTCTCATAATAGTCTTGTGTCATTGATATTATAATTCTTTCCACTTTACAGATGAGGAAAATTGAGTCACAGAGAAGTTAAGTAGACTAAAGCCACAGCACAAGACAGTGGCAGATCTGATATTCAAATTTGGGTCTCTTGGCTTTCATATCCAAGGTCTTTAAGGTAAAGTGGCATCCAAGTTAATACAGCAAGTAAGGAATCTATTTAGAACTAGAATTTCCCTCCTTTGGATTTCTAGAGAACTCTTTTGCCTTGGTCACACTATTTCCCTGCACTTTGCAGAATGGTAAAAGACACAATAGAAGATTATGTTTCAAAGCAAAGTCTTCATTTTCTTCATTTATATTCTTTCCACATTATGTGACTCTCATGGAGAGGAAAATAAAATATTAGAGGAAAAAAAAACAAGTTATAGCTTTGACTTTCAGATACTTGAAACAATCAGCCACCCTTCATATTGCTATACATTCTTTGGCTACAGTGTGTGATATTGAAATAAATCTGGAATATTCTGAGGCAAAGTGAATATGCTGGAACCTTTCCTCTCCTATGCATGTGCCAAGAATCACTACCCTGTTGGTCACTGGAGAGAGAAGACAGGTGACAAGGGATAGTCTCTTTGGGTGCCATCTTAGGTGTTCCAGGAAAACAGTGAACTCTCCTCTGCTCATAATGCTGCTAGACAGAATGAATGAATTAAATTTATTAAGTGCTTATGATGTGACAGGCACTATGCTAACCAATGAGAATTCAGCTGCAAAAACTAAGACAATCTCTACTTTCAAGGATCATACACTCAGAACTCGGAGGGGCCTTAGTAGTCACTGAGCTCAATCCCCTCATTTTCCAAATGAGAGAAGCAAAGCAGAAAGAGGATAAATTACTTGACCAAGGTCATTTGACTAGGTAAATGTCTGTGGCAGGATTTGTACCCAGTTCTTTCTCACTCCAAGTCTAGTCCTCAAGCCAGTAAACCATATTGTCTCTTTGGCTTACATTCTAGTAAGGGAGGACAAAACACATAAAAGAACAAGTGGCCAGGAAAGGCTGTTTTGGGCTTGGAAAATAACAGGGAGGTTGAGTGAAACCATGGCAAAGTCAACTGGTAGATAAAAAAGAGCTGGACAGATGGAATGTGAAACAATTGGTTTTATCCTATTGGGTCCTTCTCCTCAGAACCCAGTCAACAGTTTCTCTAACAATCCTCACCTTCAACTAAGTGATCTCTTTTATTACTAGATTGTAATTCCTCCAAGGCATTTCATTTATTATTCACTTCATTGTTTCAAGTATAAAAAGAAACACTTACCCTGGAAACTTGGGCCAAGATTGGTATCCAACAGAAACCAATTCATGAACCTCTATTTCTTTTTGGTTTGAGTTTTCATAGAAATTTCAGCCTGAGAATGTACAACGTTCAGGAGAGAAATTAGTTTTAACTTTGTTGTCCAAAGAATTTGTCACCAAGAGGGCAACCTCAGGCCCTGAATGTTGGATTGACCCTGTGTCAAATTTAAGGGGAGATTTGGACAAGAGTCACAGAAGATGCTCAAACATGAATGGATTGCTACCCACACTATGAGAGGAAGCATCCACACTGATGAGAGCACAGATTTCTGTGAGCACTGAATATCTGAGCAAAACAGGAAGCAATGTAAAATAATCCTGGTGAAGCAGAGTCAATCAACGTGCTAATGGCAGTGGGACTAACAAATTTTTTATAAACAAAACAGAAACAAAACCAAACAAAACATCTTGGGTTGTAGGATTTTATAAATCATTGGCAAAGCTCAATCAATTAAATTTTGGTATGCTATCATACCATATCATTACTATCATAGCCACTTTTTAAATATGAATAGTTTATATGGTAAGAATGTATATATGATTGTGAGGGAAGGATAGTATACTAGAAAGAATGCTGGAGCAGGAGTTAGAAGACCTGGGTTCTAATGATGTTATTCCACTAAAAAACCTACATGACTTTACTCAGACCAGTCATGTCACCATTCTGTGCCTCAGTTTCCTCATCTGTATAATGATGGATCTGAATTCAATAATATCCTTGTAAGCTCTCAATTATGCTGTTAGGTGCCATGCCACCAGTTTGTCTTGAATTCTAGGGGCATTAGCAAACAAATAAGGAACCCTCTAAATAATAGAAGAATAAGTATTGCCTGCATCAGTCTGCGATGGTATATTCCACCTATCTTTCAGGCTAGTTGTGAGGGTTAAATGAGATAATAATTGCAAAGTGCTTGGCACAATGCCTGGCATATAGTAAGGGCTATATAAATGTTAGCTATTACCATTATTATTATTTAAGCTATTCTCTACCTTATAAATGTCCTCCAGCATGTAGCAAAGTGCTCAGCTCATAGTAAGCATTGAAAATGTTGATAATTTGACTTGAATTGACTTCTTAAAATGTGGTGCCCAGAATCGAATGCCATATTTATTTCAGATGGAGCCTAACCAAGGCAGAGTATGATGAAACAATCACACTCATTGTTCTAGGATTGGTGCCTTTTTGTACCCTTAGCTTATTAACCTTTGGGGAGGGATTAGGGGGTTCTCACTGTCATACTGTTGACTCATTGAACTTGACACTTTCAAACTTATTTCTCCCAGTCAACTGTATCTAGTAAGAGACAATGCTGTAAGCTGAAAGGCCTTGGGCCCTCTCTTTCCCAGGCCAATGTGTAACCAGTGAAAACAAGCCTGTATTTGGACACAAACTTGGTGAGACCAATGCTTGTAAAAAGTATGCTAACTCCACAGAGACCAAGGTAGCACAGAGAAGAGTGTACCTCTCAAGACATTGGAAAGAAATATTTGTATGTCTGTGCTTCCTGTATCTTTGAAATAAATATCCCTTTATTACAGCAAATTGATGCTCGTTTTGCAGATGAGGAAACTGAGGTAAACAAGGTTAATTGAATTGCTTGGGGTCATACAACTAGTAAATGTTTGAGGTCAGATTTGAACTTGGGTCCTCCTGACTCCAGGTCCAGCATTCTATCCCACTGTGCCACTTCTAGTAGATGTCATTTTCATTGACTTTAATAACATGACACAAAATTTAGCAAGGGCTATTAGTTTTACTATTCATTCATCTCATGGCAGTTTCTTTGACCCACAGAATTGAGATAGCCCTTTAACCTTTTGAGAATCTAGCCTGACTTCTCTGTAGTATGGCCCAGTCTATGATCCCTACTGTGGCGGTGATGCCTATTAACCGTCTATGCTATTGATTAATCAAGTCATGGTAAAAGAGTGTTATTGAATCCAAGTAATGGAAACTCATTACTTGGCTTAGATAATTAATTACCAATACTTTCCTCTTAGTAAATTGAAACAAGCTCCAGAGTTCAAGCTAAGTGAGCCAATATTTGAAGCTTTACTTAATGCATTGGGGAAGGGGAATCTTCTTGCTGGACAGAGCATTTTATTGAGTCTACTGCTAATACTTGAAACAGTCTGGCCACTTTCTTTGAATCCACTCGAGGAAGTCAAGCCCTTGAATTGTAGGAAATCAAAACAAAAAAGTACAATTCATTTAGAGCTATGGAAGCAGCATGCACTTTCAAGTTGCTTTCATTCCAGCTTACCAAAATGCTTTTTTTTAACCAACAATTTAAGAAGTCAAAAATAGGATTTCTGTTCATATTTTAGTGCCCAGCTGATGTCCCTGCATTCATTCTTCCTCTCCTAGGCTAGAAACCTTGCCACTGTGATTTTCTTGCTTTACAACAAAAGAAAACTATTGATTCTTTTGTTTTTACATCATAGTCATTTCCAGACATATCATCACCCACCACTAATATCACTCAATTAGACTATCCTTGTAATAAAGAAAACAGTTAAGAAAGTGAACATAGTGTGTCTAACCATTTAGGCAATATTTGATATCTGTAGTACTCTCTCTTTGAAAAAGTGAAGAAAACACATTTCCTCATTTCTTCTTCAGGACCAAAATTGGTCATTTTAACTACACAGTATTCAGCTTCATTTGGAGAAAGCAATGGCAAACTACTCCTGTATCTTTGTCAAAATAAAACAAAACACATAGACAGTATGGTCCATGGGGTCACAAAGACTCAGAATGGACTGAATGACTGAACAACAAAACAGCTATATTTTGAGGTGCTTTAAATTTATATTGTTGTAGCCATTGTGGTTTTTGAAGCTATAAAGACCCTTAAAGACCATGTAGCCCAGCTTTTTTGTTTTACTAGGAGACACTGTGACCCAAGGAAGAAGTATGAATGACCCAAGTCACAGCAATTAGCTGATAGAGTCAGGACAAGAACTCAAGGCTTCTGACTCCCTCCCTCATACACTTTTAGTTAGATCATTTTTAATATGGGTGATAACAACTCATAGCTACAAAGCGCTTCAAAGAACCTTTGAGCCTCACAACAACCCAGTGATTGAGAGAGTTTTAGTGACTTGCCCAGAGTCACAAAGCCAAGTTTCCTGACTCCAAGTTAGCCTTTTTCCCACAATATCATGCACTTCTATTTATAAAGCCAAATCATCGGCAATTTTTCCAGGATGTAGAAATTGAACATCATGTCACTGGTTATTTATTGAGCCCTTTCCCTCTGACCCAGGGCTATTTTATATTGGGTAGCATTGCAGAGGCTGGGAATAACATCTAATAAAACTCAGATGGTTCCCAGAGAGGCAAAAGCCAGGTATCAAAAGTGAAGCACCTACTACCCAAAAACATTTTAGTTACTCTCTCTATTTACAGTACACTGCCCAAGGGGAACACAAATCTAATCTGGTCTTTTCTTTTAGCATCAAAGCCAGAGTGTCCAATAAGAAAAGAGTTTTGTTCACCATCATGCCAAAACCTCTGAAGCCCACTGCTGTTTCCATAGAAACTTAATTGCAAAAGAAACCCCCTTTACTTTATCATTCTCTCTTAAGACTGTTTGTTTCTCTGCTTTTCACTACTAAGTGAAATCTTTCTGTGGGCCCATTGGGTCAACAGTAAATGCTGTGACAAACCTTACTTCACACTTGCTTTAGCATGTGTTAACACCCACCCACCCCTATCAACAACAGCTGCTATCACCACTACCCACATCCATATTCAAAATCAGGAACATTGAAAGGAATGCATCCAGCATTGTTCTTGAAGCTCTGCAAGATCTCTTTGCAATCTTTCACACAGTAAACATTTACTCAGCCATGGCTTTTCTACAGGTCAGAGCCAATGGAAACAAATACCACTGCGATGAATACTTCTGTGTGACAAATGAGATTTCACAGAATCCTAAATTTTAGAAAGGTCTTCAAAGGCCATACAGCCCAACTCTTAATTGGAACCCTGCTAGGAATCACTTATTTCAAGCAATAGTCAAACAAATTTGGATTGTTTTTTTGCAGTACTAGAGGTAAGTGTGTTCAAATAACCATTTCCACAGTCTTTATGATTATAAAGTTTAGAGGTAATAAATTTAACTAATTAGCTAATCATGAATAGGTTTGAGCTGAAAAAGACCTTCGAGGTCTTCTTGTCCAACTTTCTCATTTTACAGATGATGAAACTGAGACCCAGTGAGGTTAAATGACTTGCCCAAGGTTACATAGGTAGTAACTAGGGATGTAAGTGGAATGGAACCCCAGATCCTCTGATTCCAAAACCAGAATCCTGTGCACTGCATCATACAGCTGGGCTAGAATGAGTCAAAAACAGTTGGCGATTATATCTTACACACAAAGACACACACACACACACACACACACACACAAAATGTGCATGTGTGTATCAGTCTTCTTTGGAAGCTTTTCTCAATTAAGAATTTTACAAGTAATAGATAGATAATTCAATATAGTTTAAAAGTCTTTGTATAGATTTATGTTCTATTAGCTTTGACTAAGCCCTTTGGATAGGGGTATGTGTATGTGTATGTGTAAAGGGTAACTGGGTGGTGTGGTAGATAGAGTGCCAGCCTGGAATCAGGAAGAATCATTTTCCAGAGTTCAAATCCAGCCTCAGACATTTACTAGCTTGTGACCCTGGGCAAGTTACTTAATCTTGTTTGCTTCAGTTTCCTCATCTGCAAAATAAATTGGAGAAGGAAATAGCAAACCACTCTAGTATCTTTGCCAAGAAAACCCCAAATGAGATCATGAAGAGACAGACACAATTGAAATATGACTGAACAACTAAAACACACACACACACACACACACATATATTATATATAAATATATGTATGTATGCATGCATGGATGTGATCAGCCTGTTAGTCAATAAACGTTTATCAAGCCACTATTATAGGCCAGGCATCATGCTAAGCACCACTGGGGATACAAAGAAAAGCAAAAGATACTCCCTACCCTTAAGAGTTCATAATCTAATGGAGAAAGAAATATACAAAAATAAGCTGAAAAGCAGGACTTTGGGGACAAAGAAAAGGTATCTAGCTCAAGGGATAATGAAGCCCTGCAGCCATGTAGAAATGATTAGTTATCTGCCCTGGGGCCCCTCCACAGAGCCCAGAGCACATGGTCTACACCAGCATAGATCTGACCATAGGGGAGCCAGAGCAAGCTGGAACAACTGACTCACCCAATGCAGGAGCAATTCCCAGACATCTCACTGCAGGGCAAGGGATGGTTGGAGCTGGGTAAGAGACAAGCACAGGGCCTGCAGCAGCAGCAGGAACTACTCCTGGGGCTATCAGCCCACAGCCTGAAAGTTTAAAAATCACTTACCTGAACTTCCAGGAGCCAAGATAGCAGCATAAACCATTGCTGCTCTCATCTCCCTCTCTGACACTGAAATACCCAGTGAATATTGCCCCAGTGTAAAATACTAAAATAGTGGAACCAGCGACAGGCTTGGGAGACTTGGAGGAAGGCTGTGGCTTTGGCTGTGGCTGTGGCTGTGGCTGTGGCTGTGACTGTGCTGAAGCTGAAGGGTACCAGTGCAGGACAGAAGGTGTCCCAGTTAGAGATCCTGAAACCCAGGTGGGGTGGAGGCAGTAAGCACTAATACCAGAATCCCAGGTGTGCCTTCACACAACCAGGGTAGTAGGCAGACACCAGTTTGGCCCCAGCCACCAGTAACTGAGCTCTAGCCCAGGGAAGTGGAGGCAGAAGCCTGAAGTGGCTAGACCACTAGTGTCCCCACACCTCACAGTATGAACATCAGTGTAACCCTGATGAAATGCCAAAAGTCCTGGCCTTGGCCTCAGTCTAGGCACTCAGAGACAATAGCACACAAAGCCAATAACCAGGTCTCTAACTCCCAGCAAAAGAAACATGGGTCAGAGCCCTCTGTACCCCAGAAGGAGAGATTCGCTTTAAAAGTCAGGAAATAGGCAATCACAATGGGCAAATCAAATTGGAAAAACAAAGACTTTAGAATCCAATTATCGTGAGTGAGAAGAAGCAAATTCAGAAGAGGATAGTATTGAACCTATACCCACATCTGAAACATCAAAAGGGAATATGAACTTATCTCAAGCCCAAAAAGCATCTTGGAAGAACTCAAGATGTATTTTAAAACCCAAATTAGAGAGGTAGAAGATAAATTGACCGATTATTTGAAAGATACAATTGGTAAAATGGAAAAAAAAATTCACCAAAGAAAACAATTCCTTAAAAAGTAATTTTTTTCAAATGGGAAAAGGGGTTCAAAATCAAACTGAAGAAAACTCCTTAAAAGTGAAAACTGAAAAGGAGGTTAAAAAACTAACTGAGCAAAACAATTTGATAAAAATTAGAATTAGACAAATTGAAGTTAATGACGCTATAAGGAATTAAGAATCAGTCAAACAGGGGCCAAGATGGCGGCACAGAAGCAGGAAAACTCCATGAGCTCCCCCCATAACCACCTCAAATGCCTATAAAATACAACTCTAAACAAAATTTAGAGCTACAGAACCCACAAAGTTACAGAGAGAAACAAATCTACCACTGAAGGCAGCCTGTAAGGCAGACAGGAAGGGTTCATAACAGCATGCTGGAAGCAGAGCCCAGCCCCACGTAAGCCCACAGTTTTAGCCCTCGGGCAGCCCCAACAAGCATCTGGAGCCTACTTCAGGAGAATGGATCACCAGCAGCAGTGGAGGTTTCCAGAATTATCAGCCCATAAAGACCAAAGACAAAGCAAAAGGTCAGTGTAGAATTCTGCCTCCTTGGACAAAAAGTGGGTGGAGGTGCAGTGGCCCTGGAGCCACTGCTACATGGCTACTTCAGAGCTCCTGGCCAGCAGATTGTAGGGGGACCAAGCAACCATTCAGAGGGTAACTGCTCTTGCTTTAACTTGCTTGTATCTAGATTGTAGTCTAGGGTGGAGGTCCTGGGGTGTGTGTCCACCTTGCCAGAGCATGTGGAGGCTTCAGAGAGGGCACCCAACTAATACCTTCAGGAGCTGAGAAAACCCTAGCATTTGGGACAAAGCTCTCCTGTCTGGTAACAGAGTCCTACTGTGCAAAAAGCTCAAAAGTCAAGTAATTGAGTGACAACATGAGTAAATGAGGGAAGCAAAGCAAACAGAGGAATCCAACATTAGACTCCTATTTTGGGGGCAAAAGGATCAAAGCATGGAACAGGAGGAAAACAGTGAAGTCAGAACTCCTGCACCAAAGGCTTCAAAGTAAAATACAAGCTGATTACAGGCCAAAGAGGACCTTAAGAAGAATTTTGAAGAGCAAATAAGAGAAGTGGAAGAAAAATTGGAAAAAGAAATGAGAATGATGCAAGAAAATTATGAAATGATAGTCAACAACCTAACTCAAATGGCAAAAGAGGATCAAAAAGGCAATGTGGAGAAGAATGCCTTCAAAAGCCAAATTTGCCAGATGGAAAAAGAATCTCAAAAGCTCACTAAAGAGAACCATTCCTTCAGAATTAGATTGGAGCAAATAGAAGCTAGTGACTTTATGAGAAATCAAGATGCTGTTAAACAGATCCAAACAAAAGAAAAAATAGAAGGCAATGCAAAATATCTCACTGGGAAAACCACTGACCTGGAAAATTGATTCAGGAGAGATAATTTAAAATTATTGGACTACCTGAAAGCCATGATCAAAAAAAGAACCTAGAAATCACCCTTCAAGAAATTCTCAAGGAAAACTGCCCTGATGTTTTAGAACTGGAGGCCAAAATAGAGGTTGAAAGAATCCACGGATCACCTCCTGAAAGACAGCAAAAAGAAAACTCCTAGGAATATTATAGCTGGGTTCCAAAAATTCTCAGATCAAGGACAGGATATTATAAGCAGCCAGGAAGAAACAATTTGAATATTGTGGAAACACAATCAGGATAACACAGGATCTGGCAGCTTCTACACTGAGGGATTGAAGGGCTTGGAATATGATATTCCAGAGGTCAAAGGAGCTAGGATTAAAATGAAGTATCACCTACCCAGCAAAACTGAGTATCATGTTTCAGGGGGAAATATGGTCATTTAATGGAATAGACTACTTTCAAGCATTCTTGATGAAAAAACCAGAGTTGAATAGAAAATTTGACATTCAGATACAAGAAGCAAGAGAAGCATGAGAAGGTAAACAGGGAAAAGAAATCATAAGGAACTTATCAAAGTTGAATGATTTAAATTCATACATAGAAAAATGATCATTATAACTGATGAAACTTTTCTCATTATGAAAATAGTTGAAGAGAATAGAAATATATATATATATACACATATATATATATATATGTCTATATAGGAGCATATATGGGCATATGAATACATATGTGAATGTGTGTATATATGTTTACAAGTATGCTTAGTTCAAGGGCACAGGACTAATTTAATAGGAAGGGATGATACTTAAAAGGTGAAATTAAGAGGTGAGAAAGGAATATAACGAGAGGCGATGGGGAGAGACAGAATGTGGTAAACTCTCTTATATAGAAGAGGCAAGGGAAATGGTCAAAATGGAAGGGAGGAACAGGAAGGCAAAAGAGAATGGGTCAACCTTATTCTCATTGAATTTGGCTTAGGGAAGGAAGGACATACACACCAAATAGGGTATCTCACCCTACAGGAGAGTAGGGGGGAAGGTGATGAGAGGGGGTATGATGGAAGGGAGGGCAGCCTGGAAGGGAGGGCAGCCTGGGAGGGAGGGAAGTTGAAAGCACCATCTTTTGCAAAGGGACAGGATCAAAGTAAAGAATAGATGAAGTAGGAGGTGGGATAGGAGGGAGGAAAATATAATCAGTCTTTTACAATATATCCACTAAGGAAATGTTTTGCATAGCTACACATGTACAACCTATACTGAATTGCTTATCTTCCCAGTAAGGGTGGGTGACAAGGGAGGAAGGGAATGCATCTGGAATTCATAGTTTTAAAATCAAATGTTTAAATATATATATATATATATATATATATATGTGTGTGTGTATATATATATATATATATATATATATATATATATATATATATATATATATATATATATACACACACTATTATTTTACATGTAACTGGGAAATAAGATATACAGGCACTGGAGCACAGAGATTCACTATGGCCCTACTGGAAAGTCAAAGGGTATATGGGAGAAGATATGGGAGACAGCAGATTGGAGGAGGGGATATCCCATGGGATTGCTATTTTGGGGCAGTGGGTAGAGGAAAAACAGGGAGAAAACTTGTAACTCAAAATCTGGTGGAAATGAATGATGTAAACCAGAAGTTAATAAAGCACCATTTGATTTGAAGAAAAAAAAAATCCACTGAACACCTCCTAAAAGAGATCCCAAATTGAAAACTCCAAGGAATATTGTAGCCAAATTCCAGGTCAAGAAGCAAATACTGCAAGCAGCCAGAAAGAAACAATTCAAATATTATGGAACTACAGTCAGGCTCACATAGGACCTACCAGCTTCTACATTAAAAGACTGGAAAGACTGGAATATGATATATCATAAGGCAAAAGAGCTTGTACTACAACAAAGGATCAACTACCCAGCAAAACTGAGCATAATCTTTCAGGCAAGGAGATAGTCATTAAATGAAATAAAGGGCTTCCAGACCTTCTTGATGAAAAGGCCAGAGCTCAGTGGAAAATTTTACCTCCAAATGGTTGGCTCAAGAGAGACATAAAAATGTAGATAAGGAAAACATGCGTGCACATGCGCACACATGCACACACACACACACACACACACAACTTGTTATTTAATAAGAGCAAACTGTTCATATCCCTATATGGGAGGATGATACCTGTCATTATTGGTATTTGTATAATTATCACAACATTTAAAAGAAAGATATCTAGATAGAGGGTGTGGGTATAAATTAATGAATGTGATGATTTTTAAAAACCTTATTAAGGGGTGTAAAGTGATTGTAATGGGAGAAGAGGAAAGGAGGAGGCAAAAAAAGGTAAATTATTCCACATAAAGAGACATAAAAACATATTATATTAGAGGGAAAGAAGGGAGGGAGATGAACACTGTATGAGCTTTACTCTCATTGGTTTTGTTTCAAGGAAGGAATAACATATTCAGTTAAGTATAGAAATCTAACTTGAAGAGACACAAAAACTTATTATAGTAGAGAGAAAGAAGGGAGGGAGAAGTGCATTGTTTAATATTTACTCTCATTATATTAGGTTCGGGGGGGAGGGAATAATATACTTTGTTAAGTATAAAAATCTAACGTGCCCTGCAAGCAGTAAGAGGAGAAAGGGGGGGTTAGTTACAAGGGAGGGAAGAAGTAGCAAGGGAAAAGGGTAGGAAAAGGGAGGTAGGCTGATAGGGAGGGAATATTGAGCAAGACAGTGGTCAAAAGGAAAACTTTTAGGGAGGGGATGAGAGAAGGGAGAAATAAACACATAAACAAGAGAGGGAATAAGAAGGAGAGAAAGACAGACAGCAATTATAACTGTGAATGTAAATGAGATGAACTCTCCCATAAAACAGAGGCAGATAGCAGAATGGATTAAAAACCATAATCCTGCAATATTCTGTCTACAAGAAACACATTTGAAACAAGAGGATACACACAGGGTAAAGGTAAAAAGTTAGAGTAGAATGTATTATACTTCAGCTCAATAAAAAATAAAAAGAAGGGGCAGCAATCCTCATCTCAGACAAAGCAAAAGCAAAAGTAGATCTAATTAAAAGAGATAAGGGAGGACACTATAACCTGCTAAAAGGCACCACTGACAATGAAGCAATATCATTACTAAACCTATATGCACCACATGGTATAGCATCCAAATTCTTAGAGAAGTTAAGGGAATTAGAGGAAGAAATAGATAGCAAGAGTATACTAGTAGCAGACTTCAACCTCCCCCTCTGTGATCTTAATAAATCTAACTTCAAAATAAGCAAGAAAGAGGTTAATTAGGTGAATAGAATTTTAGAGAAGGTAGATATGCTATATCTCTGGAGAAAATTGAATGGGAATTAAAAGGAATATACTTTCTCTGCAGTATATGGCACATACACAAAAAATGACTATGTACTAGGGCAGAAAAACCTCACAATTCAGGGCAGAAAGGCAGAAATATTAAATGCATCCTTTTCAGATCATGATACAATGAAAATTATATGTAATAAAGGGTCATGGAAAGATAGACTAAAAACTAATTGGAAACTAAATAATCTAACCCTAATGAATGGGTCAAACAACAAATCATAGGAACAATCAGTAATGTAATTTAAGAGAATGAAAATAATGAGACAACATGCCAAAATTTATGGGATGCAGTGAAAGCAATTCTTAGGGGAAGTTTGTGTCTCTGAATGCTTACATGAATAAAATAGAGGAAAAGGAGATCAATAAATTGGGCATGCAGCTGAAAAATGCTAGAAAAGGAACAAAGTGAAAATTCCCAATTAAATATTGAATTAGAAATACTGAAAACCAAATGAGAGATTAATAAAACTGATATTAAGAAAACTATTGAACAAATAAATAAAACTAAGGGCTAGTTTTATGAAAATCCCAATGAAATTGATAAACATTTAGTCAATTTGATTTTTAAAAAGAAGTAAACCAAATTACCAGTATCAAAAATGAAAAGGGTGAATTTACCTCCAATGAAGAGGAAATTAAAACAATAATTAGGAATTATCTTGCCCAATTGCTTCATAAATTGGACAAACTTAGTGAAATAGATGAATATAATTACAAAATTATATTATAGCAAAATATAAATTACAAAATTATATTATAGCAAATTACAAAAATATAAATTGCCCAGATTAACTGAAGAGGAATTAGAATATTTAAATATCCCTATCCTAGAAAAAGAAAGTCAACAAACCATCAATGAACTCCCTAGGAAAAAACCTCCAGGACTAGATGTATTTACAAGCAAATTCTATCAAACATTTAAAGAACAATTAATTCCAATGCTTTATAGACTATTTGGGAAAATTAGAGAAGGAGGAATCCTACCAAATTCTTTTTATGATACAAATATGGTACTGATACCTAAATCAATTGGGAAGAACCAAAACAGAGAAAGAAAATTATAGACCAATTTCCCTCACAAATAATTTGCAAAATGTGCAAAAAATTTAAATAAAATATTACCAAAAAGATTACAGCAACTTATCATGAGAATAATATACTTTGATCAGATAGGATTTATTCCAGGAATGCAAGACTGGTTCAATATTAGGAAAACTATCAGTATAATTGATTGTATCAACAACAAAACTAGTAGAAACCACATGATTATCTCTATAGATATAGAAAAAGCTTTTTGACAAAATATGTCATCCATTCCTATTATAAACATTAGAAAGCATAGGAATAGTGTCTTCCTTATGATAATAACTAGTATCTATCTAAAACCATCAGCAAGTATTATATGTAATGGAGGTAAGCTAGAAGACCTGGGGTGAAACAAGGATGTCCACTATCACCCTTGTTATTCACTTTGGAACTAGAAATGTTAGCTGTAACAATAAGAGAAGAAAAAGAAACTGAAGGAATTATATTAGGCAAGGAAGAGACTAAGCTGTCACTCTTTGCAGATGAAATGATGATATACTTAGAAAATCCTAAAGAATAAAGTAAAAAACTACTTGATATAATAAATTTAAGAAAGTTGCAAGATATAAAATAAATCCACATAAATCCTAGGCATTCCAATATATTTTTAACAAAGCCCAACAACAAGAAATAGAAATTTCATTTAAAGTTCCTGCAGATATTATAAAATATTTGGGAGTCTACTTGTCAAAAGAAACCCAGGAACTATATGAGCACAGTTACAAAACACTTTTCACATAAATAAAATCAGATCTAAATAATTGGAAAAATATCATTTGCTCATGGTTATGTCAAGCTAACATAATAAAAATGACAATTTTACCTAAATTAGTTACTATTTAGTGCCATGCCAATCAATTATTTTATAGGACTTGAAAAAAATAGTAAAAAAAAAAATTCATCTGAAAGTACAAAAGGTCCAGAATATCAAGAGAATTAATGAAAATAGATATAAGGAAGGTGTAGTACCAGTGCAATATTTACAGTGCCCAGGATCACTATAAAGACCATGACTATAAACACTCCATGGTACTGGATTGCAACATATAACAAACTCTCCATATAGAGGATAGAAAGCATTTATTTACAGTCTGGGGGCGGAGCCAAGATGGCGGAGTAGAAACAGCTCATCCAAGCCACTCTGCCCCCAGATTCCCCCCAAACTATGTAAAAGGGGACTCTGAACAACTTCTGGAGCCCCAGCACCCACAGAACGACACAGAAAAGCTAATCTACCGCTGAGGACAGCCCAGCAGCCCTGCAGGAAGGACCAGCACAGCACTCTGGGAGCCGGCAGCACGCAGTGGGAAGAGCGCAAGGAGCAGAGCTGAGTGGAGCCCAGGTCCCCGTGAGCCAAGGTTTTAGCCCCAGGGCGGCAGGGCCAGCAGCTGGCTGGAGAGACCCCAGAACACCAGGAGCTGTGGCGACTCCAGAATTATCAACAGGGTAGGGTAAACTATCTCATGTAGAAGAAGCAAGGGGAAGTGGTTACAAGGGAAAGGGAGAATAGGAAGAAAAAAAAAGGCAAAACCACATTCTTATTGAATTTGGTTCAGGGAGAGAATGACATACATACTAAATGGGATATCTCAAGCTGCAGCAGAATAGGGGGAAGGGGGATGAGAGGACGGATGATGGATGGGGGGGGCATCATTGGGGGGAGGGGAGGTTGGAAGTACCCACTATAGAAGAGGGACAGGATCATGTAGGGAATGGACCAGGTGGGGGGTGGGATGAGTGGGAGGAATTATAAGCAGCCTTGTACAATATATCTACTATGATAATGTTTTGCATAGCTAGACATGTACAACATATACTGAATTACTTATCTCCCCAGAGGGAATGGGTGACAAGGGAGGAAGAAACTGGATCTGAAATTCGAGGTCTTAACATTAAATGTTTCAAATATATATAAATACTATTATTAATACTCTGTTGCTTATAATTGGGAGATAAGATGTGCAGGCATTGGGACACAAAGATTCACCTTCCTCTAATGGAAAAGTCGAAGGGGGTATGGTTGAAGGTATGGGAGAGAGCAGATTGGAGGAAGCGATATCTTGTGGGACTGCTATTCTGGGAGGTTGGGTAGGGGAATAACGGGGAGAAAATGATTGTAACTCAAAATCTGGCGGAAATGAATGATGTAAAACAGAAGTTAATAAAGCATTTGTTTAAAAAAAAAAAAGAAAGCATTTATTTAGACACCAGAAAACCAAATCCCACAACTAGTAAGCCAATTCCATCATAGTAGCAAAGAAGCTAATAAACCATAACAACACAGAGTAACCACATTCTTTAGCCTTCCTACCATCCAACACAAGATCAATATTTGCTCACAAACCTCTCTTATCTCCTTGCCTGAGTGTCCTCTCTCCCTGACCAACTCTCTAGCTCTGACTCTCAGCTTCCTGTGGCTCTGCTCCAACCTTCAGCAAACTCCTCCTACCACAGGCTCCATGTGACTACATTCAGCCTATTAAGGGGCAGAGTTTACTTTCAAAGAAGGTAAGGTCTTCAAGTTCCCCCCTAGTACTATTAAGGGGCAGGGAAGGTGTTCAAATTCCTGTTCCCATTACATAAGGTGACCTAGCCATACCAGATTTTAAACTGTATTATAAAGCAGCAGTCATCAAAACTACTTGGTACTGGCTGAGGAATAGAGTGGAATAGATTAGGTATAGAAGACACAGTAGTCAATGGCTATAGTAATCTACTGCTTAATACACCTAAAGACTCCAGCTTCTGGGATAAGAACTCACTATCTGACAAAAACTGCTGGGAAAATTGGAAAATAGCATAGTAGAAACTGGGCATAGATGAATTTCTTACACAGTATACTAAAATAAAATCTAAATGGGTTCATAATCTAGATGTATAGGCTCATACTGTAAGCAATCTGGGAGAGCATGGAATAGTTTACTTATCAGATTCATGGAGAAGGGAAGAATATATGACCAAGGAAGAGACAGAGAGCATTGCAAAATGCAAAATGGAAAATTTTGATTACATTAAATTGAAGAGTTTTTGTACAAACAAAGGCAATATAACCAAGATTAGGACAGAAGCAGAAAATTGGGAAAGAATTTTTACAACCAGTGTCTCTGATAAAGGCCTCACTTCTAAAGTATACAGAGAACTGAATTAAATATATAAGAATACAAGTCATTCCCCAATTGATAAATGGTCAGAGGCTATGAACAGGCAGTTTTCGCAGGAAAAAATTTAAAATATCTATAAGCATATGAAAAAAAAATCCTCTAAATCACTATTTTTTCAAAGCAATTGGGGTTAAGTAACTTGCTCAAGGTTACAAGGCCAGTCATTATTTATGTGTGGGTGCTCATTTTCTGAGGCTGGGACCGATCCCGGGTCATCCTGACTCCGAGGCCAGTGCTCTTACTCACTGCACCACATAGACACCACGTAATTTTGATTCTTTCTTTTTCTTTTTCTTTCTTTGCTTTTTGGAGGTGGGGGGTAGGGCAATTGGGGTTAAGTTACTTTCCCAAGGTCACATGGCTAGTTTTGTGTTAAGTGCCTGAGGCCAGATTTGATCTCAGGTCCTCCTGATTCCAGGGCCAGTACTCTATTCACTGTGCCACCTAGCTGCCCCTCTAAATCACTATTGATTAGAGAAATACAAATCAAAACAATGCTTAGGTACCACATGTCACCAGTCAGATTGGCTAACATGACAAAACAGGAAAATAATAAATGCTGGAGATTTGGGAAAATTAGAACTCTAATGCATTGTTGGCAGAGTTGTGAATTGATCCAACCATTCTGGAGAATAATTTAGAACTATGCCCAAAGGACTATAAAAATTTGCATGCCCTTTGACCTGGCAGTACCACTTCTAGGGCTTTATCCCAAAGAGATCATACAAGTGGGAAAAGGGCCCATATGTACAAAACTATTCATAACAGCTCTTTTTGTGGTGGCAAAGAACTGGAAATCAAAGAGATGTCCATCAATGGGGGAATGGCTAAACAAGTTGTGGTATATTAATGTAACAGAATTACCTGGAGAGAGTTATGCTAAGTGAAAGGAGTAGAACCAGGAGATTACAGACACATAGTATCTGTGATGACTAACCTCAATAATGCAAGGCTATAAGACAACTCCAAAAGACTCACGATGGATGATCCAGAGAAAGAATTACAGAGTCTGAATGCTGATTGAAGCAAACTACTTGCTCTCTCTCTGTTTTGTTTTGTTCCTTCTTTTTCCTTCATTCCATTGGTTATAATCCTTCTTCACAACTTGACTAATGTTAACATGAAGGTATTTGTAGAACCTGTATTAGATTGCATGCTCCTATGGGAGGGGGAGAGAGGAAAGGAGAGGGAGGAGAAGAAAATTAGAAACTCCAAAGCTTGTAGAACTGAATGTTGTAAACTAAAAGTAAATCAATAAGTAAATTTTAAAAAACTCTTGAGAAGTTTCTTTTGTTGGCTAAGCTGGTCATAAATTAATACCATAGACTTACCCTTGAAGCTAGTTTCTGCCCTCACACCATTTTGAGGGTCCTTATGACCAAATCTAAAATATTTCATATTAAATTTTAATCTTGAGTCAAAATTCTTTAGGAAAACAAACAAAATACTTTAAAATATCAAAGCTATTTTTGCGAAGGAATTTCCCATCGTCTAGAGATGGCCAGATCAAAATTTTACAACTTTAAACTTTGTGTTTTCTGATTTGGTTATAAAAACATAAGACCTTGGCATTTCATGAGCTGAATATTTTATAACTAAAGCTTTTTGGCCTCTGCTTTGGAAAACACAAACATGAGCTTTTAGTTTTTGATAGGAAATAGAACAACATTATTCCTGCTGCATTAGAAGTTTGCTAAGCTTTCACCGTTTTCTTACTTTGACAGAGCAGCGAGTTTCTTAACTTTCAAGATGTTTTAGGTACTTTCTGTGGTCAAACTGCACAAATGTACTAAAGATAGTACTAGTTGTTCTCTTCTTTCAAACTAACAACATGCTTTTAAGAGTTTCCAAATATTTTAATACTTCCTCAACAATAATTGCATTGGGATTTATTTAAGAAAAATAACATTATTGGATTCTTCAGTTCTATTCAACAATCAAAAAACATGATGAGGATATTTTTAAAAATGTTATCTATGATTGCTATCCTGCAGGGTCAAATTGACTCCTCTATAAAGCAGGGGAACAAATTATCGCACTATCAAGGAAGGCTGACAGACTAATTCCAATCCTTCTCAAGAAAAGAACAAAATATTCAAGTTCTTGGAAAAATGTTTGACTTCTTTCTTGAGTAGTCTAATCACAGCTTCCTCTGTGGCAAAAGAAATGACAGGAGTGCAGTGAGCCAGAATAATCTCCATAGTATACACTCTCCCTGATTCCTGTCAAATCAACCCCACAATTGTATTAAACCTGAAATTGAGAAATGCTGATTGTTTGACCTGTTACAGTAGAAAGAACACTGGTTCTGGAGTCAGAGAACCTGGGTTCAAATTCAACCTCTGATCTTGCTACCTATGTAACTTTAGGTAAATCATATAATGTCACCAGACCCCAAATTGTTTGGATGTAAAATTAGGGGGATGGATGTGATGACCCTTGAGATCCTCTCTAGTTAAAGGTATGATGTAAATTTCATCCAAGGAATATGTTGCCAACTCACTACTAATGAATCACATCAGACTGGTTACTTAAGTAAAGGAGTCACCTAGGAAAATGTACTCCCTCTGCTGCATCGTCATCCCCAGGTCTCAGAACTCCAAAAGTCTGGCGTATAAAGCAGTTTGGATCTTCTTTGAGTTTTCACATGTGCTGGCCTCTGACTAAGGTGATGCCTAGGGTGAATGCTGGGTGGGCTTTATCAATGCATTAATTAGCTGACATCACAGGGAATGGTCCTTAGAGATTAAGCATTCAAATTTGACTAATAGGAACAGAGGAATTAAGAATGATAAAACTTGGGTCATACAAACACAGGGATATAGAAAAGGTAGGTAAGGCACCAAAATCCTTCAGAAACACAATAGACCTCAATGCACCTTGTCAGTCCCCAAGCCCTGTGTGGCCTAGGTTCTTGGGGCTACTAAATATAGTTTTGAGTTAGAGAAGTTACAAAACTTCTTACGTTAGAAAACAAAATGTGTTGGTCCAGCCCTGTTTAGATTGTTTAGGATTTTAGAAATAGGCAGGAAGGGCTGTGGGGAAAACCCTGGAAAAAGGAGATGGTAAAAAGGAGCTAGTGACATTTCCTTCATCATTAAAAACCTGAGTATCACCAGACTTAGCTTCTTAGTCCTCTCTACTTCAAGCCACATGTAGTCCTGAGATTATGTTGTTCTTTCATCTCACTAAAAAGTACTCTCTGACAGATGGAACTTTGTTTGGGTCAGTGTCAATGTTTCATTAAACTAAAATGAACCAACTAATGAATATTTAGTCTGGCCCTTGTGTTCAACAACTTACAAATAAAGATAAGAACCCACATAGATGGGCTCTATCAGACATGATTATCTGCTCTGGAGAAATGTCAGTGTCTATGGATTTGAGATATGAAACATGCTTAATATTTAAAAGATTCTTTAACAGCATGCTGAACTTTCCTTTCCAATTAATTATTGATCCGGGGCACTCATCTTTCTATCTTTTTAAAATGTCTAAACACAGTTAGAAGAGGTGTTTGGATTTGTTTCTGATAGAAAGGGCTAGAGCAAGTTTGAGTTGTTTGGAGCTGGGACTAATCAGAAACATGATGGCAAAATAACAAACCTGCACAGCAAACCAACTTTCCCCAGTCGTACATTTGACGCTTGACGGTGCCGTCGAGCAAACACTAAACAACAACAAGCACATTCTGTTGAAATGTTTAGCTAAATGGAACCAAAACAGTCACAGTTGACAATTTCATAAATACATTAATTAGAAGTGTCTCCAAATAGCATGTGATTTTGAATTATTAACATAAAACACTGCATTATAAATGACTGCAAATTGCATTCCTAGTGCTCTCCATGCTTAATTTATTATGCCGTAGGAAAATTTGCAAATTACTTCACTGTTTTATATTTAATGGATAGTTTTATATGTATATTGTTTCATTAAGTTAAAATTAAATCACAGCGTACATGCTATATGCCTTCCTGGTGACATAAATGTTACCAGAAACAGACTTCGGTCAAAAGAGGAAGTAAACTTGCTACCATGTAGATACCCTTGCTTTAAAAAGGTGCCATTACAGATTCTGGCTCTTCAGCCTTCACCTTGCCTACAAACCTACCTTATTTCTTTGTGGCTTTCCTCCAACTATGTTTTATAGAGGAGAACTCAGGGAGACTCCCTCTTTTTAGTAAGTGTGATTCTGTCCACTGTTGATGACAGTTGTGTTGTTGAAAGTATGGATTCAGCCAATGACACTCTTCTCAGTCCCTTTTTCATGACCACTTGGTGAAAAAAAAACAAAACTTAAGTTAAATGGGGGCAGAGGGAGAGAGGGGTATGCTCAGTAAAATACTTGTGAAGAGAAAAGGGTATTATTCACATTGCTTCTCTTTAACTGGAAGGTACAACTTATATAAAAGTTCTCAACTGTATTTTTTCTATGCTTGATCCATCTGTCAAACAGATTTTTTTCCATTATATTTGTATCCTTTGCTACCCCTTCAACATATCTCTCATGCATGGAAAACATACGATAGCATTTTAAAAGCACAAAAAATGCCAGATTGAGCCAGGAAGAGGGGTGGGCATATTTCTATGCTCCACTGTTGCTTTCAGACCATTCCTTTATAATGATTCCTCGATGAACTCTCATTTTTTGAGATCTGTGAAATCAAAATAAACCTCCCTTGTCTCTATTATCTACTGATCTCTTTGCCATGTCTCAGTCATAATGTTCTAGGACTACTAAGTGTCAATGGAGAAAATAGTGAAATGCATCTGGTTTTACCCACTACAAATTTATGTTTCCTAAACAAAGCTAAGAGGCAATGAGGATAGAGTGTTCACTTTGGAATAAAGAAGTTTCAGGTTCAAGGTCTTCCATATAGATAGAAATAGATATGGATGATATAGATAGATATAGGTTAGATTTAGACCCTGGCTATGTGACCCTGAACATGTTACTTAACCTCTCAAAGCCTCCAGGCATTCCCAGGGCTGTAAGTTATAGAGCAGGTTCCAAACTACATGGCGGGGTAGGGGAGGGGAGCTTCCTCATCAAGAAGTAATGAAACCAGAGCTCTATCCTATCCTACCCTCAAAAAATAAAATAAAATAAAACAATAACCTTAATTGTGCTTTTAATGTTACTTGATAATTCTATTGTTCTACCAATGACTTCTTGTCCCATTCCCCAAAGCATTTCCAAATTTTATCTCTCCCTTACCCTATGCACACCACACTTAGAACAAATAATGATAGTTTAATAATGATCACAAGTTCATCACTCACTCATAGTCTTACTCTACTGGTACTTGAATCGCATGACCCAGGGACCTTTGTGCTGTTATGGGTACTCCCTTCCTGGCTTAAAAAAAGTAAAACTTTCTTTAAAAAAAAGCCTAAAAATCATCTGATGTAGTTAAATGCTAAGGTACCAGATCTTGCCAACTTCTCATCCCTGTTTTTTGTTGCTTGTAGACTCACACAGAGTTTCTCTCAGAGTAAGCATGCCTCTCCAGTGTCATTTACTGAGTAAATCCTTTTACTAGGACTCAGCCAAAGATGCATTCACTTTATTCAATGTTTTTCCCTAATACATGAACATACTCCTCTTCACCTACTTAAGAACTGCTATGTACTCAACAGATGCTCATTAGGCTGCTCAAGCTCTTCAGACTCCTCCCAGTACATTTCCCACTCTTCATCTGTGCTAATTCTTTGACCTTAAGCAGGCCAGTTTCTACCTTATAAGACAAGCAACCATTCCAAGACTATTTTGTTAAACTATTAAATGTAAGACAGTTGGGGTCAGTGATATGTTTCTACAGCTGTGGAGACTCAGATGTTCTTCCTACACTGACACGGATGCTTTACTATGATGATTGAGTACATCTAACATGAGCTTTCTTGGTCTCTTCCATTTCTAAAAACTTCTTAGCATCATTACCCACACTCTTCTCTTTCTCTTCACAAAAGTGCCCCTACTCTACACCAACACTAATCCCTCTACCTATATCCTTGACCCTATTCTCTCTTGTTAGCTCCAAACCTTACTCTTGCATTAATTCCTTCTCTTTTTCTCACAAATGGTTCATTCTCATCTGTCTCCCAATATTCCCACTTCTCCATAATCCTAATATAGCTTTAATCTGAGTTTTTCCCATAAAGCTACTGTCCCATTTCTCCCCCCATCTTCATTGTAAACTTTTTTTAAGTCATCTACCTCTGGTGCCTCCTGTTCCTTATTACCCACTCTTATTTTACCTCATTATACTCACCAGACATCCATGCTGAGCACTCTACTTAAAAGGTCATCAATGACCAGCTACTCAGTAAATCAACTTGCCATTTTTCAATCTTAATCCTCATTAACCTGTCTGCAATTTTTGATATTCCCCTATTTTGCATTTTCTCCTCCCTCTGCTTCTGAAACAACAGATCCTTCTGGGTTTTCCTCCTTCCTCTCTTCCTGCTCTTCTGTGTTCTCATTGGCACCTCATCCTCTTCCTTAACATTAAATTTTGTTGTTCTGTAAGGTGCCATCTTTGACTTTCTTCTCTTTTCTCTGTATACTAATGGTTTCAAAAGAAGTGTCTGGATGTAATATCATTTCAGACAAAAAAAATAAAAAATAATTTTAATAGAAAGTTTACTTGCCAGGTATAAATAGCATGGCAACTATCACATTTGTAAAAATAATCACAAACTTCCTATTTTATATATGCAATAACCAGAAAATACATCAGACCTTGATCTTTTGTTTTAAAAAAAAGCCATAAACAACAGCTTTTATTGAAGGGAAATTATACATTTTTAACTCTCCCAACAATCACATAATGTTAATGACTTCAAGTTTCAGTGTGCCACAGTCCTTCATGGCAAAGAATACTATATGGTGAACAAAAAGGTCTGTGAACCATTGTTCTCTGTTCTCTTCCTTTATTCCCTCAGCTTTAAATAAAACTCCTACACATGACTCCCAAATCTCTTTCTCCAGTTCTGACCTGTCTCTCAAGTCTCAAAACATTTCTAACAACTCAACATATCCAAAGTCATATATATATATATATATATATATATATATATATATATATATATATATATATATATATATAATTGTACCATGTGTAATGATAAATACAAAGAACTAAAAAAAACATAGAAAGATTTCCATGAACTGATGCAGTAAAGAAAACCAAACCAGGAAAATGATATACATAATGATTTCTACAATGTAAAAGGAAAGAATGATAAAATAAAATTTAACATGGTATAATTACCAGTATCAACTTTGCCCCAGAGAAGAGGTAGTTATTGAAGAAGCAAGGGTATATGTGTTTATGAATGTATATGAATGTTTCATGTGCAATTAGATACAACATGGTTGGTTTTGTTGAACTATTTCTTCTTAGTAGTTTTGTAATCGTTATTAGAAGGGAAGACTTCCTAGGTAGTAGAAGGGGGAGAAGTATATTGAGAAATGAATGTTATGTAAATATAAAAAAGTCAACAAAATAATTAAAAAATAAATTGGATCAAACAGTCTATCTTTTGGGGATGGGTTGAGGCAGTACCCCAAAAATATTCCTTTAAATAGTGCTAGTGAGTTATGGAACTTTTCTTTTAGGTACATAAAGTTCCTTGAAAGGGAGAAAAAAATAGCTCAGTGAGTTCTAAGTGAACATATTCTGTTCTGGGTGACTGATGCTAAGGGACATGGGGGAAGAAAAGAACAAGCAATGACTATTGCAAAAACAGCCTATAAACTTCCTCCTTCCTGGGGCTTCCTGCTCATCAGCCTGGGATAAATTGACTGGCCAGCTGGTGGTTATCGGGCATACAGGTGGATGACTGGTGGCTCACATCCAGCTGGCTGGGGCAGCTGCAGCAGTAGGAGTGGGAGCCCACATTCAGGGCTTAGCTCACTCCTATGTGATTGACACAGCAGTGCCTCCTCACCAGTGGAAGGCAGTCTTGTGGAAGGTCCATTAACTTTCCCTCTGCATAATTTTTGTCTCATTCCAATTGAGTCTCAAGTCACTGCGTTTTGTTTAAGTCTCCAAATCAAAAGTCTTCCTCTTCTGCTCTGTTCCCTCACAAGTCTCACAGACTTGACAAAACAAACCTTTGGGGTAGGAGATATAAACCCTTTTAAGAGGCTTCTTTATTTTCTGGGTTAAATCAGAAAATCCTGTTCCTCTTCCTGTTAAATCCCAGACAGATTCAGGGTGAAACCCAGAGAAAATTGTATTTGAAAGTGCTACTGCTTTTCTATTTCTCTATCCTAAAGGGTGTCCCCAATAATCAATCCCCACGCTCCCCAATCAGCTTATTTCAAATGTTACAATAAAGAAAATCTGCAAGAATAGCAAAGTCCTAAGACATTCCTTGAGGATTGAATGTTTAGGTCAGCCCCTTTCCTCAGTCTTTTGATCCACTTATTGGTCCTGTACCTATAGATATCTCACCTCCCCCCATTTGTAATTACCTCTCCTACTCAGTCCCCTTATGCACTAATAATAGAATATGTATTTTAGCCATTTGTGATCCTCCTATAAGCTATGAGAGCTCTATAAGGACAGAGGTTATGTCTTATCTAAACTTTCTTTTCTAGAGTTTAGCAGAGTGGGCTATACAGAATAGGCACTTAAATGTTTGTTGTTGATGCTACCCAATCCCAAAATTGGCACAGTTACATTTCTAGATGTAAATTTCCTAATCTGTAATATGATAGAGCTTAGAACAGATGATCTCTAAATTTCAGGAAAGAAAAAAAATTGCTAATGAGACAACTAGAAGAAACATCTTTACAGGGAAAGACACTCAATAGTGGAATTAAATCTTTTATTAAGCCTATGTGGCAGAGCCAAAGGTGGGGAACCTTTGGTTCACAAGATCAAGTTTGGCTCTCTAGGTTCTCAGGCATGTCCCTTTTGACTGAATTCAAACCTTACAGAACAAATCCCTTTAATAAAAGGATTTGTTCTGTAAAACTTGAACTGAGTCAAAAGGTCACACTCAAGTGTATCCAGTCAGCATGATTATTTGACTTTCTCCACTACCTTTGGCCAGGAGGTCAAGTCAAGTCAATAGCATTTATTAAGCACCTGCTATGTTCTGGACACTGTTAGTGGTTGATGGGGGTACAGGGTAGGGAATGAGCCAGGGTTGGAATTTGGCAAAGCATGAGCAGTGATAGGAGAAAGGGAGATGAGATTAGAGAGCAGAGGACAGTGTAAAATAAAACTAGTTATCTATGGGATCAAGATTGGGATGAGAGGAAAGTGAAGGGTGGAGAATCAGGAAGAGTACTGAGGGGTGTAGGGGCTAGATGTCACAATAAGAACAAAGGTGAGGCTTAGAAGTAACAATGCTCGGGGAAAGATGGAATGCTGGTAGGCTATATTTAGAGGTATTTAGAATTCTTGTTCATAGAAGTGAACACTGGTAAATGATCGTAAAAGTAATCATAGGTGTGACCATGTCTATACAGGTATATTTCTAAGGTGGTAGGTCATAGGGGTTGAGAAGGTGGAGGAATTTCAGATACCAGGCTATCTGAAGGATCATCAACCTCTCTCCACCTAAAATCACTTTGGATCTATTTTCTATCTCTTTCTATCCTTATTTATATATATATATATATGTTATCTCCACACCCACTAAACTGTAAGCTACTTGAGACAGGAGCTGTTTTTGCTTTGGTCTTTTTATACCCAGCACCTAGGACAGTGTTTAGCACATTGTGGGTACTTAATAATGTTTACTGAATGATTGATCAACATCTATGTAAAAGTCCTCTAATACAAAGATAGTAACTGGCACAAAGAGGAAGACAGAGAGCCAAGTGCTGGACTTCTTGACAAAAGATGGAGAATGATATGAAGGTTGGTAGATAACAGGCATTGGGACCTAGATAGAGTGATATAGAGTATTCACTATATCATATAGCAGATAGGGTGGTGCTCAAAATGATGGTAGCAGAAGAAAGCTCCTGAAATGTCACTAGGGAATGAGGAGTATGCTTACTTTTCCTCTCGATACAGTATACCAGGTAGTATGAGAGAAAACTATAGCTAAGTGATACAGTAGATAAAGTACTGGACTTGGAAACAGGGAGTCTCATCTTCATGAGTTTAAATCTGGTCTCAGACACTTACTAGTTGTGTGACCCTGGGCAAGTCATTTAACCCTGTTGGCCTCAGTTTTCTCATCTGTAAAATGAGCTGGATAATGAAATAGCAAATCACTGCAATATCTTTGCCAAGAAAACCTCAAATGGGATCACAAAGAGGCAGACACAACTGAACAACAACAAAACAAAACAAAACAAAATGAGAGACACCTAGTACTGGAGAGAATGGCTAGTTAAACAGTGCCTTCTGGGAAGATTCAGAGCATGGGGTAAGTATAAGAAAAAGTCTAAGATAAATATAAATTTGTTGAAAATAGAATAGGTTTCCAGGGGACAGAATGGAAAGGAATGGAAGAGCTGGATTGAACCATGACCAGGTCTAAGGTGAACGGAGATTGTAGCACAGGAAGGGGTGGGTTTTCAGTTAGGTGACACTGCATCACCAGAATTAGAATTGGAAAAGGTGGGTATTTGTAGCCCTGGGATGTGAATGTAGTACCATTTGACTATACCTCCTACCTTCAAGAATCCTATAAATCACAGAGGGTAGGCATCCATTTTCTTTCCAGTACTTGAGAAAAAGGGAGTTTGGACCGGATTGCCAGTAGTGCTTCCTATAAGTGAAATTGGTATGGCTAGAAGGAAGAATCCTGGCTGTAGAATCAGAGGACCTGGCTTCTAATCCTGCCTCTTATTATTATTGTCTTCCTGACTTTAAACAAGTTACTTAACCACACTGGGCCTCAGTTGCTACATCTTTAAAGGTAGAGAATTCAACTAGATGAGCTTTCAGATTCATTTTAGATTTAAATCTATGATCATATGAGTCAGAAAACTTATATTTAAATACTGGTTCTAATGCTTGCTAATGTTACCAGTGCAAACCACCTAAATCTTTTGGGACAAAAGTTTCTTCACATGCAAAATGGAGATTATACTACTTGTTGTTGCTTGGTCATTTCAGTCCTATTTGACTCTTCATGACCCCATTGGGGTTTTCTTGGCAAGGATACTGGTTTGCCATTTCCTTCTCTAGTTAGAGAAGGAAATTTTACAGATGGGAAAACCAAGGCAAACAGTGTTAAATGACTTGCCCAGAGTCATACAGCTAGTAAGTATCTGAGGCCAGATTTGAACTTAGGAAGATGTCTTTCTGATTCCTAGCCCACTGCTCTATCCACTGCACCATCTCATTGCCCCAGATTACACTCATCCTTAGACTAAATTCTTTACAGGATTTCTGTGAAGAAAGCATTTCATTACAAAAAAAAAAAACTGTGGGTTCTATGTAAATGCAAGTTATTATAGTAAAAAGAAGCTTCCTTGAAGGTATAAAGATAAGTAAAGGAAGCCACACTGTCCAACCTGAAACAAGTTTTTTTTTTTTTCCTAAGACCTTGGTGAATAGCAGGGTGAGAAGTAGATGTCCAGGATAATGTGGAAGATTCTTACTTACCAGCCTGCTGATAAGGAGGGGTATCCTCAGGGTTGCAGTTAGTGACACAGTGAGATGATTCCATTGGATGCCCTCTATAATATCCCAGAGTGAAAGGTTACTTAACTTAGCTATCTTACAATCCAGCACAGGCGAGAGGCTGCTTTGGAAATAATTGACATCATAAAAGAATGATTCCTCTCATTGTAATAGCCAGAAAGGATTCACTGACTACACAGCATAAATTCAAATTAATTTTTTCATATTTGACAAGGTTATAAAAATTATATTGATTCTGAAATTATAATTTTAGATTGGTTCCGTCATCTTAGCCTATTAGCAGCCTTTAAATGAAGTGATCCAACATTACAATCAATCTTATCTTCCATTATGCACTTCCTGGTGCTAAAAAGTAAGATCAATTCTAATTAACTACACTGGTTCAGTCATTTGGACTGTTGTTGTTTTTAATATCGTTACTGTACTTGTATCACTAAACAATTTGTTATATGTTTATGTGCTCATTTTGCATCCCAAACTAATGTGGTCTTTATTAAAGAGAACTATAACAGTATCTCTGAGCCCCTTACCAAAAAATCCTGCCACCATTCACAGAGACATCACCACGGATGCCTTGGAGTTTTAGCTGAATTCTGAAAATCTAAAAAGTTCACCCAGGAATATGCAGCCTCCAGGACACATAAAAGTTAAATAAATGTTCAGTTTATGATATAATGCTGGTAGCAGTGAATAGGAGGCCTTGTGGAACAATGGTAAGAGTTCTAGAACCAGAAGATCTGGGTTTTGTATGTGGTCTCAGAGAAGTTACAACCTCCCTGAATCTCAGTTTCCTCCTCTATTATACATCAGTTGGACTAAATCATCTTTGAGGTCCCTCCCAGTTCTAAATCTATAATCCTTAAAGCAGAGTATAAGTATATTTCTAGTATAAATTGGGATTGTGTATACTCCAAAAAGAATGATAAAGATATAGTGAATATTAATTTAATTTAAACCACAAGAGAGAAAAGACTTCCGTGTACAGATATAGTTTTTGCTGTTCCACTTTTAGGAGAAGAATGCTTGGTCAGATTCTGTATTGTCTAACACATCCAAAGATCAAGTTCATAAGCTATCTATGTTTGTAGTTTCCAAAAAGGGAGAGTGAGTGTGTGGGAGACAAAAGCTTGGGTCTTGTGTGACAGTGAGAGAGGTTTCTAACGTGAAATATAGTGGGACAAAAGACTGTATGTGTCTACTAATTACATCCCTGAATCCCCACTTTCCAGGCACCAAAAGAACCTAGGGACCCTCCAACACACTGAGACATTTGATGGTTTCTCCAAATATGTTTAGTGTGGGCCATATTTGAGTTTGAGCTGATGAGACTGACTATATCCAAGTAGATGTGGTTAGCAGAAAGTTGGAGATTCAAAATTGTTTTAGCAGAAAATTAGGGGTCATTAGCATGGAGGTGACAGTTCAACCATGGAAGGAATTTAATCTTTAAGGGAGAGAATCTAACAAGAAACATATAAGGTTCAGGTCAAAAGCTTGAGGAATTGAAAATTTCAGGGACAGAAGAGGAAAGAGGATCTAGGGAATCAAGAGAGAAGTATTCAGAATGCTAGGAGAACCATGACAGTATAGTGTCTTGAAAGCCAAGTGAAATGGGATTTTCAAGAAGGTGGGGGAAAATAGTTAAAATAGTGTCACTCAATTTGGATTGTGGATTGGCATTTGATCATTAGATAGACTGGCAGTTTGGAGATTTGTGACTGATAGAGGCAGAATCAACAAAGTAGAAAGTGATATTTTTAAAATAGAGATAAGGAAATGTAAATTCTCTATAAGAACCCAAGACCTGAAAAAAACTACTGAATCAGATTGTTCAAGAGAAGTTAAGTAACTTTTTTATTATAATAAAATGTAATGTAGATACTGGTGGGGCGGAGTCAAGATGGCGGAGTAGAAACAGCTCATCCAAGACACTCTGCCCCCAGATTCCCCCCAAACTATGTAAAAGGGGACTCTGAACAACTTCTGGAGCCCCAGCACCCACAGAATGACACAGAGAAGCTAACGTCCTGCTGAGGACAGCCCCGCAACCCTGCAGGAAGGACCAGCACAGCACTCTGGGAGCCGGCAGCACGCAGAGCGCAGAGCATGGGGAGCTGAGCTGAGCGGAGCCCAGGTCCCCGTGAGCCGAGGTTTTAGCCCCAGGGCAGCAGGGCCAGCAGCTGGCTGGAGAGACCCCAGAAGACCAGCAGCTGTGGTGACTACAGAATTATCAACATAGAAATGCCTAGGACAAAGTAAGAGGTTAGTGTCTTATGGACTTTGGGACCAGTATTTGGGGAAAGTGTCAGCTTCCTCGCCTGGGGGCTAGAAGCCACTGAGGAGACACGCCATTTTGTAGTTTTCAGAGGCAGCCCCAGCTCCTGGCCTGTGAACTGTAGGGAGATCCAGCTATCAGTCTTGGGGGGTAATCACTCTTGCTTTAACCTCCCTGGATCTGGATTGTGATCTAGGGTGGAAGCTGTGGGTGGGTTTACAGCTTGCCAGAAACAGAAGTTGCCTCCCACACGTTCAGGATGAAAATTCCTCTATCTGGCCTTAAAGCCATAGTGTGGCAACAAGCCCAAAAGTCAGGTAATCAAGTGGCAACATGCCAAGGCAAAGGAAATATAAAAATGCAACCCTAGACTCCTATTTTGGGGGCATAGAGCAGGAAAAGGACTGTGAGGTCAGAAGTCCTGCTCCAAAAGCCCCAGGGGAAAACATAAGTGGGTTGCAGGCCATAGAGGACCTTAAGAAGGACTTTAAAAATCAAATAAGAGAAGTGGAGGAAAAATTAGAAAGAGAAATGAGAAGGATGCAGAAAAGTATGAAATGAGGGTCAACAGCCTGACTGAGGAAAACAACACCTTAAAAAATAGACTAACTCAAATGGCAAAGGAGGCCCAAAAGGGCAATGAGGAGAAGAATGCCTTAAAAAGTCGAATTTGCCAGATGGAAAAAGAATCTCAAAAGTTCACTGAGGAGATTCATTCCTTCAGAGTTAGACTGGAGCAAATGGAAGCTAATGATTTTATGAGAAATCAAGATGCTGTTAAGCAGATCCAAACAAATGAAAGATTAGAAGGCAATGTGAAATATCTCATGGGAAAAACCACTGACCTGGAAAATAGATCCAGGAGAGACAATTTAAAAATTATTGGACTACCTGAAAGCCATGATCAAAGAAAGAACCTACAAATCACCCTTCAAGAAATTCTCAAGGAAAATTGCCCTTATGTTTTAGATACAGAGGGCAAAACAGAGGTTGAAAGAATCCACCAATCACCTCCTGAAAAAGATCCCAAAAAGAAAACTCCTAGGAATATTATAGCCAGGCTCCAGAATCCCCAGATCAAGGAGAAAATACTACAAGCAGCCAGGAAGAAACAATTTCAATATTGTGGAAACATAATCAGAATAGCCCAGGACCTGGCAGCTTCTACACTGAGGGATTGAAGGGCATGGAATATGATATTCCAGAGGGCAAAAGAGCTGGGACTGAACCCAAGGGTCACCTACCCAGCAAAACTTAGTATTTTGTTTCAGGGGGAAATATGGTCATTCAGCAGAATAAAGGACTTTCATGCATTCTTGAGGAAAAAACCAGAATTGAATAGAAAATTTGACATCCAGACACAAGAAGCAAGAGATGCCTGAGAAGGTAATCAGGGAAAAGAAATCAAAAGGAACTTAACAAAGTTGAACTATTTACATTCCTATATGGAAAAGCAATAATTGTGACTGATAATATCTTTCTCACTATGAAAATAATGGAAGAAGGGTGTGTGGTCATATGAATACATATGTGAATGTGTGTGTATATGATTACAGTTATATATGGATAGAGGGCATAGGTTGAATTTGTTGGGAAGGGAGAATACTCAAGGGATGAAATTATGAGGTGAGAGAGGAAAGTGGCAAGAGGAGATGGGGAGAGACAGGGTAGGGGAAACTATCTCATGTAGAAGAAGCAAGGGGAAGTGGTTGCAAGGGAGGGGGAGAATAGGAAGGCAAAAAAAGCAAAACCACATTCTCATTGAATTTGGTTCAGGGAGAGAATGACATACATACTAAATGGGATATTTCAACCTGCAGCAGTGTAGGGGGAAGGGGGATGAGAAAATGGATGAAGGATGGGAGGGCATCCTTGGGGGGAGGGGAGGTTGGAAGTACCCACTATAGAAGAGGGACAGGATCATGTAGGGACTGGACCAGGTGGGGGGTGGGATGAGTGGGAGGGAATTATAAGCAGCCTTGTACAATATATGTTCTATGATAATGTTTTGCATAGCTAGACATATACAACATATACTGAATTACTTATCTCCCCTGAGGGAATGGGTGACAAGGGAGGAAGGAACTGGATCTGAAATTCGAGGTCTTAACATTAAATGTTTCAAATATATATAAATACTATTATTAATACTCATTTGCTTGTAATTGGGAGATAAGATGTGCAGGCTTTGGGACACAAAGCTTCACCTTCCTCTAGTGGAAAAGTCGAAGGGGGTATGGTTGAAGGTATGGGAGAGAGCAGATTGGAGGAAGCGATATCTTGTGGGACTGCTATTCTGGGAGGTTGGGTAGGGGAATAACGGGGGGAAAATGATTGTAACTCAAAATCTGGTGGAAATGAATGATGTAAAACAGAAATTAATAAGGCATTTGTTTAAAAAAAAGAATAAAAAAATAAAATATAATGTAAAAACTACTTAATTTGTATTAGATTTTTTCTTGTTTTGAACCTTGCTTTGAATTTTAAGTTGTAGCATTAGTAGAAGGTATAGATTTAATAAATGTATTCACTAATAATTAGTTTATATTGATTGCAAGGTTTATTAGGATTGGGTAGAAGTGTAAAATACCTTTTTTTGCCATACAATTGTTCTCAGTGATCTCCACTAGAGGAATGGTTGACCACTAAGTTTACACACCCATAATCAAGCACTGTTGTACATCTCTTAACAAATGCAAACAGTTTGCATAAGTGAATCCACATCTTGAAACATGAGGGAGGCAAGTTGTCATGTTGGAAAGAAATCTGGCTTTGAAATCAAAAAGTTTATATCATAGTATCATAGATTTAGAACTGGAAGAGGCTTTAAAGGTCACATAATCCAGCCCTGTCATTTCACAGGTACAGAAACCATAGTCTACAAAGATGAAGTTATTTACTTACAAGTGATTCCAGTGCTAAGTAACATAGTTAGAATCTGAACTCAGGTCCTCTGACTTCAAATTAATTTCTCTTTCCATTGTAACTCACTGTCTCTGCCAGTTAAGTGTTCATGTAACTATAAGCAAGTCATGTAGCTTTTCCTGGCCTAGGTTCCTTCATACATGAAATGAGCGATTGGAACCAATGTCCTCTAAGGTACAATGTACCACAATAGAAAGAATACTGTCTCCGGAGTTTCAAGTTCACACTTATTACTTACATGACTTTAATCAAGTCATTTTGACTTTCTTGGGTTTTGGTTTCTTCAAAATAAAGGAATTAGACTAAATGGACTATAAAGTTTCCCTCAGTTCTAGATCCAGTCCCAAATCTATAATGCTATAAAATGTATTATTTTATAACACTAAGGAGCAAAAGATTCTGATAAAAAATGCAGGCAAACTTTACCCATGCACAAAATAAAGAATCAAGCAAACACTTTGTCTAGGATTTGGAAAATGGTTGTTTGGCTCTCAAACTAACAGCATCAAAATAAGTGGGTGGATTGAGGACCTTCTCATATTTCTTGTCTTACCTCCAAACCCAAACAAGGCTAAGTGGTTTTCTATGGGCAAATTCAAATGGGAATTAACATTTGGAAGAAAAAAATTACTGTGGAAGACTTTTGTGGTTTTTAAGCCTAGTAAGTTCTCTTTTTCAGTTAACAGCTTTTACCTGTTAACATTACAATAATTTAAGTGGAAACAAACAAATAAGAGAATCCCTAAAATACATAAAGGTTTGGACCTAATGAATAAATACTGAACAATATGCATCTTGTGTTTTGCTTGTCATGAGATGTTTAAGCAATCATCTTTGACTCTGTTGAATAAGCAGGGCAAATGGGCTCCCCCACCTCAGACTTGCCTGCTTTGTGCCTTCATTTTGGGGAGGAGAATGTGGGAAGTATGGGCATATGGAGGCAAAAGCTGTTCTATTGCCACAAGGTGACCAAATCACTCTCAAGACTGGTCCATTCTTGGAAAAAAAATTATTTCTGAGTTTTCAATAGACTCTAATAAGCCTGAGATTAACAACTATGTTTTTTTGTGCTCATGTATACCTCAGACAAACAACAGAGCTTTTCAAGGTTTTCTGCCTAGAAATAGGAGAGTGAGATTTTCCCACAAAGTGCCATCTCAGAATTTTATACACACTATACATTCTACCTGCCCTCCATGTACTCCTCACCCCCAATCCCACACTACAGTTAATAGGGCGGAATGGCATCAAAGCAGAAAAGAAAACCATCACCTCAATATCCAGTTCTAACAAGGAAGAAATTAAAGGGGCAGTATGCCATAGTAGATAGCTGACCTTGGGATCAGGAAGACCTGATTTTTTTTTTTTAAAGCAATTGGGGTTAAGTAACTTGCTCAAGGTTACACGGCTAGTCATTATTTATGCGTGGGTGCTCATTTTCTGAGGCCGGATCTGATCTCGGGTCATCCAAACTCCGAGGCGCTCTTACTCACTGCGCCACCTAGCCGCCCCTTTAGGGCAATTGGGGTTAAGTAACTTGCCCAAGGTTACACGGCTAGGTTTTTTGTTTGTGTGGATTAAGTGTCAGAGGCCGGCTCTGAACTCAGGTCCTTCTGATTCCAGGGCCGGCGCTCTATTCACTGCACCACCTAGCCGCCCCAAAGACCTGAATTTAATATCCACTTCTGACCTATATTGGCTGTGTGGTCCTGGGCAAGTTATTTAACTTTTCAGAGAAACCCTTTAAGACTATGAGTGGTGGATAACACGGTAACATGCATTGGTAGAGAATTGATTCACTTGGGAATTCCCTATACTAGTGAAACAAAAAGTCCAGTCCTATTCCTAAGAAATTTTAATAATTCACAATCTCTCCATTTTCTCTTCAAGTTACAATAGCTGAGGCTTACAAGAGATCCCATGATTGCTCCCATCCTGGCCAGAGATCATGGGGCAAGCTAGATTAATTTCTTGATCATCATTTTAGCATTTTGTTAAGTAAAGCTGAAAAAAATTGACTGTAATCACACCTCGCTTTTGTGGGAATTATATTTGTTGTAATTAGAGTTTAATCTTTGTATTATTTTGTTCTATCCCTTAATTATGTGAAGTGACAATTAATCTATGAGACATATCCTTTCCCTTCTTTCATCCTGTGTGATGGAAGTGCCATATGCAAGGAAAAATGGCAGTTCTGACAAGGCTTATAATGAAGATATGTCCCTGTGAGAGTACAAAGTATAACTCTGAGTTCGATGTGGTCTTTTGTTTTGTTTTGTTAGTAGTTGACTTGTAGCACATGACCAAATAACAAGGACTGAGGTAGCTGTACTAAATAGCCTCAGAGATACCTCCCAATTCTAAATACACATGAACCCTTGGATGTTACTATAGTGCCTGGTTTTCTGTGTTCTCCTTGCTCCAGCACCTCAGAGTCAGAAAATCAGCTAAAATTAAAAATCTCACAGGCTGTCCTGTCTCCAATTCTGGACCAACTCCAGGATGAACTTTGTTCTCTTGTCCCCTCTCCTAATTTCTCCTTCCTTCATCTCTTCCTCTCTCTTTCTCCTGAGACTAGGGGGTTGAAGAAGTGCTACAGCTTACAAGTCCCATCCAGGGAGAAAAAAAAAGAGAAGGTCCTGAGTTCCATTTTTAGATTCTTTGGTATCTTTTTTATTTTGTTTTTCATTTGGTGGTTTGTTTGCTTTACTATCTTCCAGGTTGTTTGTAAAAGCACAGTAAAAGCAAGGTTAGCTCAATATTGCCCCCAAGTGATTGCTATAGAGCATCAATGTCAGAGAAAGAGGATTGCAGCATTTGGGCCCTATGGATTTACAATCTCCTTAGGTAGTATTACTTCCCACTCTCTTTTTAATTATACTCAATGAAATGTAGTCAGCTGAAATCAACCCTCCATGTTTAAGTGAACAGACAATCCAGATAGAAAAAGAAAAAGAAAAAAATAGCCAGATAATAGGTCATAAAGATTGTTTGACATAGCAAATAGGTAGAAGTGGGGAGGGAGAGAGAGGGAAGAACTGAAAAAAAAAAAAAAAAAAAACCTTTGCAGGGTTTGTCCAGGAACCCAGCAAACATAATCAACAAGAGGTTTTCCTTTGTCATACTATAGGAGTTTGAGACCAGAATGGCAGAGGCTCCATCAGGATTCCCCCCTGACAGTATGGGCCTAGGAAAACATCAACCATCTCAAAGTCTTAGCAAAGAGGCTAAGCAAAAAACTTAGCTAAGGATTAGCGCATACCTTTTTGGGGAGTGCAGACAAAGACAAATTGACCTAATGAACTTGTAACATTTGTTCCAAAGGTAGCATCAGATTATTAAGTATCAGAATTGCTTAAGAATGGGTGCAACTGCATTTCCCCTCCCCAGAGTGACTAAGATGGAGTCAATGTTGGAGCCGCGGTTGGGTTTGTGGGCCGGGGGCCCCTCACCGGGCCAATTCTACCGCATCCCGCCCGTCTCGGGAGCTCTCCCGGGGCCGGACAGCACTGTCTGCGGAAGCCCGATTACTCGGACGCAGAACCCAATGGTGACAGGGACCTCTGTCCTAGGTGTGAAATTTGAGGGAGGTGTAATCATTGCTGCTGATATGCTGGGTTCCTATGGCTCCCTGGCTCGTTTCCGAAATATCTCTCGAATTATGCGTGTCAACAATAATACTATGCTTGGTGCCTCTGGGGACTATGCTGATTTCCAGTATGTGAAGCAAGTCATTGACCAGATGGTAATTGATGAAGAGCTGCTGGGCGATGGACACAGCTATAGTCCCAAAGCCATTCATTCTTGGTTGACGAGAGCCATGTACAAGCCGCCACTCCAAGATGAACCCACTCTGGAACACAATGGTCATTGGTGGCTATGCTGATGGGGAAAGCTTCCTTGGCTATGTGGACGTGCTTGGTGTAGCCTATGAAGCCCCTACTCTGGCCACTGGTTATGGTGCCTACTTGGCCCAGCCCTTGATGCGAGAGATTTTGGAAAAGAAGCCAATGTTAAGCCAGGCAGAGGCACGAGAACTGGTGGAGCGCTGCATGCGTGTGTTGTACTATCGAGATGCCCGATCTTATAACAGGTTTGAAATTGCCACAGTGACTGAGAAAGGAGTTGAAGTAGAGGGACCTCTGTCTGCAGAGACCAATTGGGATATTGCCCATCTGAGCAGTGGCTTTGAGTGATGCAGTTTTATCTCCAGCCTTGTCTCTTGTGCCCTAACTATTCCTGGCTCCACTACTAAGGCCATGTTGGCTGTCCCAGGACTTTCTAAGAGATTTCTAGGAAATAAATCCTTCTGGACCTCCTGTCTTTGTGCTTGTGGGATAAGATGGGAGGCTTCTATGTTGCTTCTTGCAGTTCCCTTCTTAGTCTCCATTCCCTCTTCCTTAAGAGATCTTTTTTCAAGAGAAATTAATTTGTTCTATGAAGATATGGCACCTGTATGGCTGATTTCTTTTGGACCTGTAGGCTGAGACTCTGTAGAGGAAACCTTTAGTATATGTGGTCTGAAATAAGTATGTTCCTTGAAGATTGATGTTCTAATGTAATCTTAACCATGGTTTCAACAAAACTGCATCTTTGTAGCAATAATTCAGATTGCTTCATAGCCCAAATATGATTTGAGGCTTTTCAAGAAAAAAAAAAAAAGAATGGGTGCAACTACTGCCAAAGGAGACATCCTGATTACTACCAGAGAAAGACACTGAGTCACAGAGAGAGAGAGAAAGAGACAGAGAGACACTGAGTCACACAGAGAGACACTGAGTCACATAGAGAGAGACAGAGACAGATTTGAAATTGACCTTGAGAAAATAGAGCAGATTTGAAGAGAAAAAAGTATCTCTGCCTAAATAAAGCATTTCAAATGCTGAAAAGAATTAAGATATAGTTCTTCATATTCAGAGAGAGAGCTTATGAAAGGAAATGGTAGTTTAGGAGGCGCCTCATATGAAAATGCAACAATACAAGACAGAATATGGCACAATTCATCATTTGAAATTGATAAAAAGAAAAAAAATGAAAGCAAAATCTCTATTCCTTCTAGACCCTTAATTGGTATGAAAGGGAAAGAAATCTGGAATAAGAATAATAGACTGGTGCTCTTGTTGTTGCTTGCCCTTTGTTTTTGAAGAGGACCAATGACATCACTGGTGATATCTTCATTTGTGCATGAATCAGATTTAAGTGAGGAAGAGTTGCATGAGTATTCAGCCTCACTAGTTCTTCTAGAGTCATTGAAGTCCAGTGTCAAGAAAAAAGTCTGAAAGACTAGTGGATGGTCTGGGATGCAGGACGTCTGACTGAGCTCCAAGCACTCCACAATACCTGCTTCAGTCACCTTCACAGCCATTGGAACAAAGTGTTCTCATCCACCCGTTCTGCCAGGGGAAGTCTCCATATACTAACTCACTGATAGGTTTCAGACCTATTGGTTACCCTCATTTTGGATGCTCTATATTATATTTTAAACCAAGCAAGAGAGTGACATAAAGAGAGTAACCGAGGAGTCCTGGGTAAACAAAATATTATTTTAAATGAAACTTACCTTTAATTGTTTTAAAAGAAATAATAAGATTTTTATTGGGGCGGAGCCAAGATGGCGGAGTAGAAACAGCATTTCCAATGTGCTCTGCCCCACACAAATTTCAAACAATGTGAAAGGGGACTCTGAACAACTTCTGGAGCCACAGCACCCACAGAACTACACAGAGAAGCTAACCTCCCACTGAGGACAGCCCAGCAGCCCTGCGGGAAGGACCAGGACAGTGCTCTGAGAGCAGGCAGCACAGTGCTCTGAGAGCAGGCAGCATAGTGCACTGGGAACCGACAGCGCAGCGAGCAGAGCCAAGCCCAGGTCCGCGGTTTTAGCCCCAGGGTGGCCGGGCCTTCAACCAGCTGGAGGGACCCCAGAACACCAGCAATTGTGGCGATTCCAGAATTATGAGCACAGATATGCCTAGGACAAAGTGAGAGGTTAGTGCCCTATGGACTTTGGAACCAGTATTTGGGGAATGTGTGGCTTTCTCCCCTGGGGGCAAAAAGCTGCTAAAGAAACAGCTGCACAGAAGCCATTTTGCAGTGTCAGTAGTGGCTCTAGCTCCTGGTCTGCAAACTGTAGGGAGATCCAGCAATCAGTCTGGGGGGTTAATCGCTTGTGCTTTAAACTACCTGGATCTGGATTGTGGTCTGGGGGGGGAAGTTTGGGGTGGGTATCCAATTTGCCAGAGTGGGTGGAGGCTTTACAGAGGCCACCCAACTGGCGGAAGTTGTGAAGATACCATGTTTGGGCAGAAGCCCCCCTGTCTGGTGGCAGAGTCCTACTGTGGCAACAAGCCCCAAAATTAAGTAATTAAGTGGCAACATGCCTAGGCAAATGAAACAAAATAAACAGAAAAGTTCAACATTGGACTCCTATTTTAGGGCAAAGAGACTCAAAGCATGGAGGAGGACTGTGAGGTCAGAACTCCTGCAGCAAAAGCCCCAAATGAAAATACAAGCTGGCTACAGGCCATAGAGGACCTTAAGAAGCAGATAAGAGAAGTGGGGGAAAATTTGGGAAGAGAAATGAAAAAAATGCAAGAAAAGTATGAAATGACAGTCAACAGCCTGACTGAGGAAAATAACACCTTAAAAAATAGACTAGGGGCGGCTAGGTGGCGCAGTGAGTTGAGCGCTGGCCCTGGAGTCAGAAGAACCTGAGTTCGAATCTGGCCTCAGACACTTAACACACACAAACAAAAAAAATCTAGCCGTGTGACCTTGGGCAAGTTACTTAACCCCAATCACCCTCCAAAAAAAAAATAGACTAACTCAAATGGCAAAAGAGGCTCAGAAAGGCAATGAGGAGACGAATGCCTTAAAAAGTCGAATTTTCCAGATGGAATCTCAAAAGCTCACTGAGGAGATTCATTCCTTCAGAGTTAGACTGGAGCAAATGGAAGCTAGTGACTTTATGAGAAATCAAGATACTATAAAACAGATCCAAACAAATGAAAGAATAGAAGGCAATGTGAAATATCTCATGGGAAAAACCACTGACCTGGAAAATAGATCCAGGAGAGATAATTTAAAAATTATTGGACTACCTGAAAGCCATGATCAAAGAAAGAACCTAGAAATCATCCTTAAAGAAATTCTCAAGGAAAATTGCCCTGATGTTTTAGACCCAGTGGGGGAAATAGAGGTTGAAAGAATCCACCGATCGCCTCCTGAAAAAGATCCCAAAAAGAAAACTCCTAGGAATATTATAGCCAGGCTCCAGAACTCCTAGATCAAGGAGAAAATACTACAAGCAGCCAGGAAGAAACAATTTCAATATTGTGGAAACACAATCAGAATAGCCCAGGACCTGGCAGCTTCTACACTGAGGGATCGAAGGGCATGGGATATGATATTCCAGAGGGCAAAAGAACTGGGAATGAACCCAAGAGTCACCTACCCAGCAAAACTGAGTATCTTGTTTCAGGGGAAAATATGGTCATTCAATGGAATAAAGGACTTTCAAGCATTCTTGATGAAAAAACCAGAGTTGAATAGAAAATTTGACATTCAGATACAAGAAGCAAGAGATGCTTGAGAAGGTAATCAAGGAAAAGAAATCAAAAGGAATTTATCAAAGTTGGACTATTTACATTCCTACATGGAAAAACAATAACTGTGTTTGATGAAACCTTTCACATACATACTAAATGGAATATCTTACCCTCACTCACTCTCCTGAGTAGGGGAAAGGAGGATGAGAGGGGGGATGATGGAGGGGAGGGTATTCTGGGGCAAGGGGAGGTTGGAAGTACCCACTATCAAAGAGGGACAGGATCAAAGTAGGGAATGGACCAGGTGGGAGGTGAGACGGGTGGGAGGGAAATATAAGCAGTCTTTTACAATATATATACTATGGTAATGTTTTGCATAGCTATATGTACAACACATACTGAATTGCTTATCTTCTCAAAGGGAGTGGTTGACAAGGGAGGAAGGGAATGGTAAATAGTAATAGTAAAACAGAAACAGAACTTATTCTGAAGACAAGGAAAAAGGGGAGTTGCTTAAAGAAACCAATAATACATATATATAATATAAATATATAAATTTATATAAACATAAAGTTTTATATATATATATATATTCACTATTCTGAAATAGTAAAGAACTGGAAAATAAGTAGTTCCCCATCAACTGGGGAAGAGCTGAACAAATTGTGGTATATAAATGCAATGATTATTATTTTTCTTTTTGCTTTTTGGAGGGCAATTGGAGTTAAGCGACTTGCCCAAGGTCACATGACTAGTTTTTTTGTGTGTTAAGTATCTGAGGCCGGACTTGAACCCAGGTCCTCCTGAATGATTATTATTGCACCATAAAAAAAGATTTATCTGAAGAGTCAATTAAAGCTTAGGAAGGCAGCCATGAATTGATACAGAGTGAAGTGAGGCAGAAAAAAATTTAAATGATAACAATAATGTAAAGGAAAACAACAATGAAGGATTTCAGAATTTTGTTTAATTCAGTGACCTGCCATGACTTTAGAGGACTTAATAATAAAACATGCTTCTCAATTATTGGCAAAGAAGTAATAGGCAACGGACACAGGATGAGACATTTTCCCACAGCTATTGTCTTAATTTGTTTTACTTCCCTTTACTCATTTATTATAAAAGAGAGTTCTATCAGCCTCAGTTGAGTGAGAGGAATCACTAAGCAGTACCACAATGTTAAAATTTTATCAATAAATTTGTTTAAATATCATAGAGAAAGGGAAAGGTGTCATTGGACTAGAAATGAGCAAATGTTATCCATGTATTTTTTAAAAGGGCAGTGAGTAGAATGTGCCAATTATAGCTTGACTCCTATTTACTGGCAAAATTTTAGGATGCATTATGAAAAGGGTAGATTTTGAGTACCTAGAAAGTACATAATGAACACTAGAAACCAGCATGATTATACAAGAAATTGGACATGTCAAATTAATGTAATTTTCTTTTTTTGAAAGATTATGAGACTGGTAGATCACCCCTCCCCTCCATATTCTTTTCTTTTCTCAGCAATCACCTGTGATAGACACACCAACTTTGGAAGATTTATTCGAAGAGTCGACCCAAGGGTGTCATAAGAAATGTTTAATAACCCCTTTGCAAAAAAATATGAATGGCATGTTTTTAAGTTTAATATACTTTATTAACATTTCTCCAGCACTTTCTTAAATCTAGATAATCAACAAAATATTAAATTAAGCCTGGTTTGTAGTGTTTGCTGATTTTCAAAGTATAAATGCTTGCACTGAAAATTTAACTGGCTCTCAAGAGACAGTTTGAACTGGCTCCAGCATGCCCATAGGCCCACCAAAGGTAGAAAGTTTGCTATATTTATTAGCAGAGGAGGAGATTATATTAAGAAGGGCACAGACAAACTAGAGCACTTATACAAAAGGGAAAACAAACATGAAGACTACAGAGCTTGCTGAGTTGAAGAAGCTGGGAAGGTTTTAGCTGGGTTACAGAAGTAGAAACCTGCAGCCTCAAGGCCACATGTGGTCACACTTGAGGACCTAGAGGGCCACATGTGGCCTCTAAGCTGAAGGTTCACTGACCCTGAGCTAAGAGAAAATATTTAGGGAGAATGTCTTCAAGTATCTGAAGAACTAGAGAATCTCTTAGGAATTAGGCTAATTTTGTTTGACTCCAGAAGGCTGAAGTGAGAGAAATGAATAAATATAGCCAAGAGGCAGATTTAGACTTGGTGTCAGAAAAGCTCCCTAATAATTCCAGTTGTCCAAAAGAGAAATCAGCTGCCTTGGAAGGCAGAGTTTCCTCTAAATAAAAGTCTTTAATCAGAGGCTGAATGACCGTTCGTTAGACATGATATAGAGGGTATTTTGTCATTTCTACATAGCCTCTAAAATTACTGCTCTGAAATTTTACAATTCAGAGTTTATAAATAAATTACATTTTGTTAATAAACTCATCTCTGATTTATGCTATCTCTCTACATCTGTTTCACACAAATCCTGAAGTGGCCAGGCCACTCAATCACAGCTATCAAACACTTGGGTACCTGCTGGTACCTGGTGTCAGTGAAATCAATAGCATCATAACAAGGTTTTTAAAAGCTTAGATGGCAATTCCATGAAAACCCTAACAACAGTAATAAAAGTAAAAATGAATGTCAATCATTGTGGCTACAAGTCACAGTAACCAAGGTAGATAGAATCTCTTTGCTTAGATAATTTTAAGAACATATTAGTCAGTTATATGACTGTCAGCCAGGGGCTGGGCTTATATAATAGTGATAGCTGCCATTTACACAGCACTTTAGTGTTTGCCAACCCCTTTACAAACGCCATCAATGTGGCTCAATTTGGGTGGATTTTCCTGCATTTTGGTCAAATTAATGGTAATTCTCTGAATTATGATGTTTTCTTACAAACTCATGAAGGATTTATCTCACAAGAGCCTTGGAAGGTCTACAGCAAGCACTAGAGGTGAGATTCAATCCCAAATCTTCATGACTCTAGGTTCAAAACTGTATCTCCCACACCTTGATGCCAGTAGTTCTTTTCATGTTTGAACCTCAGTTGAACAACTGACAGAATCATCACAACTACCCTAACTCTATTATCTAGAGGTTTTATGAGTCAGAAGGCTGTACAAATGGAGCCCAAACAAAGATAGGATGGCTTAGTGTAACAGCAAGCACCCTAGCATACCCAGGATGGCCTACTAGCTCAGGTTCTTTGATCTGCTTTTCTAGGAAAGACTGCTCAAAAAGGGGTTAACAATCCTACTTTTAATTACATTCATTAGTTCAGGGAAAAGGTCAGCACCTCAAACGCCAGAGAAAATACAAGCAGAGAAATTAGCAGAAAGACCAACAGACAGGGCTCTGCCTGAATCAAAGCAATATGACTATACACTTTATATACACCACTGGATTGAAAGAGCTTTTACCTCTGAGTAGTAGGGGGTGTGAATATATGGCCACTCAGGGTCTTCACCAGGAGACCCTGATCGGCTCAGAGTCAGAAGGCACAAAAGCTACTTGACTCAGAACAGCTGTGAATTATCAGGGTTTGAAGAAGATTAATCCTTCATATGTTTACAATTTAGTCTGAACCTGGGAAAATGAACCCCAAAAAGAAAACAACAAAAATCCGAACTTGCATGCACTTACACTTAATTACTGCACTGGTTCCTTTTGCTTTTCTTATAGATAATATCTACATTGTCCATGGCTAGTAAATATATGAGGCAGGGATTGAACTAGAGTCTTCCTTACTCCGAGTCCAATACTTTATCCACTTTCACCACTCAACTGCCTCCTAAAAGTAGCAGTGCATGTTTTTGGAAGCAGAGAACCTGAATTTGAATCCTGGCCCTAACAAGTATTATCTTTGTGTGATCTTGGGGAAATGGGGAGGAGAATGTACTAAGGGTCAGTAAGGGCCCTTCTATAGCTTCTATAAAACTTTCATTCTTCATGCTAAATGGTGCCCATTTTCTTCTCTCTTAAAATATGCATCCTCTCAGAAGATGTAGCACCTTAACAAAGTATTCAGTCTCAATTTGTATAGCCTTTATAGTTTTCAGTGTCTTTTCATATTCATTATCTCTCTAATTCTTCTCCCTCTCTCAACCCCCATTGATTTGGAGACTTGGTAGAGTTTAGGGGAATGACCTGTCATTTAATACAAAACTCCCTAAGTGTCTGAGGGTTTTTGGCCTTGAAAAGAACTTATGACTGTAGGAAGCCACATTGCTAAGATGGAGAGAAGCCATTTGTCTCTGATGGAGGAGGAGGAGGACTGACTGTCAACTGTGTTAGTCCTCCATGTTGCCTGTGTTAAGCCAGCAAAGAATGAGGGAGGAGAGGAAACTGTATACTGTCCTTGGACTGACTACATGAGAGAAAAAAAAAAAACAACAGAAAGAAAATGGAAATGGGACCCCCAATTTTATGGTATATAGATGTAATGTTGTTTATCAATTGTTTTCAAAAAGGACCAAAGACATCATGAGGATAAGGTATTGACTTGTGTGTGAGTTGGATTTAAGTGAAGCAGAGCTCTGAGGATTGGAGAGATAAAAAGAATATAATGAGATTGGCCAACATGAGTTGGTGAGATTACTGGAGTCATTCCACTGACTCTACTTACTTTGAGTTCTACTAGGAAGAAAACCCACCTCCCCTTGTAATGGTAATGGGAATTTGACGATTTTCACTGACTCTTAATAGGTTGAATGTAATCACATGGAACCTGTGGTGGGCGGAGTTTGCTGAATGGGTAGAGTAGGAGGGGTAGACACCCTTTACTTGTCAGACTTCATCATTTGCCATTTCCCCTCAAACTGATCAAGAGTGGGGTGGATTGAGGTTCAACCCACCCAGATGGAGTAAATGAGGTTTGGAAACAGATTCCTTTCCCTTTACATTCTTATTTGTATTTCTATGCTATTTGAAATTCCCATTAAAGTGTATAGCCAGTTGCAATAATTCTAATAAAAATTTATTAAGTGTACAGTTTAAAGAAGACATTAGCCTAAAAGTGAAAGGAGATTTTTTTCAGCTCAGGTTGATGTGGAGGAGAGTCAATTAGAGAGAGAATGATTTTTTAATAATCTAAAATACCCATTTCCCAGATTGTGCTGAGCCAGGAGAAAGTCTTGAGGGGGAAAAAGTAACAATAGGAGATAGGCTTCTTTAGGTAACCATCCTGCACACAGCACCCGATCAGAACTCCGTTTGGCAATAGTTCATTAGATCATCACAACATCCTTGTGGGGGTAATCAGAGAAGGTATCATTATTTCTGATTCATGAAAATGAGGAAACTGAAGCTCAGGGAGTATGAGGGAATTGCTATTATTTTGCTAGAAAGTGGCAACATGAATGTCAATCTCAGGTCTTCTGACTCACATTCTAATTCACTTTTCCTTCCACCATGTTATCTCCTTTAGGGGCCGAGAGAGAGAGAGAGAGAGAGAGAGAGAGAGAGAGAGAGAGAGAGAGAGAAGGAGACAGAGACAGAGAAAAAGAGACAGAGACAGATAGAGACAGACAGACAGAGACAGAGAAAGAAAATAAGAGCCCGGGAGTTTAAGTATACCCTGGCAGAGGTGGCCATACCATACCAAAAACAAACAACCACTCACTCTCATTCTTCCTTTTTCCCAAGTCAATGGTGTGCTTAAGTTGTGTGTGAAGTTGCCTATCTTTAGCAATATCTGGGACTGAAACTATGGGAATCAGATCACTTAAAAAGATCACTGTCTCTGAGTCTTCAGGTGCTCTGTCTTCACCATTTCACATATAGGAAAAAGGAGGAGGACCTGGATCTCTAAGGCCATAGTGTGAATACAACAGAGGATAATGGCTCCATCCTTTCAAAGAATTGTTGTGGTTTTTTTTGTTGTTGTTGTTTTGTTGTGTTTTTTTTTTTTTTTTTTATCCAGATAGTGGAAGAAAAGAATATTTCCTTCAAATACCCAGGACTACTTTGTATCCCCTGAGCTCACCAGAGACCCCTATTAGGACCTCATCAATCCTTGGGCTCCTGACTTTCCTTCAAATTAAATTTTAACCTTATAGGTGTCCTATCACTCCAGGGCCCTGCCCTTCAAATCTCCATTGGAAATGAATTTTAATCAGACTGATAAAGCTAACCCCTGCTGATCTGTTAGCTAGCTAATATCTTTTTTCAGATAACAATACCTTAGTTAAAAAGGAATGTTGGGAATTTCAAGCACTGAGGTTCACTAGAAAACAAAATTTGGAGTAGAGAAGAAGAATTTTTTCCCCTGAAAGACCAGTTCTACTTAGAGCTGGGGGAGGTGATAGAGAATCCAGTTATCTCTTGTATTCACCTAATTCTCTCACACTTCCATTCTCTTTCCAAGCCCTTGATCTTCAATATATGGTATAAATTGTTTAGTATTTTCCATGAAGACCCCCCCCCCCGCCAAAAAAAAAAAGATAACAAAAAAATAGCCTATACCAATTAAATTATGATTTGGATTTTCTTCATTTTTTTAATCTCAAACATATGGACCAGGCATAGCTCAAAATAATATGAGGCTCTAACACCTATAGAGTTAAAATGATCAATATAGATTTAAAAACAATAACATATAACTGGGGGCTTGGTGAATGAATTATATATTGTTTGCCCAAACCCAAATTACCCATCTCCTGATTTGAAGCCCACCATTAAGCCCCTTTATATATTTTTCTTTGTTTCTATCCTATGACCCTGTAATAGCTTGAAACAACTTAAGGCATAATGTTGGGTTTTGCCTAAGGCATAGTCCCAGGGTTATGGTACAAGTTTATCTTAAAAAGAGACCACCTTCTTGTGTTCTGCTGACAAAGCAGGGTCCCCACACCCTGTACCCAGAACATGACCCTAGCCTGTGCCCATCACCCAACACCCTCCACCCCGTACCCAGAACATGACCCTAGCCTGTCCCCATTACCCAATGACCCTCCACCCTGTTCTGGGAGGGACCCCCTTCCAGGAAAAGTTGTACTCTTGTACCCTTGCGCCATCTTCCCAAATTAGCACTGACCTATAGATCTAACCAATGGCAGTTCTTGACTTCTGTATGCCCAGCTCATGCTAGCTCCCCCTCCCCAATTGTGGTTTTTGTGGTTTTAGCCTTTATATTATAAGCAATATATTATAAGTGTGTGTATCCAAATTTGGGGCTGCCTGATTTAGGTTTATACTCCAGGAAGTTACATGCTAAATTAATAAATCCACACCTAAATTACCTTGAACCCAGGTCTTGGCTTGCTCTAATTCTTTGTACAACAATATAGACTTTGAGTATCCACAAAATGAAATTAATAGATTCCTAAGCCCATTGGCATTGCTCCACTTTATTTTATACATCTGGATCAATGATATCTTCTTTTTCAAAAATATTGGGAAAGTGTCTTGTGGTTTGAATACCTGCCTGGGTTCAAGTCCCAGATCTGGTGTTTATAAGTTATGTCACCCTGGATTAATCCTTTACTCTCTTTGAACCTCAGAATCTTTATCTTTTTAATAGGAATGACAATATTTTCCATACTTAATTCACATGGTATTTTGAGAAATGTACTTTATAAACCTTAAAGAAACATATAAATAGTAATGGTTATTATGTCATAATGACAATGAAGTATATATCTTTTGTAATTATTTTAGATACATTTAGACTTAAGATAAAATATATAACCAGAAAGCCAAATCCAGCATAGGAACAAAGAAGTTAATACACCATAGCACAGCAGGGAGCTATACCATCCTTTAGCTTTCCCACAAACAAATATTCACAAGACTAGCTATCACAGTAGGGGCAAACAAACACTCACAAACCTAGCTGTCTCCTTGGATGTGTCTTCTCCTTCCTCCATCTCTAAGTGTACTGACTCCCAGCTTCCTGTGGGCTCTGCTCCACCCTTAAGTAAACTTCTCCCTCCATAGGTTCCATGTGATTATATTTGGCCTGTTAGGGGGCAGGGAAGATCTTCAAATTCCTATTACCATTACAATGTATAGCTAGATGGCTATGAATATATGCATATTTTATATATTACATATATATATTTAGAACTGTGTATTTTAAACAACTGACTTTTCTTACCAAAACCAAGTAAATTATCAATAAAAAATTAATGACCACAATTATAAGGAAAAATGCCATTTTATTCATGAGTTTAAAATTACATGAATGGTGAAGGGAGAAATTGAACCAATGAGAAGGGTTAGGATGGAAGTCAGTCAAGAATAAATAATATTTTCAAAAAAAGGAACAAGGGAATTCCCAAAAGAAGGAAGATCTGTGACAGGACTAGAATAAAACTGGATTTAAGAGAAATGTAGATTAGTATTCTATTTTATTCTCTCTTTTTCTGTCTCTATCTCTTTGTGTCTGTCTCTATCTCTTTATGGATTTCTCTGTCTTTTTATCTGTCTCTCTTTGTCTCTGTCTCTGACTCTCTGTCTCTCTTTGTTTTTCTCTTTGTCTATCTGTCCATCTGTGTGTCTCTCTCTGCCTTGATTGGTTGAGAAGATGGACTTTCTCCTGCAAGTATTTTGCTTCCTGCTGAAAATTGTTGCCAAGTCCCAAATATTATTACCTGTCTCATTCTATTAAGTTCACTATTTCTCATTCCCTCACCATAGTATCAAAGTGCTAGGTACAGGCAGGAGTAATTAGATTAAGACAAAGAAAACTAGAGAGAGAATATCTTTCCCTGTATCCCTTGTACATAAATCTATAAAAATTAATTTGTAGGGGGCGGAGCCAAGATGGCGGAAAGGAAGCAGTAACCTCGCTGAGCTCCTCTGTCACTAAGTCCAAAAGGGTAAATCTGAGCGGATTCCGGAGTGACGGAGCCCAGTGGAAGACAGAGTGTGGCAGAATCCAGCACAGGAGGTTGCCCAGAGTGCCCGCACAGGTCGAGCGCAGAGCGCGTGGGGTCTGCACAGCTCAGACCTAAGGGCAGGCAAGCAGACTACACCAGAGAGAGAAAAAGCCCCAGCCTGCAGACTTACCAAGGACGAATCGCAATCATCTGGCAGAGGGAACGGATCATTGGAGCCAGGTAGGAGAGTCGGGCCCCCAGTGGAGAGAGTGGCTTCTCAGGCTGCATTCAGCCCCCAGCCTGGAAATTTAGAAACTGCCTGCCTGTATGGTACAGGGGCTGGAATGGCAAAGTAAATTCTAGCTGCTCCGATCCTCCCATCCCTCTTTCATGAAGCAGAAAACCCAAAGATAAGTCTCCCACCCAGATTGAAATCCCAAGTTAATGGAAATAGCCTCAGGCTTGAGAATCTCCAAGAAAGGGTGTAACTGAGACAGCCAGGAATCTGAAGAGAAGAGAGGGAGGGGACCCAACTAGCCCCACCTCACCTCACCAACAAAAGCCTACTTATAGCCCAGGGGTATAGAAGCAGAAATCTGAAGTGGTCAGACTCATCCCCACCTACACATCTACATTCCTCACTGACTTCCCTGACTTAGCCATAAACTAGCCACCCAGAGGTATTCAAAGTCAAGGATCAGGCCCCAAACTCATAGCCTGAGACACTAAGAAACAGGAAGTCACAATGGGAAGGAAGGAAGCTGAAAAGGAGAAGGGGAAGGCAAGAAAGTCTATTCGAGCATACTATGCAGGGCAAGAACAACAAAACACACAGGACAATATAGACTCTCTGCCCACACCAGAGACCACAGAAGGAAACATGATCTGGTCTCAAGCCCAAATAGCATTCCTGGAGGAGCTTAAGAAAAATTTTAAAGACCAAATCAGGGAGGCAATGACCAACTTGGAAAAAGAAAATACCTCCCTAAAAATGGAACTTCAAAAACTTACTGAAGACCATAATTCACTAAAAATTAGATACAACCAAACTGAAACTCAGAACTCCATGATGCAGCAGGAGTCAATCGAAAAAAACAAGATGATTGAAAAATTGCAAGAAAATGTAAAATATCTCACTGGAAAAATAACTGACCTAGAGAACAGATCCAGGAGAGACAACCTAAGAATTATTGGTCTACCAGAAAGCCACGATGAGAAAAGCAGTCTAGACAACATCCTCCAAGAGATTGTCAAAGAAAAATGTCCTGAGGTCCTGGAATCAGAAGATAAAATAGCTATTGATAGAATTCACCGGACTCCTCCTGAAAGAGATCCCAAACTGAAAACTCCAAGAAATATAGTAGCCAAATTCCAGAATTATAAGATTAAAGAAAAAATTCTGCAAGCAGCCAAAAAGAAACAATTCAAATATCGAGGAACTACAGTTAGGATCACACAGGACCTAGCAGCTTCTACATTAAAAGAGCGGAGGGACTGGAATTTGATATTTCGTAGGGCAAGAGAGCTAGGACTACAACCAAGGATTAACTACCCAGCAAAACTGAGCATAATCTTTCAGGCAAGGAGATGGACATTTAATGAAGTAAGGGACTTCCAGACTTTCCTAATGAAAAAGCCAGAGCTCAATGGAAAATTTGATCTCCAATTACAAGACTCCAGAAGAACATAAAAAGGTAAACAAGGGTAACATAGACTCACACATGCAGAAGTGCACATACCCACACCCACAAACACAAGCTCATTACTTGGGATGCAACAAGAGCAAAATGTTCACATCCCTATATGTGGAGCTGATAACTGTCAATATTTGAAATCTCTGTGATTAT
>WOXC01007971.1:0-135000 GCA_011680675.1 Gymnobelideus leadbeateri
TGGAGGAACCCCAGAACACCAGGAACTGTGGAGATGCCAGAATTATCAACATAGACATGCCTAGGACAAAGTAAGAGGTCAGTGTCCTATGGACTTTGGGACCTGTATTTGGGGAATGCGTCAGCTCCCTCCCCTGGGGGCTAGAAGCCACTGAGGAGACACGCCATTTTGTAGTTTTCATAGGCAGGTCTGGCTCCCAGCCTACAAATTGTGGGGAGATCCAGCGATCAGTCTTGGGGGGTAATCGCTCTTGCTTTAACCTCCCTGGATCTGGATTGTGATCTAGGGTGGAAGTTGTGGGTGGGTTTACAGCTTGCCAGAACGGAAGTTGCCCCCCACACGTTCGGGACGAAAATTCCTCTATCTGGCCTTAAAGCCATAGTGTGGCACCAAGCCCAAAAGTCAAGCAATTAAGTGGCAACATGCCAAGGCAAAGGAAACATAAGAGGCAATTAGATTTTACATTTGGGAGAGAGAGATGTAGATGTAGTTTGGTGCAAAAAGCCCCAGGGGAAAAAATGAGTGGGTTGCAGGCCATAGAGGACCTTAAGAAGGACTTTAAAAATCAAATAAGAGAAGTGGAGGAAAAATTGGAAAGAGAAATGAGAAGGATGCAGGAAAAGTATGAAATGAGGGTTAAGCAGCCTACTGAGGAAAACAACACCTTAAAAATAGACTGACTCAAATGGCAAAGGAGGCTGAAAAGGGCAATGAGGAGAAGAATGCCTTAAAAGTCGAATTTGCCAGATGGAAAAAGAATCTCAAAAGTTCACTGAGGAGATTCATTCCTTCAGAGTTAGACTGGAGAAAATGGAAGCTAGTGACTTTATGAGAAATCAAGATGCTGTTAAGCAGATCCAAACAAATGAAAGATTAGAAGGCATGTGAAATATCTCATGGGAAAAACCACTGACCTGGAGAATAGATCCAGGAGAGACAATTTAAAAATTATTGGACTTCCTGAAAGCCATGATCAAGGAAAGAACCTAGAAATCACCCTTCAAGAAATTCTCAAGGAAAATTGCCCTGATGTTTTAGATCTAGAGGGCAAATAGAGGTTGAAAGAATCCACAGATCACTTCCTGGAAAAGATACCAAAAAGAAAACTCCCAGGAATATTATAGCCAGGTTCCAGGATCCCCAGATCAAGGAGAAAATACTTCAAGCAGCCAGGAAGAAACAATTTCAATATTGTGGAAACACAATCAGAATAGCCCAGGACCTGGCAGCTTCTACACTGAGGGATCGAAGGGCATGGAATATGATATTCCAGAGGGTAAAAGAACTGGGAATGAACCCAAGGGTCACCTACCCAGCAAAACTGAGTATTTTGTTTCAGGGGAAAATATGGTCATTCAGTGGAATAGAGGACTTTCAAGCATTCTTGAGGAAAAAACCAGAGTTGAATAGAAAATTTGATATCCAGACACAAGAAGGAAGAGATGCCTGAGAAGGTAATCAGGGAAAAGAAATCAAAAGGAACTTATCAAAGTTGAACTATTTTCATTCCTATATGGAAAAGCAATATCTGTGACTGATGATATCTTTCTCACTATGAAAATAATGGAAGAAGGGGGTGTGGTTATATGAATACATATGTGAATGTGTGTGTATATGGTTACAGTTATATGGATAGAGGGCATAGGTTGAATTTGTTGGGAAGGGAGAATACTCAAGGGATGAAATTATGAGGTGAGAGAGGAAAGTGGCAAGAGGAGATGGGGAGAGACATGGTAGGGTAAACTATCTCATGTAGGGGAAGTGGTTGCAAAGGAGGGGGAGAATAAGGAAGGCTAAAAAGGCAAAGCCACATTCAAATTGAATTTGGTTCAGGGAGAAAATGACATACATAGTAAATGGGATATCTCAACCTGCAGCAGGATAGGGGGAAGGGGGATGAGAGGAGGGATGATGGATGGGAGGGCATCTTGGGGTGAGGGGAGGTTGGAAGTACCCACTATAGAAGAGGGACAGGATCATGTAGGGAATGGACCAGGTGGGGGGTGGGATGAGTGGGAGGAATTATAAGCAGCCTTGTACAATATATCTACTATGATAATGTTTTGCATAGCTAGACATGTACAACATATACTGAATTACTTATATCCCAAGAAGGAATGGGTGACAAGGGAGGAAGGAATTGGATCTGAAATTCAAGGTCGTAACATTAAATGTTTCATTTATATATATAAATACTATTATTAATACTCTTTTGCCTATAATTGGGAGATAAGATGTGCAGGCATTGGGACACAAAGATTCATTTTCCTCTAATGGAAAAGTTGATGGGGGTATGGGAGAAGGTATGGGAGAGAGCAGATTGGAGGAAGCGATATCTTGTGGGACTGCTATTCTGGGAGGTTGGGTAGGGGAATAATGGGGGGGAAATGATTGTAACTCAAAATCTGGCGGAAATGAATGATGTAAAACAGAAGTTAATAAAGGATTTGTTTAAAAACAAAAACAAAAAAAAAATAATCAATAAATCTTTATAAAGTGCATATTATGTGCCATTCATTGGACTCAGAGTACAGAATGACATTCTAGCCAAACACTAGTATAGTTTAAATCTGAGTTATAAAATAAATGAGAAATGTCACTATTTTGGTAAATTGAGTGCTTTTATTTTTTTTTCATGCATAAAACAATGGAACCAGTGAGGTATTATATTCCTAGGACTTTTCTGTCAATTGTGTGACTATGAAGCTATGGCCTGCTGTAGAAGAGCATATGTAAAAACTAGCCACTATGCTACTCATATGTTCTCACATCCCTATACTCATTTTATAGATATGAGCAAATAATATGGGGTCAGCAGTTCTTTATACCTTTTCAATTTCCTTTTTTTTTCTTTATTGGTATTTTGTCACAATCTTTTCAATCCTTTTGAAACTTTCCCCTATGAATGCCTTCATTATTTTAGGTTCACCTGCCCATCCTAAATATTTTCTTCTTAAGGTCCATGTTTACTATTTCACATAATATTTCTAGTAATGAAGTAGAAAAATCCAAAAGCCAGTGATTCCATTATCATTGGTTGATGAGTATATACTGTCTAGAAATGCTAAAACATCAGGTTTATTTTATGTTTATTTGTTGTTTTCCTTTAAGTTTTATTTGCAAAAACTTTCAGAATGATCTAGTTTAACTGAGTGTAAATACCAAACACTCAAAAAAAAAATAAAAATAAAAATTTCCCCCTTGAGGAAAGGAGGAGGGGAATAAACATTTATATAACACCTACAATGCCATAGGCATTTTGCTAAGTGCTTTACATGTATCTATTATCCCCATTTTACAGTGGAGGAAATTGAGACAAACAAAAGTTAAGTGATTTGCCCAAGGTCACAGAGCTAGTAAGTCTCTTCTCTTCTCTGTGTGTGTATGTATATATGTTTATGTGTGTATGTATATGCATAAAAATATACATATATACATGTATAAATAATACATATGTATGTATATTTACAAATGATTAATGATCTAAAAGAATATTGCAGTTGGCTACCATGTCCCTTTGCTTAACAAGGATGTCAAAGTTACTAGTATATAATCGATCAAGCATTTATTTAATGCTTAGACATTGGTAATGTATTAAACACTAAAGACAAAAAGAAAGGAAGAAATAACCCCTGACTTCTAGGAGCTTATGTTTTTATGGGGAGACAATGTATAAATACATATGCACATAGAAGATACAAATGGAATAAATGAGGTTAATGTTAAAGGGGATATTCTAAGAGTGGGAGGTGAGGGGCAAAAAAAGAAAAAACGGCTTTTCAGCAGAAAGTAGTATTTGGGTTGAGTGTTAAATGAAACTGTGAGTTCTAATAGGTAGAAATAATGAAGGTAGAACATTCCAGGTTCTTTGTAGTTGATTTGTGTATTTCATAATACTCAGAATAACAATCATTCACAGTTATTCTTCACAATATTCTTCAATATTGCTGTTACTGTATACAACATTCTCTTGGTTCTGCTCATTTTACTCTTCCCTATTTCATTCAAATCTTTCCATGTTGTTTTTCTTCAAAATCAATCTGCTTATCATTCCTCACCTGTCTTTTTTTTTTAAGTAATTGGGATTAAGTAACTTGCTCAAGGTTACAGGCTAGTTATTTATATTTAGGTGCTAAGTACTGAGGCCAGAACCAATCCTGGGTCCTCCTGACTCAGGGACGGGTGCTCTTACTCACTGTGCCACCTAGTTGCCCCTCTCACCTATCTTTTTAAAAGAAAGTATTTATGATATTCCGGCATGCAGACCACTCAGAAACCTCTGAATCTTTGCCTTTTTCTTTTGTTAACCTTAACATTTTTTTTAACATAATACTCACCATCTTTCCTTTTGCCTATCTTCACATGAAAGTAATTAAATATTAAAAAAAAAATGTTGACTTAAATTGGGGAGTCTTCCTTTTTCTGTTTCCTTTAACTGATCTTGATCTCATGGTAGAATTACTAAAAAGTTCAATGTTGCTTCCTGTTTTGCATCACATAATGAAAACAACAACTTGAAAAATCATTTATTTGTATCTCCAAAGAAAACTTGTGAGTTTTCCTATTTAGCTGGGACAACTTTGTGTGTTTTGGTTGTATTTATGTTGGCAATGTCAATGTGAAGTTGATCCACTTCTCACAACAATTTATCCACTGAATGCTGGTCAAAGAGATCACACTTAAAATGCTTACAATTATAGTAATTTTTTGTAGCTGGTCTAAACTGTGATTCTCAATCCCCTTTGCTTTTCCTCCCCTCATCTCCCCCAACCATTACTGTGAAAGTAGAAGGGACCACACACTGAAGTGAAGTATAGATTTTATCTGCATTTCTGTTCATTACTGAACTTCCAGATTTATCACACAAGCAGCCAATCTTCTTTTGATGAGATCTCTACTCATGTGTTAGGTTGGTGTTCAGATGGTAGAGAAAACACTCCCTAGTTCCAGAATCAGTTTTTCCCACTTCCAGAGCCCCTTCTTCTTCCAAATCTTTGGAAAACTCAAAATTATGCTCGTATTACAAAGAATTTTCAGTATCAGTGTAGAGGCAACCTAGGATAGTAGATGGAGTACTTGACCTGAGGTCAAGAAGACCTGGGATCAAAACCTACCCCAAATACTTATCAGGTCATGGGCAAATTACTTAATGGCATTTAGTTTCAATTCTTCATTTGTAAAAAGAAGGGGTTAGACTCGGTGACAACCAAGGTTGCTTTCAATTATAAATCCATGATCCTATGACATTACTAAAGAAGATTTGTTATAGTAATAGAAATAATATTTTTATTTTGAAGGTTTAATGGACACACCAAGAAACACCCAAGTTCTTTTCCTACTTGATCCCCTTTTAATGTTGCCACCTAGTCAATGGCTTCCTTTGCTATATTGTAGTAATCTCCTCCATAAGACACACTTGTGTTCAGATTAGAATGCTATTTCTACACAAAAAATACTCTCATCTTTAAGCTCAGAAGGAAAAATTTAAGATGAAATTCCAAATTTCATTCAACTCTCATTCTTTCTTATACCCATCATGCAATGTGTCTGAAACAAAAGTTTAGTTCTCATCTAAACCTATGATTGACGCTAACTGAAAACAAATAAATGGGAATTTAATGCGAGTGGCAATGTTAACTGATGGGAAATTCTTTACTAGATATTGCATGTGAAGATACTTACCAGGGTTGGGATCAGATCTCCACTTAATTCAAAAATATGTTCAATTTGTAGCCTTTGTAATCCTGAACAAAATGGGGTTTTCCCCATTCTAGCAGGATGTCTACCAGGTAAGAATTTAAAGGAGACATGAGAACTATAAATAAACTCCTGCATGATAGTTGAGAAATTTAAACAGATGCTCAGCTGGTTCATCTCTCTACTAGTCTGCTATGGAGGCTTGGCTGGCTGCCTTTTTTTTTTTTTTAAGGGTTTTTTTGCATTCAGTTAGACCAGGAACTATAGTTCGTACTTAAAGAGGAGTGAGTTGATTATTTTTCCTTTGTAAAATGCAGCCACAATTTTAGCTGGTGAGTTATAAACATGCTAATGTTCCTTAACTGCGTTGCTGGGGATTTCCACAGACACATTAAGCCATCTACTGGCTGCAGTTCTAATGGAATCCTTCACTGAGGATTAGCAATGCTAATAATGATCTTACTACTGTTTTATTTGCACCCTAAGGTCTTAGCCTCAATTGTTATTTGGTTTGTCTTGCATAAAGAAACAATATGGAAATCTCATCCTGTGAGACCCAATCTCTTACAATGAGCCCAGTGACTAAAGCACTTACTCTGAAAAGTAATTGTGCCTACTTAGGTCAAGGCTTTTGCCTCTTTCAGAGCACTAACTCAATGGCATTAACTGAAAAAATTCAACCCAATACAACTAACATTAAATGCCTCTTAAGTGAAAGTTGAGAGTTAGTGTGGTATAGGAAATAGAAAGGGCCTCCAAATCAGGAAGATCTCAGATGAAATCTCACTTTTGGGCTGGTACTGGCTATGCTACACTGGCCAAGCCAATTCACTTCTCAGCGATTCTAATGAACACTCCCAGATTTTAAGCTGCAAAGCTGGAATAGATCTTGGTAGAAGTTGGTAAAACTCTACATTTTAAGATAGAAGGAGGAAGTCTAGTCCAATTTTCTCATTTTGCAGATGAAGAAACTGAGGCTTAGAAATATTCAGGCACATAACTAATAAATATTTAGAGGTGGGATCAGAAGCCAGGTCTTCCTGGCTTCATGTTCCTTCACCCTCTCTGCTATGACAACCTGGCACCCAGGCTGCCTCCTTGGTAGGAGCTCTCCATGACAATTAGTTCACAGGTGGTAGGGAAAAAAAGAACCAACAGTTGCCTGAATCAACTATACACTTTACATACATCCCTGAATCAAGAGAGCCTTTGCATCTGAGCAGTCAGGGAGCTCTGAACATAAGGCCACTCAATCTCAGGAAATCACAAGAACTTTCTCATAAGCAAACACCCAAAGCAAAATATCAAGTCAGAGTATATATACACTTTTCAGAGCCAGAAGGCATCACAACCCTCTGCCTCAGTGCCTAATTAGAAATCAGCAAAAAGTGTGAAAGCCTTCCCCTAAGCTTTCCCTAAGCAAGCTTCCCTTAATGGGCTCCACAGTGAGGCCTATTAATTGGCAGGGAAGATCTTAAATCCCATTAACATTACAACATTCAAGACTAGGAGTAGAAGTTGGCACACTCTGCCCTCCCAATTGCTAAAACAACATCTACAACAAGGGTGATGATAAAACGATAATAATAGCTAATATTTATGTAAACTTTAAGATTTGCAAAGTACTTTACAAATATTATCTCACTTTATTCTCACAATAACCTTTGGAGTAGGTGCTATTATTATCCCCATTTTTCAGATGAGGAGGGGAAAGGGAAGGGAAGAGAATAAGTACTTATATAATGCTTTGTTGTTGTTTGTCCTTTGTTCTCAAAGAGGACCATGGCATCTATGATGCCAAGACATGCAAATGAATTGGATTTAAGTGAGGCAGAGCTATGCAAAGTCACCAGCCTCACATTCTCTTCCTGAGCCATCTGGGTCCAGTGGTCAGATATATATCAGGACAAATGGAGATGACCTCAGCTGTGGTTGGAAAATCCTGTGATAAGTAATGGAAAAGATACAATAATAAAAAATGACAAATTTCCCACCCTCAAAAAGCTTAAAAACCTCTCTTCCATACTAGGGTTTCTATTCTCCATCCATCATCTCTGTTCCTTGTTCCAACTCTCTACTTTTCCTTCTAGACCCAAAGCATGATCCATATGTATCCTCTAGGTCAGAGGAGTTGTTGTGGGCCCTGTTGCCCACAACACTCCCAAGTGCTGCCAGGGCCAGATTAAAATGTGATCAGAAGATATGTAACAAAATAAATAAAAATACAATAAGCTGTTGCTGTTGTTGTTGTTGTTGTTGTCACTGTTGTTTGTTCATGTTAGTTGTGTCTGACTCTTCACATCCCAATTTTGGGGGGTTTCTTGGCAAAGATACTGGAGTGGTTTGCCATTTTCTTCTCCAGCTCTTTTTTACAGATGAGGAAACAGAGGCAAATAGGGTTAAGTGACTTCCCCAGGGTCACTCAGTTAGTAAGTGCCTGAGGCCAGATTTGAATTCAAGAAGATAAGCTGTCCAGATTCTAAGCCCAGTGCTCTATCCACTGCCCCACCTAGATTTAATAAAACTTAAAGATAACATTTTTGCAACTAGGTGGGGCAGTGAATAGAGCTAGGGCCCTGAAGTCTGGAGGACTTGAATACAAATCTGACTTCATACATTTGACACTTAACTAACTGTGTGACCTTGGGCTAGTCACTTAACCCCAATTGCCCTGCAAATTGCCCCCCCATTGTTATTTTAAAACAGTCAATATGTTACACATAGGGTCCCATTTTTGTTTGAGTTTGACACTTCTGCTCTAGGTGGTCTCACAAAGATAGCAATCTTGAGATGAAAATTTTATTCTACCATTTTGCCATGAAATAATAATTCATGTATATAAAAATGATATCTTGTTGGTAAATCCTCAATAAAATAAAGTGTTATCCTTGTAAAGGAAGAAGTTGAAACTGATAGCAAAACAAACAAAAAACACTTCAGAAGTTTTCACTTTTCCATGTCCTCATGAGCATTATTAGCTCAAATAAAACTGAAAGGGTAATCCCTAATGGAGACAATATTTGTTTCCCAGAATCACCAACTATTCCTGATTGAAGATGAGGCCAAATGTAGTAAGAACAATGTTTTTTCAACTATCTACTATGTACAAAAGTTATAGTTTAAGACACACAAGGTGCTCTTAGAAGTGACTGTGACCTGGGCACTGGGGGACGGGAAGAATATTGTTGCCTTCTCCCCTATACAGGAGATATCTGGTCAAAATTAAGATCAAGGAGAGCTATGAGGATGGAGGCTGAAAGTCACAAAAAATACAGCCTGACAGATGAGTAGGGAAGGGGACAGGAGCTCTGGTTGCCAGTCTGAATCCCACCTGCTTTGCATTCCTAGAGCAATGTGAACCTCAAATTTGTTTGTTTTTCACACCAGTTTTTGGAATCTCCTCCTTTCATCAAAACCTCCCCCATCTCACTCCACTTGCAAATGCATAAGACCCCTCACACTAAAGGAACCCTATGAATGGAAACCAGAGGTTCAAGGTACTTTACTGTGTTCTCTCTATGCTCTTTCCTTCTTTTTTTCCTCTTCCTTTCTTTCTCCCTCTGTTATTCTTTCTCCTTCCTTCTTCCTTCCATCATGTCCTCACTATTTTCTGTTTATTTCTTTAAGCTCCCCTTACTGCAGAGGTGTGCTGGAGCCAGTTTTAATCTTGTTTGAGCAGATACAATCTTCAATGTGAGCACTACATCTCAGAAATTGGCAATCACTACAAATAAGGGCTTGATTTATTGTTTTGTTGTCTGTCTAGATTTAAGAAAGTGCTAACAATGTAGATTAAACTTAAAGGTGTGCACAAACACTTTTTGTGAGAGACCTGTTGTAAAACATTTAATAGCATGCCTTTGTATTGCCCTAAACATTTAAACTCAAGCTAAGTAAAAGTGCAGTTGGGGAATGAAGTCATCACGAGATTGGAGGCCTCATGACTATAGGTTAACATTAACAATGACAAAAACAACAATAATAACTGAAAAAAATGTAGTACTTTAAGATTTCCTAAGTTCCCTACAAACTTATCTCATTTGTATCTCACAATAATCCTGCCTTCTTTTCTCTTCTCTGCATATAATTGACACCTGCTAATAGCAGCTGTTGATCAGGCTTAGCCTTGATGGTTCCATTAAGACTCAACAGGATGGCTAACCCCACCCGACACTAAGCAGAACAGTGGATTATGGGAAAAGGATAAGATCTAATCCCTATCATTATACAAATGTGGAGAAACTAAAACAAGAAAATATACAAATAAATTTCAAATGAGCACATGAACATGAAACTGGGCACTTGAAATACAGATATATCCTGGCTTAAGTCCTACTTTCACTCTTGATTGGGACATAGAAGTAATCATGGCTAGATGAAAGCTACCAGTGGAATGCAAGTTGTGGTCTGACTAAGGTATAGAAGCTTTGAGAACAAGCAGAGTAAAGAACTATTACTTACCAGGTTAGCTGTAAGGTGACAAATTTTTCAGTCATGGAAGCATGGAAATATACAACAGTGGAAAGAATGTCCCAAATCATGGTTCTTTTAAATATTAAAGTATAGTAGAGATATAACAAAGCCACCAGATGGCATTACACTGAGTATGTGGCACACAGGTGGAGAGAGAGAGAAGTGGAATCACTGTCCTCCAGTGAGGCCGCCTTGGAAAGGATTCATTAGAAAGTAGGGGAGGGGGAAAGAGAGGGAGGGAGGAAAGGAGAGAGAGAAGTAGAGGAGGGAGAGAAAAAGATAGAGGTAAGGAGGGAGAGACAGAGACAGAGAGGCCCAGGGACAGAGAGAGACACACACACACAGAGACAGAGGGAGACAGAGAGAGACAGAGGGAGACAGAGGGAGACAGAAGGAGAGAGGGAGGGGAGAGGGGAGTGGGGAAGGAAGGGAAGGAGAGGAGAGAAGAGGGGACAGAGGTTGAATAAAGAGGAAATAATATGCACCATGGCTGAAAGATGAGCCTTCTTTATGCCATTAATTGTCTGCTTCTTCCCCTTCATCCTCTATCACTCCTCTCCTTTAGCTGTGAGCCATTGCTGAGAGGTTGGAGAGTGGAGGGAAAAGATCAAGACCTGAAGACTTAAATAAAAACAGATAGAAAGGGAAGGGTGTGAAAAGGATTGAATGCTCATAAAGCTCCTATAAAATAACATTTAGGACATAAAAACATTTCTATTTTTATGCTTGGTTATATCTCTCAGTGCCATGAAGCAGGATAACCCAATCTTGATTTTGCTTACAGGGACTGACAATTCAGAATAGTTAGATAACACCACCAGAATATGAGTCCCAGGGCTAGTGTTAGTAAGCCCCACTGGCAGAAAAGAGGATAACATCCTACCCAGTTAACAGGTTCACACAGCTCCCTGGAGCAGAGGACTCTGAATGCTGCCATGCTGCTGGTAAGGAAATTGTTCCCAAATCCTCAGAGTGCCTTTCCTATGGGTGCTATAATTCCCACCAGCAGTCAAAGTCTATTACGCGTGAGAAAAAGGGGGCACAGATCCATTGCTGAAACTGAAGGAGCTCTCTGAGACTCAAAGGGAATCCACACACTTTCTCTCACCTGTCAGAGGCCCCATCTGTGCCAACGTAACAATTCTCCCTCTGGGGTTGGCAAGCAGCTTTCATGCTACTGGAAACTGCAAGAACACAGTTTTGTGTTACACAAGGGAGATCACACAGCAAGGCTATAAGCTGAGATAAGAACTCAGCCAAAGCCAGAACTAGTATCACACAGCTAGGGCTTCATTTGAGCACCGACATTTAACAGGGTATCTCCCTGCCCTGCCACCTCTCCCCCTCCCCCTTGCATTGCAGTCACCTAATGGGCTCTTTCCCTTTCCTGGCCACATGGCTATCAACTACTGAGGTTCCATGGTTGTCATAATCATTTCCTGGGTCCCAGCTTCTGCCCAAAGTGCATGTTCCCCCAGCATGTTACCTGGTCTATGGACCCATACTGTGAGGGACCAATAGCAAAGAAAGTATATGTTAGTTCTTTCCTCTGATAGTTGTGCTTTCTTTTTATACCCACTGAAACCTAGTTTTCTTCTGAAGACACTCCATTTCTCTTGACACTTTCTCCAATTCAAAATTATCCTTTCCTCATGCACTCTGACATTTGTAGTAGCAACCACACTGGCATGCCCAGGATGGCTGCTAGCAAAAGTTCTTAGATTTGATTTATTAGGAAAGATAGTTGTTTAAGGGTTCAGCAATATATTTTTTTATATTACATTCACTAATTAAAGGGAAAAGTCAGCATCCTAAACTTCAGAGAGAATACAGAGAAATAAAGACCAATAGACAGGGCTCTGCCCGAAGCAACTATATACTTTACATACATCCCTGGATCAAGAGAACCTTTACATCTGAGCAGGTGGGGCACTCTGAACATGTGGCCACTCAGAATCTCCACCAGGGAATCACAAGATCCTTCTCATAAGCGAGTCCCCAAAGCACAATACGAACTCAGAGTATGTATATACTCCTCAGAGCCAGAAGGCATCACAACCCTCTGCCTCAGTGCCTAATTAGAAATTAGCAAAACCTGTGAAAGCCTTTGTACAAGCAAACTATCTCCTAAGCAAGCTGCTCTTAATGGGCTGCACAGTGAGGCCTATTAGTGGGTAGGGAAGATCTTAAATCCCATTAAAATTACAACATTCAAGACTAGGAGTAGAAGTTGGCACACTGCACTCCCCAATGCTAATGCAACATCTACAACAATGATGATGACAAAACGATAATAATCGCTAATATTTACATAAATTTTAAGGTTTGTAAAGTGCTTTACAAATATTATCTCACTTTATCCTCACAATAACTTTGGGAGTAAGTGCTGTTATTATCCCCATTTTTCAGATGAGGAGGGGAAAGGGAAGGGAAGAGAATAAGCATTTATATAATGCCTATGAAGTGCTAAGCACTGTGTAACACTTTACAAATATCTCATTTGATCCTCACAACAATCCTTAGCTGCTGTGATTATGTCCATTTTACATTTGAGGAAACTGAGGCAGATAGCAGTGACTTACTCAGAATCACACAGCGAGTAAGTATTTGAGACCAGATTTGAACTCACTTCTCCCTTACTCCAGGTCCAACATTCTATCCACTGAGCAATCCAGCTGCAGATTCTCGCTCTGTGTCCACCACTTAGCATCTACATTTCCTTAAAAGTTCACTCCAGGGGCGCCTCGGTGGCACAGTGAGTAGAGCGTTGGCCCTGGAGTCAGAAGGACCTGAGTTCAGATGTGGCCTCAGACACTTAATGCACACACAAACAAACAAACAAAAAAAAAAAAAAACAAAACTAGCCGTGTAACCTTGGGCAAGTTACTTAACCCCAATTTCCCTCCAAAAAAGCAAAAAAAAAAAAAAAAAACAAAGTTCACTCCCAAGGGTGGCTAGGTGGCACAGTGAATAGAGCACCAGCCCTGGAGTCGGGAGGACCTGAGCTCAAATCCAGCCTCAGACACTTAATACCTACTAGTCATGAGACCTTGGACAAAGTCACTTAAACCCAATTGCCTGGCCTTCCCCCAACCAAAAAAAGCAAAAAAAAAAAGTTTACTTCTTCATCTGTAGATTCTTATAACCAGCATCCATGGACCTCCACATCATTCTTCTGCCTCCCCAATGTCTCAGTCTTCTGCACCACATAGCTTGCCTCATTCAAACATCCACCTAGTGTCTCATCTCCTCAACTCCCATAGGCTTGGTCTCCAGTCTACCTCACCAATGCCCAGGAACGGTCATACATTAAACAATGTAGAGTCCCTTCCCTCAGCTCCAAATATATCCCAGGTGCTGGAGTTCCTGATTACAAAAGCTGAACTCATCCACACCAAAACTCAGCAAGACATAACATGCTGGTACTGGTCCAAATAGATTGGCTCAGACCTAGCTCCCTTGACAACTTGGATTTGTTTGGCAGCCTTAATAGTACTCTTCAGGCATTTTTCTCAAATACTAACGAGTATATTACATATGTTGCCACTAATGCAGTTAGAGGCAACAGAGGGAAGGAAAATTATATGCTCTAGGAATTTCCAGAGTAAATTCTCTCAAACTTGACACATTTTCAGAGTTGGGAAAGAAAAAGGTGATACCAAAGAAATTCAGTCTTTCCTCCCTTATTAGAAACCCCCCACAAGAATACTACTTTAGGATATATTACTTAGTATAGTGGAGAGGTGTACTCAGAACCAAGAAACCTGGGTTCCAGTCCCATCTCTGATGACTACGGTGTCACCTTACATGAACTTTCAGTGTTCTAGGCAATTCTCTAAGACTACAAGCTGCAGAGAAGGTTCTTGCACTGGTAGGGGGATTTTCCTCAGCTGGGAGGGCCCTACACCAATGATATTCCAGTCTGGTCACCCCCCTACTACCATTCTCCTACTATTTGACTTACTGTACTCCTCCATTTCCAGGAAAGCTACATAGGGAGTGGGCTGGGAGTTGGTGTTAGATCAGAAGCCTGATACTGACTTTATTGCCTTTAAATAACTCTTTCCCAGAAGGATAATGAGATCAAGTAGGAACATGTGAATAAGAAGATCTAGGAAAATGCCAAGTTGTACCAACATCTAACACAAAGAGAAACCTCCGCATCCACTCTTCTCCTCCCTGAAAATCCCTGCATCTCCCCAGAAGGAATGCCATAAGATTGGGGCAGAACAACTGGAATTTAGTACCAGGTCAGTCAAAGATTCCACTGAAAAGCAGGATCTGAAGTCACATTGCCTTGTCCCATTAGCTCCAGAGCATTGAACAAATCAGAGTGGCTACAGATGCCAATTACCAGGACAGTCTCAGAGTAATATCAACACAAGTTAGTTGCACATGGGACTGGATTCCAGAGCCCTCTGGCTCCATCTCCATAAAGACCATCTATGTTTAATTCCAAATCAAACACTAAGACAAAACATTTTACTTCTCCTTAATCCTTCTTTCAGCACACTCTTTTTCAGTCTCCTTTGTCCACAGCCCAATCTTCAGTGACTTCCTATACTCCTGTACTAAGCTTCCTGGTATTAACCACATCCTTTTATTTTTTATTTTTTTGCTTTTTTTTTTTAGAGGGGAAAAGGTAGGGCAATTGGGGTTAAGTGACTTGCCTGAGGTCACATGGCTAGTTTTGTGGTAAGTATCTGAGGCCGGATTTGAACTCAGGTCCTCTTGACTCCAGGTCTGGTGCTCTATTCATTGTGCCACCTAGCTGCCCCAAAGTCGTGTGGCAACCACATCCTTTTAAAAAATAATTTTTAATGTATGGAGTAAAACAAGCATTTCCATAGCATAGTATAATAAAAAAGATGATTGTACATGAAACGGCAAATCTACTATGTATAACTTGCTATTCCTTTTAAATATATAATTCAGTTATCATGTAATTTTCTCGTTTCTTCCTTTCTTCTTCCCCCACCTAGTGATGACCACCATTAGACACTAATAGGCATGTATATGTAAAACTATTTTACACATACTTCTACTTATCAGTTCTTTCCCTGGATGGACATAGTATCTTTCTTCATATGTCCATTATAGTTAATTAACCACATCATCAAGGATGATTCAACTCAGGTTTTCCTGACTCCCAGCCCAGTGTTTTAACAACTGAGTCAGCTAGATGGCATCTAGATGGCTAAGTGGATAGAGGGCTGGGCCCAGAGTCAAAAAGACCTTAGTTAGAATCTGGCCTTGGATAGTTACTAACTGGGTAAGTTCTGGGCAAGTCACTTAACCTTTGCTTTAATTCACTGAAAAAGGAAATGGCAAACCATTCTAGTATCTTTGCCAAGAAAACCTCATAGAAAGTACTGGTGTGCTGTTATCCACAGCGTCATGAAGAGGCAGTCACAACTGAACAATAACAAAAAGATGATTATGGTGCTTTGTAGTTTGTGCCTAATAGGCCTAATTCAGGGGTCCTTAGGATTTTGAGATAAAACTTTATAATCTCAAATCTACTTCCTGAGCTTAAACTCACTGAATCATGATCTCTTTACCTATAATTGAATCCCTAGAACCTTTTCAGTAAAATCAACTATTTCATGAACAAATCACAAAAGCCACTAAAATTTATTTCATTTTAAAAGGAGAAATGGTTCAACAAACTATTGTGAGAAAAATTTAAGCACTCATTAACTACTAATCAATATCTTTGGGTATTCACCAGAGATAACTGAGAATTTCATACCCAATGCTCCAGCATTCCTCTTGAATTAGAAAATTGCTTCCGTGTTTTAAAAGTTACTGACATCATAGCCAACGTTTTCCGTGCACAGGTGTAGCACCAACACAATATTCACAGGATCAATAGCAACTTTAAACATTTGGCCATAATTTCAATTGCAAAATATAACAGACTCAATATAGAAGACAGAAGTAAAACATTTATTCAGATACCAGGGAGCCAAATCCCAACACCAGGTATCCCAATCCATCATAGCAACATAGAAGTTAATATGCCATAGCATAGCAGAGAGCCATACCATCCTTTCACCTTCCCTTCCCACAAACCAACATTCATAAGCCTAGCTATCTCCCCGGGAAAGTCCTCTCTCCCACTCTCTAGCTGCTCTGACTCCCAGCTTACTGTGATCTCTGCTGCACCCATCAGCAAATTCCACCCACCACAGGCTCCAGTGATTACAGTCAGCCTATTATGTGTCAGGGAAGATCTTCAAATTCCCTTAGACTTATTAAGGGGCAGGGGAGATCTTCAATTTCCAATTACCATTACAATAGAACATCCTCTTCAAACAGAAAAGTACCAGAAATTAGGATTTATTTCTAAAAATATGTTCTCCAAAGAAAGTCCATACTAGATTGCAAGCACCATGACCAAGAGGACAGGGATCATGGTTTACTTATTCTTGTTTCTGCCCTAGTACCTAGAATACTGCTTAAGTCAGGGCTTACTGGATGTGTTCTGAATTGAATTCAATCAATGCAGCTCTGCTAAGAAACTAAAATACCTAGGAGTGAGCCTGATTTTTAGCAAAGACTTATTTTGTCAGTACCAGAGTATATCTAATTTCATGAATGTGTGGAAGAATTTTAAGATAAAGTAAATGTAAATATAATTTTACATTATTAATAAAATTGTGTATGTTACTCAAGAAAGAAAAAAAAACTATGCATACCATGTAGTCTATTGGGAGCAGGTAGGTGGAACAGTGGACAAAGGGTTAGAAATGGAGCTAGAACAACCTGAGTCCTCAGAAACCCATGAGCAGTGTGACCCTGTGTAAGTCATTTGTGTTATCTTAGCCTCCTTTTCCTCATCTGTGAAGTGGAGATAATAGCACAGGCCTCAGGTAAATCAAATGAGATAACAAAAACAGAGCCCTTTGTAAACATTAAGGTACGAAATAAATGTAAGCCATTATTATCAGTAACACAAATCATTTCTAATATTGATTGAAATGCCATTTTTGCCCCACACCCAAAACACTTTTAAAATGTGCTTATTGCCCCAAGCAAGACAATTTCCTAAATGTCTTCCCTCTAAGTGCCTCAGCTTTAATTTTAAAACTTAAGCATCATTCTTGATGAATTTCACTCCATCCTTTAATAATAACAGGAAGCGGTGTTTTTGTTGTTGTTGTTTGTTTGTTTGTGATTTTTTTTTTTTAAGTAAACTTGAGCTTCCCTCAAATGCTATCTGGATAGGAGGCCCTGTGGAGATTTTTCAGAAGCAGAAGACTCAAAGAGGCCTCAAACATGGTTCAGTCCTGGCCTCTGACTGCATGCAGGACTGTTCTTAAATGCACATGCCCAAGACAAATAAAAATGGCAGCCAGTCAAACATCTGTATGAGCAGGTGCTTCTTTTTTTTTTTTTAATTGGGGTTAAGCTACTTGCCCAAGGTCACACAGTTAGTTTTTGTCTTGTGTCTGAGGCCAAATTTGAACTCAGGTCTTCCTGACTCCAGGGCCAGTGCTCTATTCACTGCACCATCTAGACTCTCCGAGCAGGTGCTTCTTAAAATCAGAGTTCAACATTTCTGGATTTCTGGATCAAGGTTACTATGTCCAGGGCCAAATGGTCCTATCTGCCTCCTCCCTTTTTATTTAAGGCCAACTATTTTGCCTTCAATAAAAACTGGTAACAACCAGTCTTCATTCTGATTTACTCTGCCCTAGGCTGAACAACCTTAATTGGACCCAGCCTCTCTTGATTGGATCCATTTTTCCAACTCTGTTGTTGAGAGGAATTATACCCATTTTTTTAGAATGGCATTAATCAAAGACTCAAAGTGCAATGTCTGCTAATTTTATATCCTCCTGGGTCCACCTTATTTAAGGATAGGTAAAACAAGATACAACACAGAAATGACTATATCAAAGCACCTACTGATTAAGCACTAAAACTCTAAGTATTCACTATTCTATCAAATTATTGGATTTTTTTAAAGGAGAAACAAAGTTTGGTACTCTTTCCAAGGATCCATTTTAACCACAGAGTTCTCATGTTTTTCAGAGGAAATAGAATGACCTCTAGAATGTACCCCAGAGTTTGAAGCAATTTGATTTCAACAAAGGGAATAGAGGATGTATCTAATGGCTTTAAACAATGTTTTGATGCAAGAGGCAATATCTCTGTCTTTTCTGAATTAAGTTTGCATGCATTTACTGACACCCAGGATTTGATGTCCGACAAGTTGACAGCACAGGAACTGTGCTCTGTCAATTGGAAATGGAAACAGATATTTGAGTATCATCCTAATAACAGTGAGACCTAAAAGAAAATCTTAATAACGTTAGCTAGTCACAACATGCAGAGGCTAAATAGACTGATGCTCAAGATCATGTCCTGAAATATTTCATTGTATGTATGCTAAGCTTCAATGCATTCCAATCTATCAGGAAACACTAGAAAGGGAGGATTTAAGAATTCCTGTCCTCAGTTTTGTTACAAATGCACATCTGAACAATTCAGCCATAAATAAACCCGATAGAGAACTAACCATCTGGTGACTAAAAAACGTGGGGGAAGGGGATGGAGAAGAAAAGGGAAATGGAGAAAGCAAAAATAGTAGAACAAGAGAAGGAAGGGTAAAAATAAATATTATTAAGGGTGGCTAGGTGGCTCAGTGAATAGAGCACCGGCCCTGAAGTCAGGAGGACCTGAGTTCAAATCCACCTTCAGATGCTTGATACACTTACTACCATGTGACTTTGGACAAGTCACTATGCCCCAGCTTCCCTAAAAAAAATATTATTAAAGTAAGACATGGAAGGTCATACAAATAAAATGGCACCCCTATGATACAAATCCTATCTCATTTTATCTTTGTGGTAGAGATAGAGGCTATCTTGATCCCTATATTAAAGTTGAGGAAACTGAGGCAGACAAATGTGAAGTGAATTTCCCAGGGTCACACACACACACACACACACACACACACACACACACACACACACACACACACACACACACCCAACTACTAAGTGTCTGAGGTCAGATTTGAATTCAGGTGTTCCTAAATTTGGACTTGCCACTCTATCTAGTATAGCCTAGAAACAGTATGATATTGAGATTTATCTTAGATTTAGGTCTTTGATGAGTAAATATAATCAAACTAGAGACAGTTTGGACCTAAATTTGTTTCTCTGAAGGACAAAATTTAAAATTAAAAACTATATTTCCGTACTACCTTTCCCATTCCCACTTTATCATCGTCCAGAATCATCAACACTACATTTTGACTCACCTTACCACGAGATGAATACCTATGTGCCAGTGAGAGCATATCTGATGCAATTAAAATTATGTGTATTTATAAAATTCAATATTAAGGAGTACCTCCTCCTCTTGTGCTATGCACTGTACACCACATAGCTGTTCACCCAGCCTACCCTTAGTCCCAATTCTTTTTCTGAATTGCAGTCTTATTCTCTTCCAAATTAGCAATAGTAAATTTCACATGCTATAAAGCCTACCTCTTCTTCTAGAATCTTTAATGGGGAGGAGGTAAGGAGAGGAATCACTGAATAGGTACTTTTCTAAAGATGTACAGTAGGTATCGGCTAATCTCTGCTTCATTTACATTTTTAAAAAGCCAGCACATTCTGTATGTCAGGGAAAGTCACAGTGATGGCATGCTGATTTTATGTTTGTCAGGATTCTAGTGGATTGAGTATACTCTGAGCATTATAAAGTGGTTATTCAAAAGATATTGACCAACTTTATGTCTTTGTTCCCACATCCCACCTTGGTGCCTTTTCACAAACTTCCTTCTCTATCCCCTCTTTATTCCCACCTCTTAGAGTCTTTAACTTTATTCCAGATGATACTCTAGTACGACTCTCCCTAAAGTCTGCATGGACCCTCTAGTTGAGTGTTCTCTCCTTCCTCTAATTCTCTACTGTACATTTTCTTATCAATGAACATATTGTAGACACGAGGACAATATAAGCTACTTCAGGACAAGGATTGTTTCTTCTTGTCTTTATGTTCCAACAAGGGGCATGCTGGGAAATATCTAACAGCCAGCTTTCTGGGAAAAACATAAGAATGACATATTTTAAGTTTAATCTTCCTTATTAAATTTTTCTCCATGCTAGAGGGCATAGGTTGAATTTGTTGGGAAGGGGTGAAATTATGAGGTGAGAGAGGAAAGTGGCAAGAGGAGATGGGGAGAGACAGGGTAGGGTAAACTATCTCATGTAGAAGAAGCAAGGGGAAGTGGTTGCAAGGGAGGGGGAGAATAGGAAGGAAAAAAAAAAGGCAAAACCACTTTCTCATTGAATTTGGTTCAGGGAGAGAATGAAATACATACTAAATGGGATAACTCAACCTGCAGCAGAATAGGGGGAAGGGGGTTGGGAGGAGGGATGATGGATGGGAGGGCATCCTTGGGGGGAGGGGAGGTTGGAAGTACCCACTATAGAAGAGGGACAGGATCATGTAGGGAATGGACCAGGTGGGGGGTGGGATGAGTGGGAGGGAATTATAAGCAGCCTTGTACAATATGTCTACTATGATAATGTTTTGCATAGCTAGACATGCAACATACTGAATTACTTATCTTCCCAGAGGGAATGGGTGACAAGGGAGGAAGGAAATGGATCTGAAATTTGAGGTCTTAAGATTAAATGTTTCAAATATATATAAATACGATTATTAATACTCTTTTGCTTATAAATGGGAGATAAGATGTGCAGGCATTGTGACACAGAGATTCACCTTCCTCTAATGGAAAAGTCGAAGGGGGTATGGGAGAAGCTATGGGAGAGAGGAGATTGGAGGAAGTGATAGCTTGTGGGGCTGCTATTCTGGGAGGGTGGGTAGGGGAAAAACGGGGGGGGGGGAAATAATTGTAACTCAATTCTGGTGGAAATGAATGATGTAAAGCAGAAGTTAATAAAGCATTTGTTTAAAAAAAACCTAATTTTTTTCTCCATGCTTTCTGAAGCCTAGACAATCATCAAAACAACAAATCAAGCCCTGTTTTGTTCCCTATTTCCAAGGGTGTAAAAGCTCACACTGAAGAATTTAACAATTATTATATCTTGGGAGCCAGTTCTGCCTCCACTACACTCTTGGCACCCCTCCCAACTAACACAGCACTTTGAACATAGTAAGTGCTTAGTCAATATTTGTTAACATGAATTGAAAAATCAAGAATTCTGAATTCCAAAACAAGTGTTTCATGTATGAGAACAATGAGCTCTCTCTCTCTCTCTCTCTCTCTCTCTCTCTCTCTCTCTCTCTCTCTCTCTCTCTCTCTCTCTTTCTGGTATTCCTTCATAGATTAAAATGAGAGAGCAAAAATTAAAATCCATAACTGAAAAGGACAAGAAAAAAAATGAGCAGCCTTTTAAAACTCATTTATATTTATTTATTTCATTATGTAACAGAAATTGAAATGCTTTGTAAAACTTTCTTCTTTGATTTAAAAAAAAAAGTCTGCCAGAAACATATATCATTTCAAATCTTTCCCTTGAAAACTTAAACAATTTAGTTAGAAAATAGTTTATGTGAATCAAAAGGTTTGTCATTTGGGTTTTTAAAAATGTAAGAAATATTAAAATAAATTAAATAGTGAATTTCTTCAATAATAGACATAACTGAGATTAATTTATACATTTGATGGCTCTTTCTAACATATTATCATGATCATCTATTATTCAGTCCTAGAATATTTGTCTGAGTTTTCCATACTCATGAAGGAAGAGATAGAATCAAACTACAGTCAACTTCAAGGTAATTTTTAGCAGGTCAGTGCTGATGTCTTGGATGCAAAATTAGTCATCAAAACCCACACAGCACTGCCGTGACTATCATACATATTTAAGAAAAATTTGTTGAATACAATTCATGATATTTAGCCTTAGTATTTCATTAGTTACAGAAACTAAAGGAAGCTCATATTAAAAATATTTGCATCATTAGCCTTCTCCCCAAAAATAGCTCAATACAACAAGAATTTATTTATTGATTCCCTTCTGATGTGCCATGGTATGTGCTAAGCCCTAAGGATGTAAAGAAAGGCTAAAACCAGGGGTGGCTAGGTGGTGCAGTGAATAGAACACCACCCCTGGAGCCAGGAGGACCTGATTTCAAATCTGATCTCAGACACTTAATGCTTACTAGCTGTGTGACCTTGGGCAAGTCACTTAACCCCAACTGCCCCTCCAAAAAGAAAAAAAAAGGCTAAAACCAGATCTTGCTCTCAAGGAGCTCAGAGTCTTATAAGGGAGGCAACATGCAAAGAACTACATATAAACAAGATACACATAAGATGAATTGTAGATATAACTAGAGGGAAGGCACTAGTATTAAGGCTAGGGAAAAGATGTGAAATCTGGAAGATGGTATTATTTCAGAAAAATAGCAAATTCATCTGTATAATATAGGTCATGTTTACTTTGCTGTTGCATGAATTCCTTATCTATTTCACACAGACACTCCAAGTGAATCCACTGGGCAAAGGAGACTAATGGAGATTTGGAATGCTAGCTCCCCTCCCTTACAGTAGCCTTAGAACGATTCCTTTAAATTCGACTTGTTCTATTAAAGTTTGAAGCTTAAGTTACTTTTTATTCAAAGTATCAAAGCTCTTTGGATCAATTGGTTAAATGAAGAAACAGGAGAATTGTCTAAGGAAAATTGTGGGTGCAATTGGCCATTATGAAAGAATCATTCTTGATCTGAAACATACCAAATCTATTGCACATTATAATTACCCTCTATAAAAAATGCTGGATTAGAAATACCGTAATTGATATACTACACACTAGAGACGACCATTTAAACTCTGCCAACTTCATATCTGTCAGATAATAAATAACTGGATGGTACTTAGTGCATTTACTGTCCGGGTCATACAATTGACATTTTATAGCAGAGAAGCATTATTTAAGAGCTATTCCTTAGTATCTCAGTCTCTAAAGACCCTTGCAACACCTCCCCAATTCTTCCTTTATGGAATGTAACGGACACACAAGATTACTAAATCGGTCCTGAATGAAGTAGAATTGCAATCTCTAACAATTCAAATAAATTTAACATAAATTTAGAATTTCATTATAAGTATCCACATCCCTCAGGAACTTAATAAGTCTAGAGTTGTCCTTTCCTCTGGCCGCTCTTTATGTACTCCCGTTCCTGGCACAGAACTTGGTACCAGGTAAGGGATAGGGAGGGGACCTCCAATTTGATCAGTATTTAGAGCTTTTGGTGAAGAATGTCCTTTAATGTTGCAGTTCAGCCTAGGGAGTGCTCAGACTTGAGCAATTTGCCTAGGGTCACACAGCCACTATGTGTCAAAGTGGGGACTTCCACTCAGTTCTTCCTCTTTCCAAAGGCAGCTTTCTATTCACTATAAGACTGTACCTTTCATTCATGTGATAAGTGCTTAATAAACTCTTTCCATTAAAATAAAATGAACTACTATATGTAAAAGTAATTGCAATCTGATACCAAATAGGCTTTTGGTTTCTTTTGGTTTTTCAATCTTGCAAAAGTTATAAATGTGACTTTTACTTCCTCTACCCTTTAGTAGTATTACATAGCATTAAGATCAATTAGAAAAACTAAATTCACAAAGAAAGGCTTTACAGAAAATGAAAATTATTTTTTTTCCAAATGCTTTATTAAATTCTGGTTTACATCATTCATTTCTGCCAGATTTTGAGTTACAATTTTTCCCCATTTTCCCTATCCCCCACCACAGAATATCAGTCCCACAGGATAACCCCTTATCCATCTACTCTCTCCAATATGTTCTCCCATACCACCTTCGACTTTTTCAGTAGGGCAAGGTGAATCTCCATGCCCCAATGCCTACACATCCTATTTCCCAATTATATGTAAAATAGTATTAATAATAGTATTTATATATTTTCAGACATTTGATTTTAAAACTTTGAATTCCAGATTCATTCCCTTCCTCCCCTGTCACCCACCCTTACTGGGAAGATAAGCAGTTCAGTATAGGTTGTACATGTGTAGCTATGTAAAACATTACCATAGTAGATATATTGTAAAAGACTGACTATATATCCCTCCCTCCTAACCCACCTCCCACTTGGTCTATTCCCTACTTTGATCCTGTCCCTTTTCAGAAGTGGGTGCTTCCAACTTCCCTCACCCCCTTTCAAAAGAAAATTATTATTATTTTTTTATTAAGCAATTGGAGTTAAGTAACTTGCTCAAGGTTACACGGCTAGTCATTATTTATGTGTGGGTGCTCATTTTCTGAGGCCAGATTCGATCTTGGGTCATCCCAACTCCGAGGCCAGCATTCTTACTCACTGCACCACCTAGCCGCCCCTCAAAAGAAAATTATTTTAACTATTGAGAGAGTGCTTCATATATTTTTATCACAATGTTATTATCTGTAACTTTATAAAAAGAAAGCAAAATGAATATTAAATGAAGGAATTACCTTTATTATTACTGAACCAACTCTAGGTACTTCCAATATATGCCATCAAAACATCCCTTTTCATTGGAAAGCCAATTGGCTTAGAAATTGGATTACTGGACTTCTTCCACATCTTAAATCCCAAACCTATCCTCCAAGCTTACTCAGCTAGGAAAGACTGAGTGTGAGTGTGTGCAAAGAGTAAAATTCTCCATCTGACCTTTCCGAATGCCTAAGAGACAGAAAGAATTGATTGACTGCCAGGGGAGGGATTTAAGTTGACATTACAATTTTAAGGTTGACCAGCTGTCTGATAACACATTTGGAAAGTTAGACTGCAATATTCCCAATTCATTTTTTTTCCTGCTGAGTGCACTTGGTTTGAGAGGACAGACCAAGACTGAGACTATATGATGTACAAACTACTAGTTGAAAACTGAAAAATTCAGTGAATATAAACTGCAAAAGAGGTGAATCTTTAGCATTTTGGAGTAGAATGAGTCAAGGACTCTGGTTTCAATTTTCTCTCTGCTCCTTACAAACTATATGGTCATGTACAAGTCACTTAACGTTGCTGGGACTCAGTTTTCTTCCGATATAAAATGAGGGAGTTGGAATGGATGCTATCTAAAGTTCATTTTAGCTCTCTTTCTATCTATCTGCATATCTATCTTCTTTCTATATGTAACATACTATATACTATGATATATAATATAATCCTGTGACCCAATTTAATACTTCTCATTCTTTTTTGACTGAATTCAGAAAATCAATTTGCATGCTGATATGGTTTCAGAATAATACTCTTCTTCCTGAAGTAGGTAAAAAAAATCCTATAAAAATCACTAGAACCAATATAACCATGAATGCAGTCAGAAGTTTGGCTTTCCAGGTAACCAATGTTGGGCAACATGGCCTTCCCTTATGCAAAATGAATTCTTCTACTTACTGCCCTACTCAGCCTCTCAGTCATAGAGCCAATATTAACTCTGTACTATGACTAGGGCATTGGATTACCAAGAGAGAGGTGTGGAAATGAAATGGATACGAAAGAATAATTAGCTTGCTCTGTCACCCACAAAAGACATTTGCTAACTTAAAGGATGGAGTTGACTTTTTCCAAAATCCTTAGGTCATTTAAGGGAACCTTTTAAGTCCACTTGGATGCTATTTAGCATACTAAAGTTACAAAGCCTGATAATTAATGAACCACCCAATGTCCCTAATTTACACCTTCCAGGCTCTAACCCACACTAATAATAAATTATGTATCCAAACAGCACTCTCAAATGCAGAACACTGTCTGAAGCCAGTAACTATTTCACACTGCAGTCTGCTCTACGTTTAGTAGTCAGTGTGGTGAAACTTCTCCAAGAGAGGTCAAATGTCTCTAAGATTAAAAAAAAAGGAAAGATCAATGGAAACCCTGGGTATCTGAGCTAGAGGCAAGAAACACTTAGAGAAAGAGAAAGGATCTTCAGTTCAGGAGATGATTTGAGACTCACAATGGGAGGGACTAATAACATGGACAATAAGAAAACTCAATTTGTAGCAAGAAAGGGAAATGATGGGGACCCAGGCAAAATGCTACATCCATGCTGCACCTAGGATAGCCAGGAATCGCTAGATAAAGAGATTCATAAAGACAAAATATATATCTATATAATTTACAGAAGAAACATTACCTTCCACACCCCCTACATAAGTGTGCCTTTCGTAGCAGCATATGACAAATTGTCATATAGTTATTATCTAAATAACTACACTGAATAAAAGGGATGGGCAATTTAATTACTCTTTTACCAAATGTTTCTTCTTAGTATAAACCAGGTATAATCACAGGGTAAGACAGAAAATTTAGATGATAAGTCCCTGCTCTCAGGGGACACTGTAGCTAGGGTGCTGGGTCTAGAGTCAGGAAGACCTGAGTTTAAATTTGACCTCAGATACTTTCTAGCTATGTGACCCTGGGCAAGTCATAACACCTGCATGCCCCAGTTGTCCTTATCTGTAAAATAGGGCTAATTATGGTACCTACCTCCCACGGTTGTGATGAGATTCAAATAAGATAATAACTGTAGAGTGCTTATCTTAGTGTCTGGACCATAGTAAGCAATATAGAAATGTTAACTATTAACATTATTACTGGCCAGAAGATGATGACACGGGCACAAATTTTTATAATAGACAAGATGCAAGATAAGTACAGGAGAAGCAAAGTGAAATGTTATGTGTAGCCCAAAGAGGAAGGTAATTAGCAATGGCTAATAGAGTACCTCAGGTAAGGATCCATGTGGCATTTGAAATGTGCTTTAAGAGATTAACAAGCAAAGTGAACAAGGCAGAACATTCCTGGCATAGGAGACAATATGGGTGAAGGTGCAGAGAAAGGAAAGAAGAAGTACATTGTATATAGGTGGGAGATGTGGAGGCAGAGTACTTTTCCACCCCCCCACACACATACTCTTTTCTACTACCTATTTCATTCATTTCCAACATATTTTTATGTATTGCTTTTCCTTATTAGAGTGGAAGCCCCTTGAAAGCTGGGAATACCTTTCTTTTTGCTTATATTTGTATTCTCAGTATGTGATCCACTTTGACTGAAGTACAAAATGCACAAGGGGGAAATAAAACTGAAATGATCATGTGGCACCAGACTGTGGGAAATCTTGAATATCAGACAAAATATTTGAACTCTGCTGAGTGGGGTGACAATGAAGATACTTGAGTAGAGGTTTAACATAACCAGATCTATTGAGAAGGAAGATTATTGTCATGATATGAGTCTTACATTTATATCTCAAATGAAGAACCAAGGAATCTATGTCTCAGATTGGGTCCAACTGTAATATGAAAAAAGTAGAAGAGGGGGTATACCAAATGGGATGGAGGATGACATAGGATGCAGACAGGCAGACATGTGAGGAAAGGTTGTTTCAGGAAGGGGAAATGGGGACTGGAGGATTTATGCTTTGGCCTGACCTCGAGTCTATTTACCACTTCTCTAGCAAGTAACCTGCCCTAGGAACTGACACTGGTTGTGACACTGGTTATAAGTAGCAAAGACAGGACAGGAACTCAAGTCTTCTGACTCTGGAGCAGATGATTTCTTCACTATACTACAATGCTTCCTTGAATAGGAAAAGAAGGGTGGTGACAGACAAAAAGTGATATCAGAAGAAGAGGACCAAATTTAAAAGGAAAGTGAAGCTGACTGTTAGACATGTTAGGTTTGAGATGCCGTGGGACATCCAGGTGGAAATGGACATCCAGGTGGAAATGAACATCTGTGTGGAAATGGACTGAGGCCAGAAGCTCAGAACAGGGTCAGGAATAGAAATACTGATTTTCTGGGCAGCTTAATGGCACAATGAATAGAATCTGGTTCTGGAGTCAAGAAGAGCAGAGGTGAGATTTCACGCAGCTTACTAGCTCTGTGACTCTAGGAAAGTCCTTTAAGCTTTATTTGTATGAGTTTCCTCATCTGTAAAATAGGGAGGGGTGATAATAATAGCATCTACCTCCCAGGGTTCTTTTGTTGCCAGTAGCAGAAAGATAATAGGGGAAGCTCCAGGAGTGAATAAGATTTCTACAAAGGAAAGCACATACAATCTTCAACATTCAAGTATTTAACTCTTCCAACTTCAAACATTACCATAATTTTATTAGTAACTTCCTTTTCACTTCTGTATTGGCAACTATGTCTATTTGTGGCTATGTGCAGTAGAGGAAAAACAATGAAAGGCTTGATATCCTGAAGGCTTTAGAAGGATTGGCATCTTACTAGGTCCTTCACAGGCCTTGTTCACCTGACCGTTATAAAGAACTCCCTGTGAATTTGTTGCATATTTTCATTGTTTGCTGATCTGATCATGAGCTCAGGCTCAAGGTTAAACACTGGCCTAAACTCCCACCCTCTGAAATCCCTCAAGGATCTCAAAAGGTCCATGAAGCAGACACTGATGAAAGATGATTTCAAGCGTGTGCATCCTGCATGATCTCTAATGCCATCCAACAGCCTAGAAGGACAGTTTCAGAGACCACACCAGTCTCCCAAATCTGCCAATAGCACCTACTAAAGTCCCAGCAGTCTCTCCCTTGGTTTTCAGAGGTGACCAAAGTTTAGAGGTGTACGACAGTATCATACATAATATAATGCACTTACACTGCCATCTGACATAGTGGAAGATAAAATTCACGTTTAAAAATGTGTTAGCTTTAAGAATTGTATTTGATATATAGTATGTATGGTGCTATAGATTTAATTTAATATGAGAATTAAATATTATAATGTTAAATATTATTTATATTTTATTGTTTTGTATTGTGTTGTATTGTGTTGCGCCCGTTGTATTGTATTATATTATATTATGCTATGTTATGTTTATTATATTATATTATTAATAAAGTTAATATATAAAATCATTTAATTATGAAAAGTTAATATTGTTTGAAATCAGGGTTTTTTCTTAACCTTTTTTTTCTTTTACCAATTACATTTAAAAACAATTTTGGCATTAAAAAAAAATCTCTGAATTACAAATTCCATTCTACTCTTTCCTACTCCCTCACCTCCCCACTCCTTGAGAAGACAAGCAATTTGATATAGGTTATATATATAAAATCTTGCAAAATGTATTCCCATATTAATCATGCTATGATAAAACTTAAACAAAAAAGAACAAAGGTTTTTTTTTTAAGTATGCTTCAATCTCTGTTTAGATTCACTCAGTTTTTTCTCTGTAAGTGAATAGCAGTTTTCATCATAAGTCCTTCAGAATTGTCTAAGAATAGATCTTTGTATTGCTAAGAATAGCTAAATCGTTCACAGTTGATCGTTGTACAATATTGCTGTTAGTGTGTAGAATCGTCTAATCATTCTGTTCACTTCACTTTGCATCAGTTCATGTAAGTCTTCCCTGTTTTGTTTTTTCCTGAAAGCATCCTGCTCATCATTTCTTATAGCACGATGATATTCTATCACAATCATATACCACAACTTTCGATTTCCAATTTTTGTCACCACACAAAGAGCTACTATAGATATTTTTTGCCAAATTGTTCTCCAGAAGGGTTGGATCAGTTCACAACTCCACCAACCGTATATTAGTGAATCAGTTTTCACACATGCCCTCCAACATTTGTTCTGTTATAGTAGCCAATCTGATAGAGGAGAGATAGTACCTTGGAGATGTTTTAATTTTCATTTCTCTAATCAATAGTGAGTTAGAGCATTTTTATATGACTATAGATAGCTTTGATTTTGTCTCCTGAAAACTGCCCACTCATATTCTTTGACCATTTATCAACTGGGGAATGCTTTGTATTTATATAAATTTTACTCAGTTCTCTATATATTTGAGAAATGAGGTCATTATCAGAGACACTGTAAAAAAAAATGTTTCCCAGTTTTCTTTTTTTTTTCTCTAATCTTGGTTGCATTGGTTTTGTTTGTGTAAAAAATTTTTAATTTAATGCAATCGAATTATCTATTTTATATTTTGTAGTGTTCTCTATCTCTTTCTTAGTTTGAAATTCTTCCCTTAACCATAGATATGACAGGTTAGCCATCCCCAGCTCCCCTAATATTGCTTTTGATCTCATCCTTTATGTTATTAAGCATTCTATTTCTTTTGTGGTTAATCTGGGCAATTTGTATTTTTGTACATATTCAATTATTTGGCAAAATAGCTCCTAATAATAGCTTTATTTTCCTCTTCAGTGGTGGTAAATTCATCTTTTTATTTTTGATAATAATTATTTGGTTCTCTTTTTTCTAAGCAAATTAACCCAGGATTTGTCTATTTTATTGTTTTTTTAAATAAAAATAATTCTTGGGGTGGCTAGGTGGCGCAGTGAGTAAGAGCGCCGGCCTCGGAGTTGGGATGACTCGAGATCGAAACTGGCCTCAGAAAATGAGCACCCATACATAAATAATGACTAGCCGTGTAACCTTGAGCAAGTTACTTAACCCCAATTGCTTTAAAAAAATAATAATAATTCTTAGTTCTACTATTAATTATTCAATAGTTTTCTTACTTTTAATTTCATTGGTCTTTTCCTTTAATTTGCAGAATCTTATTTTTAATTGGGAATTTTAAATTTATTCTTTTCCTATTTTTTTTAGTTGCATACTCAATGCATTTATCAATTGTTTCTCTATCTTACTGATGTAAGCATTTATAGATATAATTTGTCCCCTAAGTATGGCGTTGGCTATATGCCATAATTTGTGGTATGTGGTCTCATTGTTGTCACTCTCTTTAATGAAATTATTGATTGTTTCTGTGATTTGTTCCTTGACCCACTCATTCTTTGAATTATATTATTTAGTTTCTGATTTTTAACCTATGCTTCTATGGTATTTTATTGAATGTATTTTTATTGTATTATGATCTGAAAAGAATGCATTTAATTTTTCTTCTTTTCTGCATTTGTTTGTGAGGTTTTTATGCCTTAATATGTGGTCAATTTTTTTTGTAGGTGTACCCCTGAGAAAAAAATTATTTTTCCTTTCTTTCCCCATTTAATTTTTCCAAGGGTCTATCACATCTAACTTTCCTAAAATTCTATTCATCTCCTTAACTTCTTTCTTGTTTATTTTTTTAGATTTATTTATTTCTCAGATGGGAAAGTTGAAGTGCCAACTGTCTATTTTGGGGGAGATGAGAGCAATTCACCTTTTTCTTTAGGTTTTTCATGTAGCTATTTTGATATTGCTATCTTCTTTTAAGTTTGTATTTTGATCTTCCTGTCACCATAGTAACTTTCTATGGTCAGTTTCTTTATTTGTTGTTGTCCTTTGTTCGTTTTCCCAGTTTATTCATTGACTTTTAATTTTATGTTAAAATTGGGCTTTGTTACAAGGATGTAGTCAGAACTGTCTCAAGCTTCAGGTTTTTGCTTTTTGTGTATGTGTGCTGATATTTTCAGAGCTACTTCTGGGAGATCTGAAAGTTTTCAGCTCTTTCAGGGTGGTATGATTTGAGGAGAAGCATGATCATTGCTTTCCTGGCCTGTTCTCTAATCTGTGAGTGGCCACAAGCACTCTTATCTGCTTTGGAGCTGTGACTAGTTATGACCCTGAACCACATATGGACAATGCAACAAATTCCTGCACCTAGTGCCAGGGAAGGGTCTCCTGTAATATCCTTCTAACCACTTGTCTGACTTTCTTACTATTCATGGACTGAAATCTCTGGAAGCCCTCACTGATTTATGCACCACAAAGGCCTGCTGTTGGCTTCTGTAACTAGACTGTGCTTCACTCTCACCTCAGTGAGACAGACCTTTACTGTCAAACTTCTAGGTTGTCTTGGGCTGGAAAAATCATTTTACTTCATCCTTTCATGGGTTCTGCTGCTCTAGAATTCATTTTTGGGTATTATTTTCACATTGTTTGGAGGGAAATTTGGAAAAGCTCAGGCAAGTCCCTTCTTTTACTCCAACATTTTTCGTCTGCCCCCAATCTATAGGTTGTTGTTGTTGTTTCTTGTTTATCTGTTTTAAATTGAGATGCTAGCACAAGAAGTCCCAGCATTCTAAGGAATAACTAGTAACAAAAATTGTTTTGAACAATACCAATTTTATTTTGTGGACTGAATTTTATGGTATATTATATAAAGTACATATCGCCAGAAGTAATGTCTTTTTATAAAGAGTTATATGTAGAAAAGTGTATTTTCAGCAATCTCTAGCAAAAGATTACAGCTTTCAGTAGTTGCAAGAGCCTAAATCCCTATTTCCTATAGGTTCAATGTATCAACATTTGTGGGTTGTTTTTTTTTTTTACCTTTGTGCCATTTTCTAGCAACGTAAACCCCAAAAGTTGAAAACTGATTCTATCGTAAATAAGTGATAGACCCCAGGGAAAGAGTTAACTTAATGGATACTAGAAGTTCTTCTATATATTGATTTCTATATCTTGATCTGCAACATTTCAATAAAGAAAAGGAGTTTGTGTATTGAATTTAACACATTAAGTCTAAACCTGCCTTGTTATTCTTTGTCCTTTTAAAAACTTTCTTCTGCTTTTCTTTGTATTTTTAATGGTGCATTGATTTTATTTTCCTTTTACCTCCTTATCGCTATCACTGCTTTCAATCCCCACAAGAACCCTGCCCCTCCCCAAATAAAGTATGTATCACATTCTGCATTTCCAATCTATTATGTCTTTGCCAACAGGAGGAAAACACACTCCATCTTCAGCCTTCTGAAAACAGAATTGATCCTTTATTTTATTAGAGTTTTCTTAATTTTTCCAAACATGTTTGCCTGGGCAGAACCAAGATGGTGAAGAAAAGGCAGGAAGCTGCCTGAGCTTTTCCCAGTTTTCCTCAAGACAACTTTATATCACATCTCAAATGAATTCTGGAGCAACAGAACCCACAAAAGAATGAGATGAAACAATTTTCTAGCCCAAGTTAGCCTAGAAGGACTGAAGGAAAAGTCTGTCTCAATTGAATAAAACAGAAGCACAGCCCAGGAAAGTCAGTGTCCTGGCAAGCTAGCAAGATGCCTGTAGTCCCAGCACAGATAAGTAACTGAGGCCCTGCAGTCCTGGCTAAGTAGGCCAAAAGTACAGAGGGCCAGTAGTGAGGCCTTAAGCTGCAGTGCAGCAGGCTTTTGGTCAGACCTGGCAGGTGCAGAGGTCTCTGCACAGCCGACTAGGCTAGGCCAACCTTAGCATAGCTGCAAACTGCCAGCCCCAGAGGCCCTGGCACAGACAGCCAGTAATCTGATCCCTGGTACCCCTGCCAGTATAAGAAACTTGTGATGCTGTTCCCTATACCCCAGGAGAAAGTTCAGCTTTAAAAATCACAAAATAAGCTGGAAAAATGAGCAAAAAAAAAAAAAAAGAACCCAAAGTGCTGACAATAGAAGGTTACTATGGTGACAGGGAATATCAAAACACTAACTCAGAAGAAGACAACAATGTCAAGATGCCTATACTCAAAGCTTCAAAGAGAAATGCAATTTGGTGTGAGACCCAAAAAGTCCTCCTGGAAGAGTTCAAAAAGGATTTTAAAAATAAAATAAGGGAAGTAGAAGAAAATTACAAAAAGCAAATGAGAGTTATGCAAGAGAATCATGGAAAAAAAAAGTCAATAACTTGAAAAAAGAAAAGTACTCCTTGAAAAATTGAATTGGCCAAATGGAAAAGGAGGTACAAAAATCCACTGAAGAAAACAACTCCTTATGTAAAAGGATCATAAAAAAAAAAGAGTCACCAGCTTGGAAAAAGAAGAGAACCCCTTAAAAAGCAGAAGTAGGTACAAAAGCTAATTGAAGAAAATAATTCCTTAAATATAATTCCATAAAAAGGAGAGAGACAGAGAGAGAGACAGAGACAGAGAGAGAAAGACAGAGACAGAGAGATAGAAAGAGACAAAGAGAGCATACAGGGGAAGCAGGAATAGGAGCTAACTTCTGGAAATGGAGGAAAGTGGCAAGGGACTGTTGTATATCTGCTGAGTGGAGGTGAAAGGGAGACAGAGAGAGATTAGCAAAGTCCAACTTTCTCTCTCTTTGGAGCTCTACCTTCATAGCTGAGTTGGAGGGGCTGCATAAGTCCCTGGGTAAAGGAAATAATGTTCCATAGGAATGGGGAAATTGCTCTTTACTTACTGTTGGACTTACTATCTTTTACTCAGTAAATAAAACCTGATTTATGTTTTTAAAAGTTATTTTCCTTTATATTATTGGAATCATGGTATAATTGTCCTCTTGGTTCTGCTCATTTCACTCTGAATCAGTTTATAAGTCTTTCCAGGTTTCTCTGAATTCACCCTTTTCATCATTTCTTCTTGTCCACTAATTTCCATTACATCCATTTCCCATAATTTGTTCAGCCATTCCTCAATTGATAGGTCCTACATTGTTTCAAATTCTTTGCTACAACAAAATGTGCTGCCATAAATATTTTAGTATGTAAGTACATATAGTTGGGGTATATACTTAATAATTATGTCTCTCATTCATGCACAGTTTAGTGAATTGGGGGATTAATTTCTAAATTACTTTACATTCCCAATGGTTTAAGCATGTTTTTCAGCATATACAGAAAATAGAGTATAGCAGAGTGAGAATACCAGACTTGATATACACATGGAAAACTATTTTTTAAGACCCAATGCCAACACAATAATGTCAAAAATTGATATGAAAAGCAGCATCTTCCTAGAAGGCTGTTTAAGCCTTCCAGGAAAAGAATATAAATAAATAGCCAAGACATTTGGAAGAAATATTCCTAGGGTCATAATCACAAGGAAACAATCACAGCCTTGAAGGTAGTAGCAATGGAGACAATAAGTGTACTTCCAGAAACTTAAATATAGATTTATAATCATATTTCATTTATTGAATTAAGAGAATGTTCTAGACACCGTACAGAAAGAACATCCAGTCATCCATTTACTCACTTTTAGTGAATATCTCAGCCTAGATTCTTGGAGCATCCAGGGAAAATTTCACCCACTAGCTAGATCCATTGATTGTGGTCAAACAACCTGAGTGACCAACCTGGGAAAAAAAAAAAAAGCTTATTAACATGCTAAGGAAGACTGCTACTTTGATTTTCCAAAATCCTGATTTCTTTTTTATGACTTTTCAGGCCTGCCTAGAGTACAAAACCAGTTGGCAATATTCTGTGGCAACTTAGAATAGATAAGTAAAGCATTTTACAGGAGAGGAAGGAATAGAAAAAACAGGAATCAGCTAAGGAGGAAAGGCAGAAAAGGTGTTCTGTAGGAATATTTGACATGAAGCTGACAGGGTTTGTTATCAGAATGAAAAAAAATTCCCTTTTCAAGGGCAAGAAATGATGGAATTAAATATGTTTTTCAGCTTTTTAAAAATTTATTTTTAATTTATGGAGTAAAACAAGCATTTTCATAATAGTACAATAAAAAATATGATTGCACATGAAACTGCCAAACTATTACATACAACTTGCTATTCCTTTCAATGAAATTATCATGTAAATATCATTTCTCTTCCATCCCCCTTGCCTTAGATATCGCTACCATTAGACACAAATATACATAATATATTATATATTCACATACACACATATGTACATACATATATATATGTATCTATGCGTGTGTGTATAAAATTATTATATACATACTTTAATTTATAGTTCTTTCTCTGGATGCATATAGTGTTTTTCATATATCCTTTATAGTTAATTTGGGTATTTATAATAGACAAAATTACTTACTCAAAGTCATTCTTAAAACAATATTGCTGCTACTTCATACAATATCCTCTTGGTTCTGTTCATTTTTCTCCTTATTATTTTGTGCAAGTCTTTCCATGTTTTTCTAAAATCATTGAGATCACTTCATATGGCACAATGGTATCCATGACAATCATATAACACATCTTATTCAGCTATTCACCAATTGCAACCCTGAAATTTCCAGTTCTATGTCACCACAAAGAGAGTAGCTATAAACATTCTAGAACATATAAATTATTTTCCCTTTCCCCTAGTCATTTTTGGAAATAGACCACAAAGAGGGTAGTATTGCATCCAAGGGTATATAGGCAATTTAATAACTCTTTGGGCACAATTCCAGCTTGCTCTCCAAAATGTTTGGATCAGTTCACAATTCCAACAACAATGAACTAGTGTCCCAATTCTTCCACATTCTCTCCAACATTTGTCACTTTCCCCTTCAATCATTTTAGCCAATCTCCTAAATGAAATGTAAAGGTTGCTTTAATTTGCATTTCTATAATTGATAGTGATTTGGAGAATTTTTATATGACTATAAATTGTTTTGATTTCTTCATTAGAAAACTGCCTGTTCATATCCTTTGACTATTTATCAAGTGGGGAATGACTAGTATTCTTATATATTTGAATATTATATATTATATATATGTACATGTATACATCATATGTACCTGTATATTATATGTAATATTGATGATATAATATAACATTTTATATATATATGTATATATATATATATATATATATATATATTATGTGTGTATACACACACACAGAGTGCTTCACTGTCTAAGGTAATGTGGTAATGTTGCCCTAGGCCTCAGGTCATTTTTATTGTTTTCTGAATTCTGTCCAGGGGCTCAACCTCATAGACTCCTATCTTCCTCCTCTAAGCCCCAACCAAGCTGTCACCAGAATATTCTTTTTTGTATATATTTTTTGCTTTTTGGAGGGCAATTGGGGTTAAGTGACTTGCCCAGGGTCACATGGCTAGTTTTTGTGTTAAGTGTCTGAGGCCGGATTTGAACTCAGGTCCTCCTGACTCCAGGGCTGGTGCTCTATTCACTGCTCCACCTAGCCACGCCCCCCAATATTCTTGCTCCGTGGGGTCTAGCACTCACTAGGCTTGTATTTGCTCCTCCTCACCCACTTGCCCCTTGCTGTGGTCAGCACCCTAGGCCTAACTTCCAGATACAGCCGTGTCCTTCAATCTTTGCTCACTCAGAGCCCACTGACTGTTATTTAGGTGGAAATTTCTGAGGTAAAATCTCTGGAGGTGAAATTCCTTGAGACCTAATCTGCTTCCCCCAAGAAGGGGAATTTGTTTATTCAGTGGAGTTGGCTTAGAGTTACTCACACTTCAATCACACCAAACCTCAACCCTTGTAGTCATATCATGTGTTCTCTCAAGTTGTCTGGGGAGGACAAATGCTTTACTTTTTGCTGCTCTATGTTCATTTCATGGAGATTTCCCATCTGAGGAGGAAATCTGGAAAGTCTGGGCATTTCTGACCTACTCTGCCATCTCCCCAGAATATTCCTGCTTTTGCAATTTTTAAAGAAATCCATTTGATCTAGAAAAGCAGGATTGAATTAACCATTTAGACAAAGTTGCAGATATCCTTTATCGAAGGACAACAGATACTTTTTACAACATTGGATGAGACCATCTGATTTGATGTGTTTTTAAAAGTTTATTACATTTTATTTCTTTTTCACACTCAACAAATATTTCTTTAACATGACTATTCAACAATTCAATTGATGTTTATTAAGCATCTAATTAAGGATACAAAAATAAAAAGAAATTCATCCCTGTCCTCAAGGAGCTAACATTCTACTGTGCAGTACCATCTCTGAATAAGCTTTGGAATATTTTAAATTGAAAAAAAAAACTTAAGTGTCTTGGATAATTTTAATCAGTAACCATTCAGTTTGTCATTGTTACCATGTAAATTATTGTTAAAGTCTTTACAAAAATTCACAGGGTGAGAATTTGCAAGGCACTCTAAAGATCTGGTATTATCTGGTATTAGATTCATGTTATCCAAGTTTCATGGTGCAATGATTTTTTTTTAACTTGGCATATGTTTAATCAGAACTTCTTAGAATCCTTGCCTTTCTTAGAAAACAAAAGCAACAATCACCACCTACACCTTCAGCAACCACCACGTGAAAAAAATTCAACTGACTCTCTTTGTTTATAACCTATATCAATTGAAACGGATTTCACAATCACTTTCTACAATTAAATCTCATAAAACTTGTGACACATACAGAATTGAATCTATACAGTCATATTCTAAGACAGTCAATGCATTCAGGTTCATTTAATTGAAACAACTCATTTGACAGATTTATTTTTGAATGAACTATCTGACGAATTTTTCCTTCTATGTATCAAATTTTTTGTTTGTAACAGAAATAGGAAAATCTAAGAGAATCTTTCACTTAGGAGTGTGACACATGATTTAGGAAAAGAAGAGAAGGAATCTGATCACTTCAACACCTGGGCAGAATGATAGTATTTTAATAGAACTGGCTTAGGGATTGGAAAACCAGATCCTAGATGTGTCCCTAATTAGCTCCAAGACTTTCAGCAAAGCACTTAACCTGAGGCTCAAGTTTCCATAGTGGTAAAATGAAGGCATTGGGCTAAGTATCTTCCAATACTATTTTTTTCCTTACTGCGGCTAGTCTCTGCCCTGAGAGGATGTGTGAGTAGCAGTCAAACAGTTGCCCCCCCCCCCATCCAAGCAGATCTGGATTCAAATCCACTTTGACACGGGCCTTTGGCAAGTATTTAACCTTTCAATGTACCAGGCAATTCTCTTGAAATATAGATTCCAGGGCAGCTGCTCAACATTGGTAGAAGGTAAGCACCACACACCTGGACCTCTTTTTTGTTCTTTAACCAAGCCTGTGCTTTCATAGGATAGGCAATTCCCAGTGAGAAAATGCCCTCTGTTGATGCAGAACAGGTGCTATTGTGCCACTTCTGGTTATAGATGCTCAGGGTGAGACTTGGACATAGGCATAGGCCTTTCTGACTCTTATGCTGGCCCTCTACTCACAAGGCCAGATGGTGTCTCAGGGAGTTCTCTAAACAAAGGAAATAACAGGTCTGGTCCAAATTTTCTCAGTGCTCTGCCCCTATGGAATGAAATTCTCCTGCAATTCCCCACCCCTCCTTCATCATAGAATGGTTGGACTGATTCCTGGAAGGGGCCTTAGAAGATACCTAGTTCGATCCTCTTATTTGGCAAAAGAGGAAATTGAGGTCTGAAGAGTTTAAATTGATTTGTCAAAGGTCATCCAGGTTGTAAGTTGCAATGCCAGGATATGGACCCCACTACTCAGGTTCCAAAATCAATAGTCTTTCCAGATCATTAATATTTCCATTTTGATATTAATGTTGTTGTTGCTCACTCATTTCACGTGTGTCCAATTCTTCATGATTCTGTTTTGAGGTTTTCTTGGCAAAGATACTGTAGTAGTTAGCCATTTCCTCCTCCAGCTCATTTTACAGATGAGAAATTGAGGCAACAAGGGTTAAGTGACTTGCCCAGGGTCACACAGTTTCTGGATGTCTGAGGCTGGATTTGAACTCATGAAAATGAGGCTCCATGATTCCAAGCCTAGTGCCCTATCCACTGTGCCACCTAACTGGCTTGATATTAATGTACTGTCCTTTAATTTTAATAAAATTATTTCAGTGTTGGGGAGGCAATGTGGTATGGTAGAAAATTTTTGTTGGACTAAGAGTTAAAGGACCTGACTTCACATCCTACCTCTGCTACTCAGTAGCAGTGTGATCTGACTTTATTTGTGTGAAAAAATGTTTTATATTCATACAGTTTCTGGGTTTGTCTTAGCATGTAGACTCCCAAGTGTTTTATTGTCTACCATTCTTTTATTTTATTTTAAATTAATTAATTTTTAGTTTTCAACATTCAGTTCCACTTAACTTCCCCAGTTGTTCTTTGTCTGTCAAATGAGGTGGTTAGTCTACACTGGCTCTATGTTCCCTGCTATCTCTACCTTTATGAACCTATCATCCTGTCATCTCCTGGTGAGATTGTAAGCTTTTTGAAGTGAGGTGGCATATGGAAAGCAGCAGCCAGGCAATCAAGCAAGCAAGAGAAGGGCATTTGTTAAGTGCTTACTATAAACCAGGCACAGTATGGGTAGTTGGGGCTACACCAATAGAAAGAAAAATTCCCCTGCCCTCAAGGAGCTTACTTTCTATCAGGAGAGAAAGTGTGTTTGAATAGAAGTACGTATACAGAAAAAACACACAATTTAAAAAAGGTAATTAGGAAAGGAGACACTAGCAGTTGGGATGAGTAGAAAGACTTCATGTAGAAGGTAGTGCTCCATAAATTCCTGTTGCTTTACTAAGTTGAATTATGATGAAGAAAAATAGAATACAAAAAGAGAATTCAGAAAATACACTCAACTTTTTTATCTTTAGGTACTTATTCCCTCTTGACAAAACACTTAAAGATGTGCTTTGGTTTTTCTTTAAAAATGGTTTTGTAAATAGCCTTGGAAATCCCATTTGACCTGTGGTTGCCCCAGACCCTCCCAATCCATATCCTGCTCTTACCATATGCTCTGCTTTTATGTGCAATCCTACAGGGCTGCCCTCCAAAATCACACCTGGCCTGGCAAGGTTCAGCAGCTCTATGAATTTTACCTAATTTGCTTACATTTCCAATGACTTTCCCACAGTCAGACAGCTCCAGATGCCTGTCTGATGTCACTGGCATGCTTTATGTCAGCACCACTGTGGATGAGATTAGATCAGCAGCTCCAGTACAAAATGCTGAAAGGTCATCTCTCTAGCAAGGGGTATTTCCTCTGTGACTGCAAAGACATATTGATGCCAACAGGCATCTTTACACTTTATTGCGCTCATTGTCAGTCAATGCCAAAATAGACAGCCTTAACAGGGTTAGGAGAAGGAGCACAGTGTTTAAAGTATTTGTGCTGCCAAGACAACAGGGTGTATTGGGGTTGTTGCCCAGGATACACATCTACAACGTACAACCAACAGGTCATAGGGTTTATTATTTGAGGAAAGCACAGGACATATGTACCAAGAAGAGTCATGAGGAGACATAACATTAGAAGATATTCATGAACATAGTAGTTCCCAAGGGGACAGAGTCCAGAGCAAAAATTGTGAATGAGATCTCTATATTAAGTGTGTGTGTGTGTAGATATCCTCCCAAACTTTAAAGGTAAAATCCACACAAATGTGCTACTTCCTGAAACCAAGTTGTTTTTGACATGAATGTGATGTGTGAAATATGACCTGGACAGTGCCAATGGGAAAAAAGTATACTTGATGAAAAAGGGATTTCAGGATATGGCAAATGAAAATCAATTTCCTTTGACCTTTATCCATTTAGTACTGTACGTACCTAGATTGAAGCAACAGGGCTTTATCTCAGGGTGCCAAAATTTAGTGGATCCTGAAAACATATTTATCCTTTTAGCAGGTAGAAACAATGAAGCTTAGCACCTAGTTAGCAAAAATAATTGTATAAAATAGGAAGCTGCCAAATACTACGCTTCCTCCCTACAGTGGCTGAAAGCCAGGTAAGTTCATCCCTGACTGTCCTAGGCACTGTTATTAATCAATCCTATTTCCCCACCCCTGTGTGGTGGACTGGGATTCCTGGCCTCAATGATGGAAACTAATGTTCTGAGATATGAGTTTTCTCCTCTAATTTTCTTCTATTTTCTCCTACTCCTGGTAATAATTTTTTTCTAGTTTTAAAGGTAGAATTGTCATTTTTATTATATTGACTCAACATATCTATGATCAATGGATATATTTTCAATTGTTTAGATCTGACTTTATTTGTGTGAAAATATATAGTTTCTGGGTTTGTCTTGGCAGGTTGACTTATAAGTGTTTTATTGTGTACCATTATTTTATTTTAAATTTATTTATTTTTAGTTTTCAACATTCAGTTCCACTGACTTTTGAGTTTTAATTTTCTCTCCCTCCTTCCTTACCCCCCTCCCCAAGACGGCATGCAATCTGATATAGGTTCAGGATATACATTCATATTAAATATATTTTCACATTAGTCATGTTGTAAAGAAGAATTATAACCAATGGAATGTACTACAAGAAAGAAGGAACAAAACAAAACCAAAAGAGAGAGAGAGAGAGAGAGCAAATAGTATGCTTTGATCTGCATTCAGACTCTGTAGTTCTTTCTCTGGATGCAGATAGAATTTTTCATCATGAACCTTCTGGAGTTGTCTTAGAACCTTGCATTGCTGAGAAGACCTAAGTCTATCAAAGTTAGTCATCACACACTGTGGCTGTAACTGTGTACAGTGTTCTCCTGGTTCTGATCACCTCACTTAATATTAATTCATATAAATTCAGGTTTTTCTGAAATCTCCCTGCTCATCATTTCTTATAGCATAATAGTATTCCATTACATTTGTGTGCCACCGCTTGTTCAGCCGTTCCCCAATTTATGGGCTTATCCTCAATTTCCAGTTTTTGTTTACCACAAAAAGAGCTGCTATAAATATTTTTATACATGTGGGTCCTTTTTCATTTTAATCATCTCTATGGGATACAACCTTAGAAGTGGTATTGCTGTGTCAAAGGGTATGGGCATTTTTATAGCCCTTTGGGCATAGTTCTAAATTGTTCTCCAAAATGGGTTAGGTCAGTTCACAACTCCAACAGTGTATTAGTGTCCCAATTTTCCCACATCTTCTCCAGCATTTATAATTTTCCTGTTTTATTGTGTTATCCAATTTGATAAGTGTGATGTGGTATCTCCGAGTTGTTTTGATATGCTTACATTTTTCTTTAAAAGTTATCTCAATGGACTGACTTCTGGGAACCAAGATGGCAAAGTAAGCAGTAAATTTCTATAACTATCCCACATTCACCTCCAAATGACCATAAAATAGCACCCCAAACCAAATTCTGGAACATCAGAGCCATCAAAAATGTGGGGTGAAGCAGTCTTTTAGCCCAAGAAATGTGGAATTTCATCAAGAAAAGTCTGTTTTACTCAGGTAAAAGGGGAACACAGTTCAGGTCTGGAAACATCCCAGAAAGCCACCAGCAAGTCCCACCTCATCAAAACAGCAGGAAACCCTGAGCTCCAGTACAGTGGAGCAGGCAAATGCCAAAATAAGCCTCCCCTACCCCACTCCCTGCCACATGCCTCAGCATAGTCAGGGGAAAGGGCAGCCCCTGCTCTGAGAATGACCATGGGCTTCAGCATAGCCCCAGGTGAATAGGTAGACACTAACTCTATAGCTGCCTAAGCAAACAGATATCTTTCAGCAGCCAGAAGACCAAATATTTCAGAGTAGCCCTAGGAAAATGCAGAAACACCCCCCAGTCTCAGCATACACCAGATACCACCACTAGGACCCTGGCTCAACACCAGATAAGCTGCCAGGCTCTTATGGGCCTCCAGTAGCAGAAGTTACACCCCATCCCACCTTCTCAGCACAGCACCAGACACAAGGGTCCATGTGGGCATCAAGGTGATATCAGTGCAGTTAGGGCCTGTATCCTCTGGCACAAGAAGCCTGAAACAGTGCCCCTTCTACCCTAGGAGTAAAGTTCAAACTTAAAAGAAAGGAAAAAGGTCAAAAAAGCAAAAAGCAACAACAACAAAAAAATCTGACCATAGAAAGTTATTATTGTGACAGGGAAGATCAAGATGCAAACTTGGAAGAGAACAACAATGTCAAAACACCAATGGGGGAAAAACAAAAACAAAAACAACAGGGCGGCTAGGTGGTGCAGTGAGTAGAGCGCCAGCCCTGGAGTCAGAAGGACCTGAGTTCGGATCTGGCCTCAGACACTTAAAACACACAAACAAAAACCTAGCTGTGTGACTTTGGGCAAGTTACTTAACCCCAATTGCCCTCCAAAAAAAACAAAAAACAAAAACAAAAACAAAACACCAATGGGCAAAATCCCAAAGAAAAATTAGAATTGGTCTCAAGCCCAGAAGGGAGCTTGAAAATCATTTAAGAAAGGCAGGAGAAAAGCTGACAAAATAAATGAGAGTGAAGTAAGAGAAATATGAAAAAAGAGTCAGCAGTTTGGAAAACTGCTTAAAGAGTAAAATTGGCCAAATGGAAAGGGATATATGAAAGTCCACTGAAGGAAACACCTCATTAAAAAGTACAATTGGTCAAATGGAAAAGAAAGTACAAAAGTTAACTGAGGAAAGTAATACCTTAAAAAGTTAGAATTTGGCAAGTGGAAGCTGATGACCCTATGAGACATCAAGAATCAATCAAACAAAATCAAAAGAATAAAAAAAATAGAATAAAATGTAATCTACCTCATTGGAAAAACAACTGACTTGCAAAATAGATCCAGGAGAGACAGTGTTAGAATCATAGACTGCCTTCAAACCATTATCAAAAGGAGGTCCTGGACAGCATCTTTCAAGAAGTTAACAAAGAAAACTTCCCTGATATCCTGGAACAAAAGGGCAAAATAGGCATTGAAATAATCCACAAATCACCTTGGGAAAGAGATCCCAAAATAAAAATTCCAAGGAACAATATAACCAAATTTCAGAACTATCAGGTCAAGGAGAAAATATTGCAAGTGGCCAGAAAGAAACAATTAAAATATCAGGAAACCACAGTCAGTAATACACAGGACTTAGAAGCTACAACATTAAAGGATCAAAGAGGTGATATTCTGGAAGTCAAAGGAGCTAGAACTATAAGCATGAATCACCTACCAGATAAAATTAGGGATAATACATTGAGGGGAAAAGTGATAATTCAACGAAAAAGAATGATTTCAAGTTTTCATAAGGAGAAAATTAGAATTGAACACAAATTTTGATCTCTAATATCAAGACCTAAGAGAAGCCTAAAAAGGGAAAATAAAACACAAGGGATTCAATGGAGCAGAACTGTTTCTATCCCTACATGGGAAGATGATACTTGTAATTCTTAAAAACAGTACCACTAATAGTATAGTAGAAAGAATATCCATAGGCAGAGGGTATGGGTATAAGGTGAATTTGAGGGAATGACATAAAAATAATTAAGGGATGAGAAAGAGGATAGGTACAGAAGGAAAGGAGGGGTAGAATGGGGTAAATTATTTCACATGAAAAGTCCAAAAAACGAACTACAGTGGAGGGAAAGGATGAGGGAAAAAATCAGAAAACTGGATTAAAACATCAAAAGTCTGAATATATATATATAATAAAACATTCCACACAGGTGTGCCTTTCACCTATGTACAGGAGAGGGGGTAAGGGTGATTTCTCATATCTCTTCTTTGGAGACATTGACTTCTAATAATACTAAATTAGATAGCAAAGGAAACAAAATTTAAGCATAGGCAATATCTTTCTTTTTTCTCTCATAATCAATTTACTTTGATATTCTGAAACCTACAGCCTTCTTTTTTCTGTTTGTTGTTTTATTTTTTATTCATTTCTCTCCCATCACACTTCCTCCAACTGAGCAAATAGGAAAAAAATTTAAATGCAAAATATACAGCCCTCAATTCATAGCTCTATAGTCTAGAAAAATAAACTCCCACATTGGTCATGCCCCATTTATCCTGGGGTGTATTTGAGAGCATCAAACATAACAGCTTCACCTGGCCCATAGAAACACCCTCCCTGTCTTTGTCATTCTGGAAAGGTTGGTTCAAGTCCTTTAGGGTCTGTGATTTTTAAGCTGGAACCAGGACAAGATTACCTGGCTACATATCCTCTGCTCAAGATTCACTGGTAAAACTCAGCCTAGTTCCTTGTAATATTGGATTCCATGTTTTAAAAGGCAGAAGGAGCAGACACTGACCTTTCTTGTCAAATATGATCTACTATTTAAAGTTCTGACTAGAACTTTTGTAACAAATCAGGCAGAGGTGGTTTCTTTGATGAGAAAACTAGGGAGAGCTATTCATTGATCAGGTCCCTGACAGAGGAAGGAGGCCATCACTGCAAGATTCTAGATAATTTAAAGATATGTACCATCATAAGGAAAACTACAAATGACCTCTATGTTAGAAAAGTGACGAGGAGGCCAGTTGCTAATAGCCTACTTTAATGAACTTCATTAGCTACAAGCTATTTTGAATTGAGAAGGGTATTGATTAAGATACTTAGGATTTGAAAGCACAATTAAAGGACTGGCTATCAGGACATTGGGTTCCTAAAGAATTGGACTGATTAATAGAGTTAATAGTCCAGTTCAATGATTGTTTGAATAAAAACAAAAAGAGGGAGTCAACAAAGTCAACAAAGACCTATCTCTGCATTTGAGAGAGAATAGGTAACTCCAGTCTCCCAGAATGTGTGAGTACAAGGGGTATCAATGGTTTTGCTGTCAAAATGGTGTTCCAAATCATAGGGCTTAACATATAGACATAAACTTCCAGTTAAAGATTTCATGACTAAAGCCTTCTTGGGAAAGAAGCTAACTCAAAAGTAGCTTGGAGCTTAGAGCAAGGGGGACAAGGCCAGAAATAGAATATCTATCTGGAAGAGAGAAGCAAGTCCCAAGTCTTAGGCACCCTTCAGGTGGAATATAGAAAGGAGGAATTCAGGTGTTGATTGATTTCAATTCTGAGGTTTTGGGTTTTTGGGGTTTTTTTTGCTTTTTTTTGGAGGGGTAAGGCAGGGCAATTGGGGTTAAGTGACTTGCCCAAGGTCACATGTCTAGTGAATGTTAAGTGACTGAGGCAGGATTTAAATTCAAATCCTCCTGACTCCAGGGCTGGTGCTCTATTCGCTGCACCACCTAGCTGCCCCTCAATTCTGTTTTGAAATGATTATATTTCCTGAAGCAAGATTGAAAGTATCCCTGATGATGTGTAATACAGGAGTTGTATAACAGTGGAAGGTTAACCTAATCCAATTCAATTCAATCCAATCAACATTTATTAAGTACCTATTACATGCCAGTCTCAGTGCTAAGCAAAAAGACGGTTCCCGCCTTCAAGGAGCTAACAATAAAAAGGGGGCAGGGATATAACATGTATAATAGGGAGTAGGGAAGGAAGAGAAAGGGACACTAAAGGGTTCCTGGAACAAGGGCATCTTGTTTTGTAGAGTTGAAACCAAATAAGGCAGTAGATGTAAAGTGAAGTGAACTTTTTCTCTCAGAGGGAATTTGTGTGGCCGTTCCCTATGAATGGCAAGGAGAATGTCCCATAGGACCTGTGGTCCTGGGAATGATGAATTAACAACGATTTGAATTTTGCTTAACACAATAAGATTTTTTCATGGATGATCCTAGGTTCATGATCTCACTAGATTCATCAGTGAGGGATGTCTCATATCCCTGCCTCAATAATTACACAGATCCAGGATTCCTTGACTGAATCAATCAGAAATATGAACTAGGTATGAACAAGGCTTTAATACATGTCCTGAATCAATACATCAGTCAAAGGCTTTATACTAGGTGTGAAAAATTATTGGTTAATTTAGAATTTCTAAAAGCTACTGGATGATTTGAGCTGCGTAGGAAGTATGTATGGATTGATTGAGAAAACTTGGTTATGCTTTCTGCATTTTCTACAAAACAACAACCATTTTACAACCCAAGGATTAGAGTGTTTGTGTAATTAAGAGTGGAAGCTTCTAGTCAAACTCCAGAGAAGGAATCACTTTTGGGGAAGGAGAACTCTTGCCTCAATCTTTTCCTTGGTCTTGGTCTTCTCCCCTCTCTTCTAAACTCTTTGAATGGAGAACCTTGTAAACTCTGAAAGGTCAGAGGCTTTAAATTTTTCATTGGTATCTTAAGACACTCCCCAGGCCGGCAGAAGCAGGTGGCCAGTGTTTGTATCAGGAGCCAAGGACAAGTGAAGCAAATTGAGCAAAGGAAACTTTAGTACTATACATAGAACCCAGCAGAAAAATTCTATTATGCCTATTAAGTAGAGAAGCCTGTTAAGGACTCCATGGCTTCTTAATACTTCCAGCATCCAGGGTCTCTGAGTGATTCTTTTATCATATTATCTACTCTGAGATGGAGTCAACTTTTCCCAACCAGGGTCTTTTAGTTCCTTGGGTGCAGCCTTTTGACTGAGTCCAAGTTTTACAAAACAAATTCTTTTAGACTCCATGTATTTATGGGAGAGTGTGCTCTCAGTTTAGGGATGGGTGTAGGGAGTAATGAAGTTTTGTACCAACTATACTACCATAGTAAATAACTAGAAGTAAAAACTAATTTTCTGCCTAGTCAATTGATATCAACTGAAAATCATGGGGAGAAGCACTCTATGGAGGCTTTATGAGCTTTGGAAAACAAGCCAGGCTTTGAGAACTTTTAGAACCCAGGGGATCTGGTCTGCCAGTGTCAGTGGGGTTAGAAGATGGACTATATTTACAATAATCATACTAGGGAACTAGTAGAGGTAGATAGAGTTGCATGGGGCACTGAAAGGCTGTGACTTGTATAAAAGTCTTTCGGTCAGCATGCGTCAGACATGAGGCTGAAACATACCGTTTTCTGCCTCAGGCGCTGGCTGTTTAACCACTATGCAACATGCTGCCTCTCAACAGGTGCTGGATATTTTTGGATATCCAAGATATTTGAGGGGGAGTCCAGGGAACACAGATGTATTCCACACTGGATTTTTTTTCAGAGGCATAAAACCTTCTTGAAATAAAATCCAGGGATTAGTGACAGACAGGCTTTTGGATAATGTTGGCACATTATGAATACTTACTCATTGTTCCTGTGACCTTCCAACACCTGATCAATAAGGTTATGGCGTTACTTTTCAACTGATATGTCATGTTATATTTAACTGATATCCTAATTTTCTCAAGGCATATGAAAAAGAGCCTGCCACACAGGTCTATGAAATATTTCCCTGGATTCTTTGCAGTGAGGAGTAATTTGCATTTTGTAAACCTGAAAAACACAAATTGCATTTTTTTTTTCACCAGGGCCAGGTAAATTTGGAGTTTATATTGGAGCCCAAAGGGTAACAAGTGAACCCAAAATGTATATAAGCTGTAGAATTGTAGAGCCCAGAACTGAGCGCTGCTGTGCACCAAAGGCCAAATGCAGTGGAATTTAACACCTCACTGTTCCTGGAATATAGGACTCTCTGTTGTGTCACTGGATTTCATCCTTTTTCCCCCTTTCTTTGCTATTACCTCACATTTCTAACTCATACTGAGCTTGTAGTTCATTAAAATACCCAGAACTTCTTTAGAACAATTTCTGCCTACCCATGCCTCCTCCATCTTAAGCTGGGGTGGATGTCTTGGACCCATGTCAGATTTTATACATTCATATCCCTATTGAATTCAGTCTTATTGTTGTAGATTCTGCCAATTCTGCTATTCTAGACCAGTGGTAGCAAACTCAGATCGCTAAACTGTATATAAAAATCCCTGAAGCTACATATTGACTTAGAAAGTCACGTTAGCGTTATCAATGTTCTGTTGTATTTTTATTTATTTTTAAAATTTTCCCAATTACATTTTAATCTAGTTCAGGCTTCACTGGAATGTTGTGGCCTCCTGAAGCTGATAGGCTGAGTTTCATCCCTCTGCTAGAGATCAGCAAATAGAACACGTCCAGTAAACCATATCTAAGGCTCCCTTTGGGTTGCATATTGACTTAAAAACCACCTATTTTATATGTTTCTTATTTATTAATACATCAATACATTAAAATTAGATAAGAATTACATTTTAATCTGTGTGGCATTTGGTCCACACCTCTTTTCTAGATGGTCAAGACCTTGAATTTCCCTTCTGTCTCTGTCATTCAAGGCATTCACTAATCTTCCCAGTTTTGGATTAACTGCACACGAGTAGCATACAATTCATATCTTTAGCCAAGTCATTGATAGATATGTTAAACAACACAGGGTCAAGTATAAAGTCCTGGGACAAAACATTGGAGAGACCCTGACACACTGGTATGGGAACCATTAACACTCTTTGAGTTGGGTCACCTAAACAGTATTGAATGCATCTAATTGTTTTGTATTTTTCTGTGGTCAGTAATCTCATGCAGTTCTTTTTTATGAAAATGATTTGTCTCTATTACTGGGGTTCATGGTTTTATATATATATATATATTTCCATAAGTTCTCTACATATATTATGTGAGATTTTATGAGTAATTTTTGATTTAAACATTTTCCTACTCCATAGTTTTACTTTTTATTCTAAATTTTTTTTTATTTTATTCATGTAAATGGATTTTAAAATGTAATTATTTTTATAAGCTCAACTCTGAGAAGCAGTATCTCAGAATGATTTGAGTTGAAATTCTGCTTTTGGTCTATACTGACAATGTGATTCGAGGCAAATTACTTGCCCTCTCAGTTATGTAGGCAATTTTCAAAAGCCATAAGGTACAGAGGAGAAGTTGAACTGTACTATTAGAGGGAGTTTCTTCACCCAGGAGTTTCTTACCCCCAGTGAAATCATACATTCAGTTCCCATCCCATCATTATTTTTTTCCCTTGTTTGTTAAAATTTCTATCCCCTTTGACCCTGGCATAGTTGTGAAAGTTTCACATTTGATGGAATCTACTTATAAATCAATTTGGATGAGTGATATTTTTTTTTACTTTTCTAGGTAGCACAGCAAATAGAGCATTAGGTTCAGAGTTAGGAAGAACTAAGTTTAAATCTGGGCTTAGACACTTACTATTTGTGTGATCCTAGACAAGTCAGTTAACCTATTTGCCTCAGTTTTTTTAATTGTAAAATGAGAATAAGAGGGGCGGCTAGGTGGCGAAGTGAATAGAACAGTGGCCCTGGAGTCAGGAGGACCTGAGTTCAAATCTGGCCTCAGACACTTAACACAAGAAACTAGCCATGTGACCTTGGGCAAGTCACCTAACCCCAATTGCCCTACCTTCACCCCTCCAAAAAGCAAAAAAAAAGAGAGGGAGGGAGAGAGAGAGAGTAAGAGCAATAACCTAATAGGGTTGTTGTATCAATTGAGATAATATTTGTAAATATTTTTAGCACAGTGCCTAGCATGTAGTATATGCTATATAAAAGCTTATTGCCTTCCCTCCCCTTCCCCCTTTTTTAAAGGTTTGTTCTACTTCTCTGATGGTTATATTTCATATTTCATATAAAGATTTAAAAAAAAAGAGCCTTGAAGTGAAAAGCTCATGAACAAAAATTTTGACTAGAAGATTCTAAAAGGGGAAAGAAGTAAGAAAGGATAGCTTAAATTAATATATTCTAGAAAGAAGTGGCCCAAATGACATTCAAGTTAATATTAGGTTATTTACAGTCTCTATTTCCTATATATTTAAAAACATTATTCAAATGATATTTTCGTCTATTTCCTTGAAACTTTCAGTATTTTTGGAATATAATTGTATGCAAGAGTTTTTTTAATAATCCCCTTTCATATCAATTAATTTTCAATTGTTTATATTGTTTTCATTATTGGATTTTTTTTAAAAATTAGCTAAAAGCACTGCATCAGTTTTTGCTTTTTTATTTTAAAAAGTCTATCTTTTTATTTTTAATGTTACCTGTTTTACTATTATTATGTATTTCAAAATTCCTTCTTTTTTTCTGGTTAATTTGTTGGTTTTCTGGGTTTTTTTCCCCTTAATTGCATTCTTATTAATCTTATTTTTAAATATTGTTAGTATGCTTTCCTAGACAAGAATTTTTTTCTGGGTATTGTTTTTGCATCATCCTATGAATTTTGGTATGTTATCTATTGCTATCATTAGCTTTAAAATAGTTATAATTTCAATGTTTTATTCATTGACCCATTCATTATTTATGATATAATTACTAAAACCCCATTTAAATCTATACCTTTTACCTACTATTGATTATTGTTTTTTATTGTGTTATTTGTAAAGGCTATATTTAATAGTTCAATGTTTTTCATTTATTTAAGTCCTTTATGTTCAAGCATATGATTAGTTATCTAAACTAAGTTGAGATGAATTCACACAAAAGTGTATTCTCTGATATCTTCATTTAGAAGATAGTTATTCCATCAATTTTTCCAATAATCCATTAAAGCATATAACTAACTGAACAAAATAAATTAGATTTTCCCAGTTTTGCAAAAGGAATGTTGGAAGTCACCTATAATTATTAAATTATTATCACCATCTTTTTGCATTTTGTATGGATGTTCCTTTAAGAGATTATTCTCTTTTGTTCACACACACACACACACACACACACACACACACACATATTTAGTGATTGTAGTATTACATTGTCTACAATACTGTAAAGACAATATTAAAGTTTTCCTCTTTCTTCTGATATTATCAACTTTTTGTCATTGAGTCATCTGAATAGGATTGCTATTCCATTTTTTTCATCCCATTCTTTTTTTCCCCTGGCTACATCTTCATATTTTAAATGTTTTTCTTATATTAAGTTTTGGTTGGTTTTGATTTAGTTTATATTAGGTTAGGTTTTGTTTTCTTATCTATTTTGCTATTCTCCATTTTGACTGAGGGGTCTAGATTTTATTCAGATTTAATATTATAATTATTCTTAAAGATATTTACTAAATTCTATGATTTTATTTTTCTCCCTTTTAAAACAGTAGTCTCTGAGGTTTTTTGTTTATAATATTTTTATTCTAATTTCCTCCTGTACATTCATATCCATATTCTCTCTCTCTTCCTCTCTGTCTCTGTTTGTCTCTTCTCTGTCTTTCATATTATTTTAATTTATCTTCTGTTACTCCTTTCTCCTCCTAGTATATTCTAGACAGGGGTTCTTAAATAGTGGTCTATGACCTTATTTTGTTTTTTAAAATTTCAATAAAATTACCTTCCTTTGTAATCTTACATATTTTATTTTATAAACTGAAGGACCCATGACACAATCCAGATTAAAAAGCCTTGTTTAGAATCTAATATCCCATTCATAGGATTTATACTAAACTGATTTTTCTTTATTCTCTCTATTGCTCTAATAAAACAAGATGCTTCAAGAATGCAAAAACTTACTTCTTTATCCAATTCAACTTTTTTATTGTGATTATGAATCTCTGCCACATTTCCCTTCCACAGATGCACAAGTCTGTCTATAGCAATCTACTCTCATCATTGGTGAGAGTGAAACTACCACACTTTGACCTCGGTACAGTATATACTACATAAAAATTTAAGAGAGCAAAATTCAGCATTGAAGACTCTCCTTTGACAAGATTTGCACTAAATGTATGCTAAGATCATACAAGATTCCTAGCTAGAAGTGAACACAAACATGATTTTACTGATTTATCTTCTGATTATCAATATTAAAGCAAAGAAAAAGAAGATGCATGATTGCAAAAGGTCTCTTCCATTATAATGAAGGGGGTCCTGCACAGCTCTAAGGAATCTGCATACTCAGCTATCCAGCCATGGTGATATAATTACAACTGTCACCTTCTAGCTGTTCAGATTGTAGAGAATAATAAAATTACCCTGACCCAACTCAGCTACAACCAGAACAATAGATCTCAGGAAAGTAGACTCCAGTGTCTCAAGACTAGATTGATGCAGCAACCTTTTGCTGTTACAAGGTCAGGATCTCCTTGATTAAAAATTGACTCATCACTAGAAAAAAAAAGGATAAAGAGGTGCTACTTCCATTGACCCCTTTATCTGTCACAGAGTTTAGAATGTAGAATGTAGAAGGTATAATGCTGCTTTTATCAGTCATGTGATGCTAAGAGAGAATTTCTCTAAAGAGTTAGGATTTATAAATGATCTGACTAGACCAGAATAGTGGGTAATTTTTTTTAGGTTTCCTTTTCCCTTTCACTCTTGCTCCCCCTTCTCTCTTTCTCTCTTCCTCTCTTGTTTGCCCCTTTCCTTTCCTTTTATCCCTTTCATGAATCCCTCTCTGACTTAGCCCACCATGTTCTATCCTTAGAACATGAATAATGACCTATATTATATTGTAGTTTTGACCATACAATTCTTTCTGAGATCTGTATTATGCGATGCTCTATGATACAACCCAACAAGAAATCATTGAATGCTCCCTTGCTGAATGGAGGCCAAAATAAGGAGAAAGCTCAGATGACCTGTGTTTTTAAGCCCTATCTGCTACTTCTGGACTGGATAGTCATTTGCACTTAACTTTGCTTTTTATAATCTATGGGTTCAATTTTATAGCTTTAGCATTCCAAGCTCTATGACACAGATAGCTCCTTAAAGACTAGACTAGAATGGATATCACTTATCTACCTACCTCATATAAAGTATAAACTGCCATGTAAATATGAGTGGTTATTATTCCCCCAAAGGATCTGGGACAGTGCTTTCATGTAGCCAGATGTGGGGGGGGGAGGGATTGAATAAGTGATCTGATTTATATAGAGACCTATGGATACTTTATTTGTGTACATATGGTCCCAGGATTCAAGGGTATGCACTGTTTAGTAACTTGGGATCATAGTTCAGAATTGCTTTCTAGAATGGCAGTAACCAATTTACTGCCCCACCATATGTCCAGGTTATCCTGTATATGTCTTGCTCATACATAGTCATTTGCCTGTTATCCCCCCTATTAGACTGTAAGCTCCTTGACAGCAGGGATCATTTCTGACCTTTCTTTTTATCCCCAGAACTTACCACAGTATTTGACACATAGTAGACATTTAATAAATGCTTGTGGACTTGACTTGACCTGTATGAAAAAAAGAAAAAAAACTCCCTCTACAAATGCAAGTCGTCACCTTCTCTGCAATTTATAGTCTTAGAGAGTAACCTAGAGAACTGAGAAGAGATGTGACTAACCCAGGGTCACACAGTTAGTATGTGTTAGAGGTGTGATTTAAATTACTGTTAAATGTGGTAACATTTTCCAAACCCTTCTAAGGGCAGAAGATACTGAGCACCTCTGTCTGCCCCATTTGTATTCTCTTATCAGGCACACATTTAGGATAACTGGAAATTCAGATGTCTAATGCAAAAATCACAGGTAAATGTGCCTAATAGAATGGAACCCATAGGTAGTTCTGGAATTGGAACTTATATAAAAAGTCACATAGCAGGAAGAGTACTGTACTTGTAGTCAAAAGACATTCATTCAAGTACTGTCTTGGCCACTTACAATTAGTTATATGACTTTGGGTAAGTCATTTCCTTGCCTGGTGCTTCAGTTCCCACAAAAAAATGAGAGTCTTGTACATTAGATTGCTTCTAAGGTCTTTCCCATTCTAAATCTATCCTATTATGCTCTATGATTCAGCCTTTTTCCAATTAAGTATTAGAGGCAGGTAGGGTGGCACAATGGATAGAATGCTGGATGGGAAGACATGAAGACCCAAAGGCAAACCCATTCTTAAATACTTCCTAGCAGTGTGACCCTGGACAAGTAACTTACCCTACTTCTCAACTGTAAAATGGACATAATAATTGCACCTGCCTCCTAGGGCTGTTGTGAGAATCAAATGAATTATATATAAAAGGTTTTGAAAAACTTAAGTGCTATATAAATGTTAAATATTATTAAACATTTACTATTTGCAAGGCAGTATGCGAGACCCTTGAGCAGTGTGGGGTGGGGGCCAGGGATGAAGGACACTTTGCCCACAAGAAGCTTGCTTCCTAATATGACAAGAAAAAACAACACTATGTTGTGGTAGTTGTGGGGCAATGGGGTGGTGGTGGATGTGATTCGCAAAGTCAAACTGAGTTGACAAATAGCAAGTTATGTTTTAACAAGATTCCATTAATTATCTTCTATTTTTTAAACTCACACAAGGCTCTAACACCCTGAAGATAGCTCATAAGACAAACATACTAAATTACATCAGCCTTTACACTATGCCAGTTGAGCAGCTAACTTTAAAGGGGGGTGGGGGAGATATTTACATACTTGGGGAATCTCAGCGTAGGGAGACTTACATTTTATTTGTACTGACTGCTAACTGTCCTAGTCCTTTCACAGCTGTTTGAAATTGCAGGTTTTCAGTAGCAAGCCTCAGCCATCACTGTAATTATTATTATTTTATCAAACACAATCATAGGGAGTATTTTGGGCTGACAAAAGCCTTCCAAGTCTTTGTTTATTTATTGCACCCTATATTCTGCCCTCCACACCAACTGAGTTAAAGTTCTTTTCCTCCTGATTTAAAACCTATTATTGGAGGAAGCAAAGGTCCCCATCTTTAACAGAAAAAGAGATTGGTGCCTGGATAAAGAGAACAGTAGGTCTTTTGGTGTAAATAGAAACTGGGAAACCTGAGAACCCTTAAGCAATCTGCTTCAGGCAAAACAGCCAGCTAGGGGAAAGCAGCTTAGCTGTAGAGCCAACTCTTCAGAAGCAAGGAAAGGGGGAAAAGGCAGAGTAAACAAATTAAGAAATGGAGACACCAAGCTAACAGCTGTAGGAAGTCAAGGCTTCTGTCCAAGAAGCAAACACAGGAGAAGCCACTGCCTTTCCCTCCAATATATCTGACCTTTGATCTTAGAGAATTACCTCTGTGACAGGACTTATCATTCAGTCCTTGGCCTTTTTTCATCTTCATCCTCTCTGGGGCAACCTTAGTATCAAAGACAAAGACATCAGTGATAAGGGCTTTTAGACAAGGTAGATAGAAGAAAATACCTCATCAAAGACAACTGATAGCTAATGAAAATGAATTTCATTTGCTACTAATTGGGCTGGATTTGAGTGATGGAAGGTTTTTATCATTATTTCCTTGCCCATTCAAACTCAACTCCAAGTTAACATTTTAAAGGGAAATTTGTCCCCATTACATAAGCTCTCCCTCTCTCCAACTATGCTAATGAAAATAGACCATAAATTTCTTAGAACCTTATTAAGTAAGAAAGATGTTTAAATAGCTGAGAACTGAATTCTAAAGCCTCCAAAATAATTTCACAAATATACTAAAAACACTTCTATTAGAACCCCTTTAGAATGTTAGTGTGAGGAGAAGGAATTAATAGCCCGTTTTTTGCGCTTGGTGCTATATGGGACTGTGGAGTAGGTTATCATAGCTACTATGTTTTTGAAGACATAATATAAGCTGAGTTACAACCTTGGCATGGCACGAGATCATAGGATTTAGAACTAAAAAGAGATAACCTACTCCAGCACCTTAATGATAAAACTAAGCCTAGAAGAGTGTAAATGGGTTGTTTCCAGTCATATAGGCAATAAGACAGAGCTATAATTCTTGTATTTGCTTTTAATTTATAAGCAAGTAGTCTAAGATGATTCTATGGAAGGTGGGTGGTGTAATAAATAGAATGTTGGACTTAGAGTCAGGAACACCTGAGTTCTAATCCTGTCTCAGATTCCTACTGGCTATGTGAGCCTGAGCAAGAAATTTAATTTCTCTTAGCCTCAGTACCTTTATCTGTAAAGTGAGGAACATAATAGTACCTACCTCACTGGGTTGTTATGAGGACCAAATGACATAACATATGTAAAATGCTTTGTAAATCTTGAAGCACTATTTAAAACAAGAAAGTAACTTTTCCATATTCTTGAAGAAAGATTCCTAGAGACTGATTATCCAATTATATATACCAAGCACTATAATGAGTGCTACTCTTGCTAAGATAAAAACCAAATAATCCCTAATCTCAACGCATTTATATTCTACTTGAGAATAGGAAGATGTACATAAATAGGTATATTCAAAATTGGCATCAAGGCAATTTTTGAGAGGGAATGTACTAGCTGCAGAGGATATGAGGAAAGACCTCATAAAGAAACTAGAGCTTTTGCTAAGACTTGTAGAACACTTGAAATTCTGAGAAATATAGATGAGGAGGAAATTATCTATCTAAGGATTGAGGGTAGAGTCAAGACTGCAGAGTAAAAGAAGGGACTTGAGTGTGCTCTCCACCAAACTCCTCCAAACACCTGGAAAAAATGACTCTAAACAAATTCTAGAGCAGCAGAACCCACAAAATAACACTGGGAAACAGATTTCCAGCCCAAGACAACCTGGAAGGTCAATAGGAAATGTCTATTGCTCTGGTTTTGGCGAGGGGCACAGTCTAGCACAAAACATGCCAGCATAGGGATAGCCCCAGCAAACCTGGAGCAGGCCTCAGGGGATTGCATCACTGGCAGCTATGGTGATTTCCACACTTCTCAACCCACAAACACCAAAGACAATTTAGAAGGTCAGTAGGAAAGGTCTGTTGGGTGAGAGATGAGCATAGGCCAGCCCCAGGCCCAGGGAAACAGCAATGGTGACTACTTTAAGAACTCTTGGCCCACATATGGGAATCCAGTGGCTGATCATAAGGGGCCTTCAGAGATCTCTTTACTGGCACTGAGTACAACACCAATGTGATATTTACAGCACCTATGGTGACTATAAATATGCTGGTGTAGTTGTGAACCACAAAATGTAACAGGCCTTCCACATGGAGGACAGAGCCAAAACATTTATTCAAATGCCAGAAAGCCAAGTCCCCAAACCAGAAGGTCAAAGTCATTACAGTAAACACAAAGTTGGTACACATAGTCAATGCAGTGAGTACCCACATTCCCAAGCCTTTGAAACAAAACAGGCTGCCTCAGGCAAAGATCCTCCTCTCCTCACTTACTCCCTCAAGCAAAGTTCCTCCTTCCCTCACTCACTGTAGCTGTTTATCCTTCATGCTGCTCACTCCCAGCAGTTCTTGTTCCTGGCAGTTCTCAGCAGAAGTTCTGGATGGCTCTCAGAATAAGTTCTTCCAACATAAGTTCTGTTCTCCAAATCTCCTCTCTCCAGCCTGGGCTTCTCCTTATATATGGTATTAGCTCTTCCCTGCCCCCCCCTTCCCTGTTATATTAGCAAGTTCATCCCACTGTGGGATTCACAAATTCTGGGTCTTAATACTTGACATAATTATGACTTGACATAATTATGCAAAGTACCTGTTTGCTTGCCAAAACAAGGGGCATGGAAGATCTTAAAATCCCATTACTATTACTCAGAGGCAGGATTATCTTGCTTTGCCCCTGCTTGGAACTGGGTCACAGTCTTGGGAGGTGGTCCTGGGATGAGAAGGAACATTGGTGTGGTAGAGCTTTTGGAAGTGGTGGAGAGGGAATCCTCCTCACAGTTTTAAAACAGAAAAGAGTGATTGTGGTCACTCACAGACTACAGCACAGGCCAGGAGAGGAGAAACACTTCTCTTTTGATCATACCACCTTAGAAGAACTGAAAATTAACAAGTCCCTAGAAGTATCTCTGAAAATGGCTGCACAAAATCCCTGAAGCTTGGGACAATATACCTCTACCCTGGAAGCAGTTTCCTACTTTAACAAAGCATTAAAAAGTCAAGAACTTGGCTGGGAAAATGAGCAAACAGCAGAAAAAAAAATCAGACTATAGAATCTTACTTTGGTGACAAAGAAGATCAAAACATAAAACCAAAAGAAAACAACAAAGTCAAAACTGCTACACAGAAAGCGTCGAAGAAAAATATGAAAGAAAATATCTGTCTTGGGCTATGGAAGAGAAGGATTTTTTTTTTTTTGCTTTTTGGGGGGTAATTGGGGTTAAGTCACTTGCCCAAAGTCACAGGCTAGTTTTTTTGTTAAGTGTCTGAGGCCAGATTTGAAGTCAGGTCCTCCTGACTCTTGGACCCATACTCTGTTCACTGTACCACCTAGCCACCCCTGCTCAAAAGGGATTGTGAAAATCAAGTTAAAAAGTAGAGGAAAATTGGGAAGAGAAATGAGAGTGATGCAAGGAAAACATGAAGTTAACAGCTTGGTAAAGGAGACCCAAAAAAATACTGAAGGAAATAACACCTTAAAAACTAGACTAACCCAAATGGGAAAAGAAGTCCAAAAAGGCAATGAGAAGAATGCCTTAAAATGCATAATTGTGGCCAAATGGAAAAGGAAGTTCAAAAGCTCACTGAAGAAAATTTCTTAAAAATTAGAATGTATGGAGGGCCAGAGCCAAAATGGCAGAGTAAAAAAATAAGATGGAGCAAATGGAAGCCAATGACTCTATGAGAAATTATTTTAAAAAATGAAAAAATAGAAGGCAATGTGAAAATAAGTTATTGGAAAAACAATTGACCTGAAAAAATTGATCCAGGAGAGACAATTTTAAAATTATTGGACTATCTGTAAGCCATGATAAAAAAAAAAGAGCCTAGACATCATTTTCCAAGAAATTATCAAGGAAAATTGCCCTAATATTATAGAACCAGAGGGTAAAATAGAAATTGAAAAAGTCTACTGATCCTACTGAAAGAGACCCCAAAAGGAAAATTCTTAAAAATGTTGTAGCCAGCTGGGGCGGCTAGGTGGTACAGTGAGTAAGAGTGCTGACCCCAGAGTTGGGATGACCCAGGATAAGTCCTGGCCTCAGAAAATGAGCACTCACACATAAATAATGACTGGACCTGTAACCTTGAGCAAGTTACTTAACCCTAATAGTTTGTTTTTAAAGGAATGTTGTAGACAGGAGGAGCCAAGATGGCAGCATAGAAGCAGGAAGACTCCCTTCACTCCCCCCATAACCACCTCAAATACCTATAAAAATTCCTCTAAACAAACCTTAGAGCTACAGAACCCACAAAGTGACAGAGAGAAAGAAACTAACCTCCCGCTGAAAAGAGCCTGGCAGACCAGCAGGAATGGTCGATCACAGCCTGCTAGTAACAGAGCACAGACCCTCATAAGTCTGAGGTTTTAGCTGCAGGGTGGTCCAATCAGCCATGACTAGAAGGATGTTGGGAATGTAGATCACCAGTAGCTATGGTGGTTTCCAGAATTATCAACTCATAAATGCCAAAGACAAAGTAAGAGGTCAGTGCAGTATGGACTTTGGGAACAGGGAGTTTGGGAGTGCAGTCTCACCTCTGCCCTCTGGAGTGAGAAGTAGCTGAGGTGATGCAGCCGTACAGCTGCCACCATGTGGCTGCTTCAGAGCTCCTGGCCTGCAGGTTGTAGGGGAATCAAGCAAACAGTCTGAGGGGTAATTGCTGTTGCTTTAACCTGCTTGGATTTGGATGACTGTCTTGGGTGGAGGTCCTAGGGTGTGTGACCAGTTTGCCAGAGCCAGTGGAGGCTTCAGAAGTAATAGTTCCAGCAGCTGAGAAAACCCAGTGATTTGGGACAAAGTTTTCCTCTATGGAAGCAGAGTTCTACTGTGGCAAAGAAGCTCAAAAGTCAAATAATTGAATAGCAACATGAACAAGCAAAGGAAGCAAAGCAAGCACAGCAATCCGACTTTGGACTCCTTTTTTGGGCACAAAAAGGATCAAAACATGGAACATGGGGGGTCAGAACTCCTGCACCAAAAGCTTCTAAAAAATACATGAATTGGTTCCAGGCCATAGAGGAGATTTAGAAGGATTCTGTAAACCAAATAAGAGAAATGGAGGAAAAATTGTGAAGAGAAATGAGAATGATGCAAGAAAATCATGAAAAGAGAGTCAACAACCTGACTGAAGAAAATAACACCTTAAAAAATAGACTAACTCAAATAGCAAAAGAGGCTCAAAAAGCCAATGAGGAGAAGAATGCTTTAAAAAGCTGAATTTGCCAGATGGAAAAAGAATCTCAAAAGCTCACTGAAAAGAATCATTCCTTCAGAATTAGATTGGAACAAATGGAAGCTAGTGACTTTATGAGAAATTAAGATACTATTAAACAGATCCAAAAGAATGAAAAAATAGAAGGCCATGTGAAATATCTCATTGCAAAAACCACTGACCTGGAAAATAGATCCAGGATAGATAATTTAAAAATTACTGGATTACCTGAAAGCCACGATCAAAAAAAGAATCTAGAAATCATCCTTCAAGAAATTCTCAAGGAAAACTGCTCTGATATTTTAGAACCAGAGGGCAAAATAGAGGCTAAAATAATCCACCAATCACCTCTTGAAAAATATCCACAAAAGAAAATTCCTATGAATATAATAGCCAGATTCTGGAGTTCCCAGATCAAGGAGAAAATATTACAAGCAGCCAAGAAGAAACAATTTTACTATTGTGGAAACACAATCAGTATAACACAGGATCTGGCAGCTTCTACACTAAGGGATAGAAGGGCTTGGAATATGATATTCTGGAGGGCAAAGGAGCTGGGATTAAAACAAAGAATAAGCTACCCAACAAAACTGAGTATCAGGTTTTAGGGGAAAATATGGTCATTCAATGAAATAGAGGACTTTCAAGCATTCTTGATGAAAAAAAAAACAGAACTGAATAGAAAGTTTGATATGCAGATACAAGAAGCAAGAGAAGCATGAGAAGGTAAACAGGGAAAAGAAATAATAAGAAACTTATCAAAGTTGAACTATTGACATTCCTACATGGAAAAGCAATAATTATAACTTATGAAACTTTTCTTAATATGAGAATAGTTGAAGGGAATATAAATGTGTGTGTGTGTATATGGATGTATGTATACATGTATATATACATGTCCTGTATACATACATGCATATGTCTATAGAGGAGGGTATATGGGTGTATGAATACATATGTGATTGTTTGTATATATGTGTAAGGTATACATAGACAGAGGGCACAGGACCATTTGAATAGGAAGGGATGATACTTAAATGGTGAAATTGAGATGTGAGAAAGGAATATAATGAGAGGAGATGTGAGAGACAGAATGGGATAAATTATCCAATGCAGGAGAGGCAAGGGAAAACTGTTACAATGGAGGGGAAGAACAGGAATGCAAAAGGGAATGAATGGGTCAACCTTACTCTCATTGAATTTGGCTTAGGGAGCAAATGACATATATACTAAATAGGATATCTCACCCTACACAAGAGTAGGGGGGAAGGGTATGAGAAGGGGGATGATGGAGGGGAGGGGAGGTTGGGGGGGAGGGAAGTTGGAAACACACACTTCTGAAAAGGGACAGCGTCAAAGTAGAGTATAGAACAAGTGGGAGTCAGGATAGGATGGAGGGAAATATAGTCAATCTTTTACATGATACCCACTACAGAAATGATTTTTGTAGCTACACGTATACAACCTATATTGAATTGCTTATCTTCCCAGTAAGAGTGAGTGATGAGGGTTGAAGGGAAAGAGTCTGGAATCCAAAGTTTTAAAATCAAATGTTTAAAACACACACACACACACACACACACACACACACGTATATGTATGTACGTATTAAACATTTGATTTTAAAGCTATATATATATATATATATGTATAATTATTAATATTTTACATGCAAGTGGGAAATAAGACATACAGGCACTGTAGTATAGAGATCTATCTTACCCTACTGGAAAGTCAGAGGGGAGATGGGGGAGGATATAGGAGAGAGCAGATTGGGGGAAGGGGTATACACGGGGATTGCTGTTTTGAGGTGGTGGGTAGGGGAAAGTTGGGGAGAAAAATTGTAACTCAAAATCTTGAGGAAATGAATGATATAAACTAAAAATATACATAAAATTTAATTATAAAAAAGAATGTTGTAGCTAATTTCCAGATTTCCTAGCTCAAGGAGAAAATATTGCAAGCAACCAGAAAAAAATCAAGTATTATTGAAATACAATCAGGATAACACAAGATTTATCAGTTTCTACATTAAGGCATCAGAACACTTGGAATACAATACTTTAGAAGTCAAAGGAGCTAGGATTAAAACCAAGAATCACCTATCCAGTATAATCTTCCAGGGTAAAAAATGTGTGTATGTATATGTATATATACATACATATATACACATAGATACATATATAGTGTGTATGTAAAAAAGGTGTAAAAAGGTAAAAAAGGGTAAAAAATGTGTGTATGTATGTGTATATATATATATATATATATATATATATATATATATATACACATACATACATACATATATACACATAGATACATATATAGTGTGTATGTGGCTATATATGTATATGTGTATATATGTATGTATACATACACCCAAAGGGCACTGGATGATTTGAATAAGAATGGATGGTATCTAAAAAATAAAAGTAAGGGCTGAAAGAGGAATGTACTGGGAGAAGGTGAAAGGGAGAGGTAGAATGTGCCAAATGATTTCACCTAAAAGAGGAAAGAAAAAGTTTTTACAGTGGAGAGGAAGAAGGGGGAAGTGAGAGGAAATGACTAAACCCTACTCTCATTGGATTTGGCTTAAGGGGATAATAACATACCCACTCTATTGGGTATGGAAATCTATCTTACCCTACAGGAAAGTAGGGAGAAAGGGGTAAGAGGGTGAGGGCTTCATAGAAAGGAGGACAGATTGTCAAAGGTGATATTCAGAAGCAAACACTGTTGAGGAAGGACAGTGTCAAAGGAGAGAATAAAATAAATGGGGGGGTTGGATAGGATGGAGGGGAATATAGTCTCCGACAACATGACTATTATGGAAGTGTTTTGAATGACTACACATGTATAACCTATATCAAATTGTAGAGTGGTTGGGGAGGGAGGAAGGGAGAGAATTTGGAACTCAAAGTTTTAAAAACAAATGTTGAAAATTGTTTTTACATGCAACTGTGAAATAAGATATACAGGCAAAGGAGTATAGAAATCTATGTTGCTCTACAGGGAAATAGAAGGCAAAGGGGGTAGGAAAAGGGGGGAGGGTATGATAGAAGGGAGGGCAGTTTGGGAAAAGGGGTAATCAGAATGCATGCTGTCTTGGTATGGGAGGAGAGGAGAGATAGGGAGAAAATTAGGACCTCAAAATTTTGTGGAAGTGAATGTTGAAAACTAAAAATAAATAAATCAATTAATAATAAAGAAAATTAAATATTATCTAAGGAATTAGTCAAGGCAAAGGTATTGAGGTGGGAGATGAAGAAATTATAAGGTCAATATGGCTGGATAGTAGATGTGTGAAAGGGAATAATGTATAATTAATAATCTGGAAAGGAAAGTTGGAGAGGTATAGGAAAGAAAGGAGCAAGGAATTATTAAATTCCAGGAATTGTGCTAACCACTTTTTAAATGTGTCGTTTTATCCTCAAAACAACTCTAGGAGGCAGATACTGTTTTTATCCCCATGTTGTCCTTGAAGAAAGGCTAAGTTACATTCCTAGTATCATACCACTAGGAAGTATCTGAATATGGGTGTGAACTCGTCTTCCAACTCCAGACCCAGGCTTTTATCCACCTGCCTCAAGAGGTGAAGTGCCTTGCTCTAGTGACAGTTAGTAGAAAACAGTTTCTCTGACTCCCAGTCCAATGCTCATTGATTGTTTGTAAAAGGTAAAATATATCATTAAAGTTAGTCTAAAAATGATGCAGTGTAATGCACATAAGTCAATAACAAATTATTTTAATAAACCCATAATAATAAATTCATTAGAATTCATATATCATTAGCTTCATTTGAGTATCATGTGCATCATTTCTTCCAAGCTTATGGTTTAAATAATCATTTTCTCCTTTTGAGAACAAGCTGCTTAAGATTTTGCTACACATGGAAATTTTTAGAAGCCTCATTCTGCACCAACCAAATATGGTTCCTCTTTGAAACTATATCTGTGTCAGGAAGGGAAAACTCAAACACTGTTAATCTCGAAGATTAGAGATTTCTAAGGAGCCCATTGGGGTCACCTTTGGGTTTCTCTAGCTAAATCGCATGACTTTTTGGTAGTGTCTCATTTGAATATTTAATATAATCAATATTTACCCTCTTGTCACAGTTCAATAGATATCATCATTAATTGTCCCTGCAAGTTAACCTATTTTCTTTTACTCACAGTCATCTTTTCCCACCATTTACCATTGTTCGCCATTTTTGCTTTTCAATTTTTAAATTTTGCTAAAATGCTTTATTTAATAACTTAAAAAGAAAAATTCAAAGAATGAAAAAATAAACATCATAATGAAGAATCTCTTGATTTCACATCAGAGACTTAAAAGAGAAAAAAAATACCCAAGACATTTCTAAGCAACCAAAGATAAAGAGGAATAATATTAGTCACCATTATCTGGAGGAAATTAACATTTATCAAAATAAAGATACTGAAATAGGATCAATAATTCAAAGAAATAATTTCATGGTGGCATAACCAGTGTTGTTAAGCAGGCAAGGTATGCATTCATTGCTCAGCTTATGGAAATAAAGGTACAGTCAATATTTTAAATGCCTTGAGATATGGAATAGCTATGGTTGGCAAGTTGGTCATATTCACACCATATGAAGAGACTGCCAAAATAATTTCTCCTGGAAAGACAAATCTTAATGAAGTATTCATCCACCTTCCAGGCACCTTTCAAAAATCACAGCTCTAAAAGCAGCTAATGAGAAACATTTTTGAATGTCACCTTTATATGACACAAAGCAACTTGGGGAAGATCTTATGAGAAGAGGTGATGGGAAAATATTATAACTATTTGATAATGAATTTTATGAAAATATTTGATACTAAGTATATTTGTTAGAGAAAAGAGAATATGTCCTTCCATGGTACAAAATAAAAAAGAGGTACACTTAACACTGGAAACAATATTCAGAATGCAAAAGTAAACCACAGCACAGAGTTATCACTCTGACATATTCCTTATACTCACTAGCACACCTCCCCCACCTGCCAAGACAGGCACTTCTCTAATGAGAGGTACATGGGAAACCATCAGGAGATACCAGGGTTTCTCTGAGTGTGCTTCAAAATTGGGCAGAGTCTTGGGTTCAAATTAGATTGCAGACCCTTATTTGCTATGTGACTCTGGGCAAATCACTTACCTTTTGCCTCAGTTTCCTCATTGTAAAATGGGAATGATAATAATAGCACCTACCTCCCAGGACTGTTGTGAGGACCAGATAACATGATATTTATAAAGTGCTTTGCAAACCTTAAAATTATATAGGTGTTAGTTTTTGTTTTTTTTTTTATTAAATCACAACTTTGACCTTTGGTGTAGTGGAAGCAAATGGGGAAGGGAAAGACGAGTGGTGATGGAAATTCCAGCTATTTCTTTTCATTTCCTAATTGTTTAAAATTCTAAAATGCTCGAACTAAGAAGAACTTTGAAAATCATGTCCCACAATCATTTTTATAGAGGAACAAATGGAAGCAATAGAGGTTAAAAATATAGACGAGTGTGAATGATCCTAGGCAAGTCACTTAACCTCTTAGTGCTCAAGGGCCTAGATCTACCAGGTTTGGGGAACTTGCAGCCTCGAGGCCACAAGCGGCTCTCTAGGTCCTCAAGTGCTTCAGATTAAGTCAAAGGGTCACACTTGCAGCCACTTATATGTGTATGTGTATGTGTAGGTATATGAATATGAATATGTGTATGTATATGAACATGTGTATTGTATATGCATGTATATAAATATGTATGTGTATGTGTATATATGTATTGTGTATATCTGTATGTGTATTGTATGCATATGTATGTGAATGTGTATGTGTATGTATATATATATGTGTGTGTGTATGCATGTGCGTGTGCATGTGTATATAGCATATGTATATGTGTATGTGTATGTATGTGTATGTGTATATGTATATATATGTATATGTATATGTATATGTATATGTATATGTATATGTATATGTATATGTATATGTATATGTTGTTTTCCCAGACTATAAAAACATTTAGAGCAGGAGCAAGTTTCATTTTTGCCTTTATATCCCCAGAACCTAGCAGAGTATCTCAAACATACATTGTGCAAAATAATTGCTTGTTGATTGACTGAGTGATTAATAAGCTCCAAGTCTCCTGATTTCCCAGCCCAGCTCCCTTTACCAGTACCCTGCCTCTTCAACTAATGCTAATAAAGGGCACACCAATTAGTTAATACTTCTGAAGAATTCATGGCAGAAGGATCCTTTGTATAATGTCCTTTTATTTCTTTAGTCCAATCACACACACATACCTTTCGTATAGGGCTTAATTAAATTTTAAAAAATGAATTTTTAATGGAGCTCTATTTTATTTTTTAAATTTTCATACCACTTACATTATTGGAAACACTAGAGGATGAAATGTTGGTTTAAAATCCTCCTGCAGCGTTTGGCTTAAAGAGGGTGGCTAAATACCTAACCTTATGTTCAATTACTCAATTGCTGGCAACCAAAGAAAGGCACAGCTTCTGTTATAGATTAATGTCAGGCAGAGGGAAGCAGGTAGTCAACTGCCTGTTTCGTCCATAATGAACCTAGCCTACCAAAGCCCTAACCCCATGTCACAGGGTTGGGGGGGTCCTCTTTGCTCAGGAATAAATCATCCCCTTAATACACATGAAATGTCAAAGTAATAGGATTTTATTTTACAATCATAACGTGGCTCATGTGACATAATGGCAAGTGTTAAGGTTAACCATGTAAATAAAAGTCCAGAAGACAGATCAGCTTTAACTAGGTCAGAGCTTAGGTTTCTGTTATTTCTTCTTTCCTTTCACAGTTGAACTGTGATCCTCCAAATTGGACTGCATCCTTGTTCTCATTTGTCCAATGAATTATTGTCAGAAGTCCTTTAGTTCACTTTCTGGCATTTTTCTGCACTTAGAGTTGATTCCAGCTATTAGATGTAACCATTACCTACAAAGCCTTGGATACAAAAACAAATTAGGGCTTGCTTTTTCCCACAAGCCTCTATGCTCCATGAGTATTTTAAACTGCCTCATCCCAAATGTACAAAAAAGTCACAGTAATATTTAGAGGACAAAAATGAGAATGGAAGGAAGTTACCAGCTAAGAAATGTAGACTTGATGTGCGGAAAAATCCCCTAATGATTACACATACACTTAGGAAACCCCTTTATCTATGCAGACTAATAACTTTTGTGCAATTTATACTCTTAAAGAGTTGTGCAGGTTAACTGAGATTTCTGAGGTCCTACATTATTTATCATAATCATAACTTGAACCTGGATCTTCCTATCTCTGAGACTTACTTTCCATCTACTACTCAATGATGCCCCTCATTCCTGAGAAATCAAATGAGATAACATTGGTCAAGCCTGGTTTTTGGTGCACAGTAAGTGCTTAATAAAGGCTAGGGAAGGTAGCCTGGCCACACAAGATTTTAATCTGTATTATAAAGCAACAGTCATCAGAGCTACTTGGTACTGGCTGAGGAATAGAGTAGTGGATCAATGGAATGGATTGGGTACACAAGACTCAGCAGTCAATGACTATAGTAATCTATTGTTTGATAAACCCAAAGACCCCAGTTTTGGGAATAAGAACTCACTATTTGACAAAAACTTCTGGGTAAACTGGAATATAGTATGACAGAAACTGGGCATAGACCAATATCTTACACCATATAACCAAAATCAAGTCTGAGTGGGTGCACAATCCAAGTATAAAGACTGTAAGCAATATGAGAGAGAAAGGAATAATATACCTGTCAGATTTATGGAGAAGGGAAGATTTTTATGACTAAACTAGAGTTTGAGAGCATTATGAGATGCAAAATGGATCATTTTCATTACATTAAATTGAAAGGTTTCTGTACAAATGTAACCAAAATTAAGAGAGAAGTGGAAAATTGGGAAAGAATTTTTATAACTAATGTCTCTGATAAAGGCCTCATTTCTAAAATGTACAGAAAATTGAGTCAAATGTATAAGAATTCAAGTCATTCTTCAACTGATAAATGGTCAAAGGATATGAACAAGCAGTTCTCAGAAGATGAAATTAAAGATATCTATAAGCATATGAATAATATTCTAAGTCACTATTGATTAGAAAAATACAGATCAAAACAACTGTGAGGTACCACATCTCACCAGCTAGATTGGCTAAGATGATAAAACAGGAAAATTATAAATGCTGGAGAAGATGTAGAAAAAATTGGAATACTAATGCAACACTCTGGAACTATGCCCAAAGGGCTATAAATAAGTGCATACCCTTTGACCCAGCAATACTACTTTTAGGATTGTATCCCAAAGAGATCATAGAAGCAGGAAAAGGACCCGTTTGTATGAAAATGTTTATAGCAGCTCTTTTTGTGGTGGCAAAGAACTGGTAATCAAGGTACTGCTTATCAATTGGGGAATGGCTAAACAAGTTGTGCTATACAAATGTAATGAATACTATTATGCTAGAAGAAATGAGGAGCAGACAGACTTCATAATAACCTGGAGAGACTTATATAAACTGATGCTGAGTGAGAAGAGCAGAACCAGGAGAAATTTGTACACAATTACAAACCCATCATGTGTGATGACTAACTTGGATAGACTGGGCTCCTCTCACCAATGTAAGGCTATAAGACAACTCCAAAAGATTCACGATGGAAAGAGATATCCATATCCAGAGAAAGAATTACAGAGTCTGAATACAGATTGTAGCAAACTACTTGTTCTCTTTCTCTTTTTTGGTTTTGTTTTCTTACTTCTTTCTCATTATCCACTCCATTGGTTATAATCCTTCTTTACAATCTGACTAATGTTTAATGTGAAGGTATTTGTAGATACTATATTTGATTGCATGCTGCCATGGCAGGGGGAGGAGAGAGAGGGAGAAAATTTAAAACTAAGGGATTGTGAAACTAAATGTTGTAAACTAAAAGTAAATAGATAGATTTATTTTGTTTTAAAAAGAAAACACATTTTGAAAAAATAAATAAATATTTGTCCTTTCTCCTCCATTCATTCTATGATTCTGTATTCTTATTCCACCTCTGATTTGGCTATAGAATGAATATATATATATATATATATATATATATATATATATATATGTCTACATAGATATGTGTATATGCATGCATGAACATATGTTTAGGCACACACATATGCAATGCACACATGCATAATTATATATAATACACATGTCTATGTAATACACAATATATAGTGTGTATATATGTCTACGTATACATAATCGTATGTTTGTGTATATATGTATACATATATGTATACATACACACATGTATGTATACACAAATTTGTGAGTTTTCATGTGCATATAAACATGCATCTATACATATGTAATTTATATATACATATATGTGTATTGTGTATGTAGACACATATATACTTTCTAGGTACTAATCACAGAATTAGAGGTGGAATAAGAGAATACAGTATCATAGATTGAAGGGGAGAGGGAACAAGTATTTATTAAATACTTACTATGTGTCTGGCATTATGCTTTACCAATGTTATCTCATTTAATCTAATTGAATATAAGAATTCCGCTTGTTCTCTCTTTCATATATGTGTGTATGTGTATATGTAAATATGTTTAGAGAATATACGTATGTCTTCTCTCATATATATGGATCATATATATATATATATATATTTTTTTTTTTTTCATTCTTAATTGATTCGTTTTCTTAACAATAGTCTTTACCATTTAGAAGAGATTTCAAACTATTACTTGGGAAATCTTTTCAAATTACTGTCAGTTAGCTATCAAATTCAGAAGAAGGCCTATTCACATTCCACCACCAACATACCCATTCCCCACACCTACTGAACTAATCAGTAATTCTCCAAGTCCTCTGTTTCACTTAATACTCAATAGATTGGCCACATTGATTTTTAAAGAAGAAAAGCCCATACTCTATTAAGAAATAGAATTTTTCTCCTTTCTAGAGGCAAACAACAAAAACAAAGCAAATAACTGAATAGAATTAAGAACAATATTTGGGGTAGGAGAGACATTAAAGCAATGCTCACCAAAGCAATAAGTAACCATTCACATGCAATAAAAGGTTCTCCAGAAAAGGAAATTCCCATACTGATGATGGTGACCTATTTGTATAAGACTTTTAATTTTCCAAAAGCTTGCCTATCATTGATTTTATTTAATCCTCACAATAGCCTTGGGAGGCAAGTACAAAAGTCTGATGCTTCTAATGAGCCATTCACAGTAACTTTATGGCTATAAGGAGAATTAGAGACTATTTAATAAGCCAGAGTCACCTAGAAGTCAGTGTCTAGATTTCACTAATGATCATTTGAAGAAGAGAAAGAGCCAGTGGTGACAAGAACTTCAGCCAGACGTTAGAGGGGTCTAGTGGAAAAGTACCTGCAAAGGACTTTTTAATTTTCCTTTGCTCTGCCTTCCTAAGAATTGACCAGCAGCTAAGAAGGGACAGGGCAAGGACATAATCATTGCCAGAACTGCTTAAAGGCATTCAAACATCAGCTCCACATTCTCATGACTATTTAACATTGCATCTTCAGTGTGTAAACCTGAATTAGTGGCAAGATGTCTGCACAGACCTATTCTAATGTAAATCTTTTCATGACTACAGTTTTTCCCGGATATGTGATTTCATACAAATGCGTGGTGGGTGTGAGTACACAGCGATAAATTACAAATGAGGAATCACTCAGGATAAAGGTTGTCATCTGAAAAAAGATACAATTGAGGGGAAAAAAGGCAAGTTGCAAGGGTGAGGGACAACTGGCAGCCCATATACCCCACTGTTATTCTTATAAAACCAAAGAATGTGAAGAAGTTCCCTAGAACTTTAGAAAGGTCAACTTATGTGGTATATTATTGTGATGGAATATTACTGTGCAATTAGAAATCAAGAGCAGGAGGCTCTCAGAAAAACCTGAAAAGATTTACACAGACTGATGCACAATGAAGTGAGCTAAACCAAGAGAACATGTACACAGCAACAGTAAAATCGTTCCACAATCAGCTATGGATTACTTAGCTGTTCTAAGCAACACAAAGATCCAATACAATTCTTAAGTAACTAAGATGAAAAATGCTATCCATCTCCAGAGAAAGAACTGATGGAATCCGAGTGCAGATTAAAATATGCTTTAAAAAAAGAAGAAAAAAAACTTTATTTTTCTTTTATTTTAGCTGTTTCTCCTTCTTTCACAACATGACTAATAATGAAATATGTGTAACCTTTATCAAATTGCTTGCCTTCTCAATGAGGGAGGAGGATAGGAAGGGTGGGAGAGAATTTAGAACTCAAAATAGAAAAAAACAGGGTAAAAAAATGTTGTCACATGTAATTGGGAAAAAATGAAACATTTTAAAATTTTAAAAATTAGTACATGCTAATAAATTCAGATAAATCTATCATTAACAATCTAAAAGTACCTCAGAAGAATAATTTCTCAATAAATTACCCAATTCTAGGATTGTGGCATAGGTAAAGAACATATAGGAGATTGTTCTTAATCTGTCCTGACTCTAAGACATAAGCAGAACAAGTACTTTTTTCCTTAGTATATTTCTGTAAGATTTTTATGACTTATTTCTGCTTCCCCATACCCCAAATTAGGGATGGAAAATAAAGTACAGGACTGTGATTGTACATAATGCAATAAGAGTTCTACTTAATTTGCTCCTGGTTAATAAAACATTTTTGTCTTTTCAGTGGCAAAAAAAAAGGCCAAGACTGTAGGGCACGAATCAGATTCCCATAGGATAGTCAAGCAGTGGAAGATTATGATACTGTTGGAGGAAACTCTCACATATTAAAGTGGTTTAGGAGCCCACACTTCCCTTCACCCAGTTACACTGAAGACCCTCTATACCTTACCTGTATGATCTTGGATAATCCACTTACTGTCCAGGAGCCTTGGTTTCCTCATCTATCAAATTAAGGGATTGGACTAGATAGCCTTTGAGGTCCCTTCTTGGGTCTAGATATATGATCCTAAAATCTCATGAACCTACATAATCTCTGGGATTAGCTATGTCTAAAACATTCTTCCACTGGTTAACTTAAGAACAAGCCTTCATTAATTAAGTTAGGCTGCTTCTCATATGACAAACACATTCTCTGTCACTCTACACATACTTGAAGCCTTTCCAGATTGGTAGGACCATCTAGGGCTTGTGGTCTGCTGGCATAACCTTCAAGAACACACTTCTCCACAATGAGACATCAGAGGGAAACTTGTCTAAAGGAAACTTTTCATATAGGAATTTTAAAAATTGGAATTGTCATGCAAGAAATAGCATTTGGGGATTCTTTTCTGAGTTTAATAGCCATTTTGCTAAAGAATTCCAAATCCAGAGTAAAAACAGATGTGATATAAAGGGGATCAGTTGAAGAGGTAGAAAGAGGGTGTAATGAAATATGCAGCTACAGAAATATAGCCTGAATGGATTCTCTTATTGTCTAAAGTCATGCTGTTATGCATCTAGAAAAGAAAAAAAAAATAGCTATTGTTTATATGGTGTTTTAAAGTTTGTAAAATGCTTTATAAAGATTTTACTGACAGCAACTCTGGGAGGTAGAAATTACTATTATCCCCATTTTATGGATCAGCTAATTGAGACAGATGTTAAGTGATTTACAGGTTTCTACAGCAAGTAAGTGTTGGGGTCAAATTTGAATTCAGGTTGAATAACCAGGGTTGAAAGTAGGACTGACTGTCTGATGTTGGCACTGGTGTTCTCAAGGCTGTTGGGTTTATCTGCTTGATTGTGACAGCTGGTCAGTTGGTGATGATAGTAGTAGGGATGATGGGTCTCTTTTCTTGATTTTCTCCTGAATGGTAGCTGCAAGGTATGGTTCTGAAAGCAGAACTGCTGGAATGGGTAGTGGCAGGGAGGAATGCTACTGTTCCCATGAGCCTTTATCTTACTTCTCTGTCGGTGACATTTGGTTGACATAAAATAAAATAAAATCAGATTATAAAGGAAGCTATATCATGGAGGGTGTGCCTTGAATGCCAACTTAAAGAATCAAGAAATTCGTAGACTATGGACATAGATAGCACAATAGGTGTGAAATATACCTAAATTGTGACTTGTACTGTCTTCACCCACGAGTTACAAGAAAACAGACTATCTAGAACTATTGTGGCTAAATAGATATGACAGAGGACATATAGTGATAATCATTGATAGGAAATATGATCTTAACAGTGATGGATAATGTAGGCAGGAAAAACGTTTTGTTTTTGTTTTTGTCTTTCTATGATATTTATAAAGTCTTAGATTTGGGGAAAAAAGCCTTTAAAGCTATCTAGCCAAGCCTCCTGCCCTGTATAGAAATGCCCTCTATGACAACTCTGGTGAATCCAGCCTTTACTTGAAGACTTACACTGATGTATGAATTCACTATTGCCTACAGCAGCCCAATGAACGTGGGGATAGCTTGAATTGCTAGGAAATTTAGTCTTTTATTGAGCCAGAATCTACTTCACTTTGATCTGGCAGAAATAAGACTAATAAATTTTCCATGTAATAATACTTCAACTGTTTGAAGACCTTAAGTTATATATCTCTTAACAAGAATAAAGATCACTAATTCTTCTACATAATTACTATATGACATAGATTCAAATTCCCTTACCATCTTGGTTGTCCTTCTCTGGAAATGTTTCAATTTCTCAATGTTTACCCTAAAACAGTGTACAATACTGAATACAACATTCAAGATATAGTATTACTAGATCATAATATAGTGGGACCTTTCTTGTTTGGCACACGGAATCTCCATTCATACAACCTAAGCTTTCTTTAGTTTTTTTTTTTTCTCACTAATCCATTGTATTGTTGACATCTTGTTGACACATGACAAATGAGGAAGTGAGCATCTGAAAAGACTTTTTTCTTTGAGAAAGCTATTATTCTCAGACCCACATCCTATCCCCAGGGGGATATTCTTGTGAAAACCAACAGAAAGAATCAGTGAATGTAGGATACAGGCTCCTCTTAGGTAAGAAGTACTGAGCCTAAAACTAGTGGTGGGGGTATATTAAAGGCATGAAGTAGGACTCGATCCTATGACATATGATAGAAAATAATTTCCATAACATCATGCTGCCTCCTTCAAGAAGAAGAAGAAGAAGAAGAAGAAGAAGAAGAAGAAGAAGAAGAAGAAGAAGAAGAAGAAGAAGAAGAAGGTAATTGTAAACATAGTAATTGCAATTAGAAGGATGGAGAGAGTAAGAGAGAAAAAAAGATTGTTGTGTGATCTGTAATTGCATTAGTATATTAAATGGATGACTTATAGAATCAAGAGCTTAATTGAGGGACAGAGAAATAATAAAGACTTTAAAAGTGATTCTGTAAAGTCCTTGAGATCTTTCCAAAAGGAGATTTGACTTTAGAAGAGAAAGGAATAAAGAAACTAAAAAAAAAAAATCAGCACCTCTTAGGAGAAAGGTTCCATAAATGCAGAGGTGTCAAACATGCTATGGCCCACAGTATATTAAAATGAAATTAGGAAATATTTATCAAAAAATACAATAAAACACAGGTAACATTTTATTTAAATCAGCGAATATGCTTTTTCCCAGGGAAACTTACTTAGAGATTAGTGGTTCTCCTTTCTATTTGAGTTTGACACCACTGTACAAATGAATGTTAATCAAGTTAAGAGAACAGATGGTAAAGGCAGGGAGGATTCTGAGAAGGGAAAAATAAAAGAATAATGGAAGTAAACTCAAAGAACAGAGAATAGGGCAGGTCATTTAGGAAACAAGGAAGATTTTGTGGAATAAGACAAATCAAATTAATATAAGCAATCCTAATCAGAAGGACCAAGTTGTGCTTCAGATAGAATATCTATCCATCTTTATCTATCTATCTATCTATCTATCTATCTATAGTAAAACTGAAGATCAATATAAAAGGATTAAGTGGAAGAACAGATCAATCTAATCATTTTAACCTTAAATGTGAGTGGATTAAACTACTGACAAAATGAAAGAGAATAGCAGAATGAAAAAGAAAACACCGTTCAGCAATATTCTGCACACAAGTACACATATTCAAAGAAAAAGGAATGAAGAAAAACCTTTGATAAAAATAACCAACTGGAGTAAAATTTACCATATTTCAAATTATCCAAACAATTGGGAATTATAATGATGATTTCAGATAAGGCAACAATAAAAACGCACGCTATAAAGAGATATAAACAAACTAGATTATGCTTTGTCAACATAGACGATGAAACTACACAATTATTAAATATACATATATCAAATGTCATAACATCTAATTCCTTAGAGGAAAATCAAACAAAATTATAAAAAATATAAGATAGTGAGCATATAACTGCAGAAGAATTAATGTGCCTCTTTCCCATCTGATCAAATCTAACAAAAAAGATAGACAAAAAGGAAAATAGAGTTGGATGGATTATTGGAAAAAAATTGTTTTGAAAGACATCATTTTCTTTATGGAAAAATTAAAAATATATATATTTTATAGTTACAGTCATTATTACAGGGGGTATAAGAAAAATATACAGGCCTACATATAAACTAAGTAATCACATCATAAATAATGAGCGAATCACATACCAGTAAAACTTTCTTGGCAGACAGGCTAAACAAGGTTGAGGGTAACTGACAGGCCTCAGATCTGTAACCCAAGCATGTGAAGACTTCCCCTGGTGGAATGGACAAGCAAGAACAATTTGTTTCAATAGTCATGAAGGTGGCAGAAGCAGGAGTATTTAGAGTTTGTTCAGACATCAAAGACTCCAAGGTCATCCCCTACATCCTGGGCTATTATCAGTCCTCTTAACTTTTGTCCTGCCACTGGACTTTGGTGACTCTGGAAGTGAGAGTGAGACTGGTTATGTTGCATAGTTCTCTTTCACCTAAATCCAATTCACTAACTCAAGGCATCACTCTTCCCATGATAATGTCATTGGTCCTCTTCAAAAGTGAAGGACAGAGAACACCATAACATGACCTAGCACAGGGTTTACTCTGTGTCCAATACAAGTGAACTTTTAATAAACTTTACTTTTCTTTGGGTGAGAGAAGACTTGAATCGAATTCATTCAGCAGGACCCAGCATGTTGATATTTTGGCATCTCCAGAGCAACCCTAACCCTCTTTATGGGTAACCTCTTCAAGTTTCCATTCTTTTTTGTTTGTTTGTTTCTGCTCTCTGGAGCTGAGGATAACAACCCAATCCGAGTTCCATTAGACAACTCTCAAAATCCTTGAACTTGGTATCATGTTATCAGGAGCCAAGAGGGCAGAAAGGAAGCAGTAACCTTGCTGAGCTCCTCGGTCACTAAGGCTCAAAGGGTGAATCTGAGTGGAATCCGGAGTGACAGAGCCCACTGGAAGACGAAGTGTGGCAGAGTCCAGCCCAGGAGGTTGCCCAGTGTGTCCGGACTGGTCGAGCGCAGAGAATTGTGGGGTCTGCACAGCCCAGACCTAAGAGCAGACAAGCAGACTACACCAGAGAGAGCAAAAGCCCCGGCCTGCAGACTTATGAATCACAGTCATCTCTCTGACGGGTAGGATCATTGGAGCCAGGTAGGAGAGTTGGGCCCTCAGTGGAAAGAGCGGCTTCTCTGGCTGCATTCAGCCCCCAGCCTAGAAGTTTAGAAACTGCCTGCCTGTATAATACAGGGGCTGGAATGGCAAAGTAAATTCTAGCTGCTCTGGTCCTCCCATCCCTCCTTCATGAAGCAGAAAACCCAAAGATAAGTCTCCCACCCAGATTGAAATCCCAAGTTAATGGAAATAGCCCCAGGCTTGAGAGTCTCCAAGAAGGGGTGTAACTGAGACAGCCAGGAGTCTGAAGAGAAGAGAGGGTGGGGTCCCAACAAGCCCCACCTCTCCTCACCAACAAAAGCCTACTTATAGCCCAGGGGTATAGAGGCAGAAATCTGAAGTGGTCAGACACACCCATACCTACTCATCTACATCCCTCATTGACTTCCCTGACATAGCCATAAACTAGCCACCCAAAGGTATTCAAAGTCAAGGATCAGGCCCTAAACTCATAGCCTGAGAAACTAAGAAACAGGAAGTCACAATGGGAAAGAAAGAAGCTGAGAAGGAGAAGGGGAAGGCGAGAAAGTCTATTCGAGCATACTATGCAGGGCAAGAACAACAAAATACACAGGACAACATAGACTCTCTACCCACACCTGAGACCACAGAAGGAAACATGATCTGGTCTCAAGCCCAAATAGCATTCCTGGAGGAGCTTAAGAAAAATTTTGAAGACCAAATCAGGGAGGCAGTGACCAACTTGGAAAAACATCTCAGTGAAGTAATTGGAGAAAATTCCTCCCTAAAAAAGGAACTTCAAAAAATAACTGAAGACCATAATTCGATAAAAATTAGAAACAATCAAATTGAAGCTCAGAACTCTATGATGCAGCAAGAGTCAATCAAACAAAACAAGACGATCAAAAAATTGCAAGAAAATGTAAAATATCTCACTGGAAAAATAACTGACCTAGAGAACAGATCCAAGAGAGACAACCTAAGAATTATTGGTCTACCAGAAAGCCATGATGGAAAAAGCAGCCTAGACAACATCCTCCAAGAGATTGTCAAAGAAAACTGTCCTGAGGTCCTGGAATCAGAAGGTAAAATAGTTATCAAAAGAATTCACCGGTCTCCTCCTGAGAGAGATCCCAAACTGAAAACTCCAAGAAATATAGTAGCCAAATTCCAGAATTACAAGATTAAAGAAAAAATTCTACAAGCAGCCAAAAAGAAACAATTCAAATATCGAGGAACTACAGTCAGGATCACACAGGACCTAGAAGCTTCTACATTAAAAGAGCAGAGGGACTGGAATTTGATATTTCCTAGGGCAAGAGAGCTAGGACTACAACCAAGGATTAACTACCCGGCAAAACTGAGCATAATCTTCCAGGTGAGGAGATGGTTGTTTAATGAAATAAGGGACTTCCAGATATTCCTGATGAAAAAGCCAGAGCTCAATGGAAAATTTGATCTCCAATTATAAGACTCAAGAAAGACATAAAAAGGTAAACAAGAGAAACACAGACTCACACATGCATAAGTGCACACACCCACACCCACAAACACACGCTCATTACTTGGGATGCAACAAGAACAAAATGTTCACATCCCTATATGTGGAGCTGATAACTGTCAATATTCAAAATCTTTATGATTATCATGACCTTCAAAAGGGTTATACTTAGATAGAGGGTGTGGGTATGAATGCACTAACCTGATGTCTAAAAAAAAACAAAACAAAACTATTAAGGGGATCAAAGAGACTGTAATGGGAAAAAGGAAAGGATTAGATAGGAAAAGGTAAAATATGCCATCTGAAGAGACATTAAAACACACTATAGAAGAGGGGAAAGAAAGAGGGAGAGGAACATCATTTAAACACTATTCTTACTGGTTCTGGTTCAAAGAGGGATCAACTTAAATCAGTGAAGTTTAAGATTTTAATGTGAATAGACACATAAATTCATTAAATAGAGGAAAAGGAGGGAGGAAGAGGAGCAATGTTTGAAATTTACTCTCATTGGTTTGGAATCACACAGGGAGTAATTCACTCTGATAAGTATAAAAACTTATTGCGTCCTATAGAAAGCAGAAGGGTAAGGGGGTGAAAAAGAGGAGACTAAAGGGGGGGATTAGAAGGGAGGGAAACAGTAGTAAGGGGAGAGGGTAGGTTAAGAAGAGGGATCACTGGGTGGGAACACTGAGGGAGGGGGTGGTCAAAAGGGAAAACTTCAAGGAGGGGAAGGGAGAAGGAAGAAACAAAAACATAAACAGGGGAGGGAATAGGATGGAGGGGAAGAGACAGATAGTCATTATTACTGTGAATGTGAATGGGATGAACTCTCCCATAAAACAGAGGTGGATAGCAGAATGGATTAAAAACCATAATCCTACACTATGCTGTCTACAAGAAACACATTTGAAACAAAGGGATACCCACTGGGTAAGGGTAAAACGTTGGAGTAAAATTTATTATGCCTCAGCTAAAGTAAAAAAAGCAGGGGTAGCAATACTTATCTCAGATAAAGCAAAAGCAAAAATAGATTTAATTAAAAGCGATAAGGAAGGAAACTATATCCTACTAAAAGGCACCATCGAGAATGAAGCAATGTCACTACTTAATATATATGCACCAAGTGGTATAGCATCTAAATTCCTAGAGGAGAAGTTAAAGGAATTAGAGGAAGAAATAGATAGCAAAACTATACTAGTGGGGCTCCTTAATCTTTCCTCTCTGAACTCGATAAATCTGACCTCAAAATAAACAAGAAAGAAGTTAAGGAGGTGAATAGAATCTTAGAGAGTCTAGATATGATGGATCTCTGGAGAAAACTGAATGGGGATAAAAAGGAATTTACTTTCTTCTCAGCAGTGCATGGTACATACTCAAAAATAGACCATGTACTAGGGCATAAAAACCTCACAATCCAGTGCAGAAAGGCAGAAATATTAAGCGCATCATTCTCAGATCATGATGCAATAAAAATTATATGCAATAAAGGGCCATGGAAAGATAGACTAAAAACTAATTGGAAATTAAACAATTTAATCCTAAAAAATTGGTGGGTCAAAGAAGAAATTATAGAAACAATCAATAATTTCATTCAAGAGAATGATAATAATGAAACAACATACCAAAATTTGTGGGATGCACTAAAGGCAGTTCTCAGGGGAAGTTTTATATCCCTGAGTGCATACTTAATTAAAGCAGAGAGAAGGGAGGTCAATGAATTGGACATGCAATTAAAAAAGCTAGAAAAAGAACAAATTGAAAATCCCCAATTTAGTACTAAATTAGAAATATTGAGAACCAAAGGTGAGATTAATAAAATTGAAATTAAGAAAACCATTGAATTAATAAATAAAACTAAGAGCTGGTTTTATGAAAAAATCAACAAAATTGATAGACCCTTAGTCAATATGATAAAAAAAAAAAAGAAGAAAACCAAATTATGAGTATCAAAAATAAAAAGGGTGAATCTACCTCCAATGAAGAGGAAATCAAAAAAATAATGAGGAATTATTTTTCCCAATTGTATGCACATAAATATGACAATCTTAGTGAAATGGATGAATATTTACAAAATCACAAGTTGCCCAGATTAACTGAAGAAGAAGTGAATTACCTGAACAACCCCATCTCAGAAAAAGAAATCAAACAAGCCATCAAAGAACTCCCTAGGAAAAAATCTCCAGGGCCAGATGGGTTTACTAGTGAATTCTATCAAACATTTAAAGAACAATTGATTCCAATACTCTACGAACTATTTGGGAAGATTAGTGAAGAAGGAGTCCTACCAAACTCTTTCTATGACACAAATATGGTACTGATTCCTAAATCAGGAAGAGATAAAACAGAGAAAGAAAATTATAGACCAATCTCCCTCATGAATTTAGACGCAAAAATTCTAAATAAAATATTAGCCAAAAGACTCCAACAACTTATCACAAAAATAATACACTCTGATCAGGTAGGATCCATTCCAGGAATGCAAGGATGGTTTAATATTAGGAAAACCACCAGTATAATTGAACACATCAACAATAAAACTAGCAGAAACCACATGATCATCTCAATAGATGCAGCAAAGGCTTTTGACAAAGTACAACTCCCATTCCTATTAAAAACACTAGAAAATATAGGAATAAATGGAGCCTTCTTCAAAATAGTTGATAACATCTATTTAAAACCATCAGCAAGTATCATATGCAATGGGGATAAACTAGAAGCCTTTCCAATAAGATCAGGAGTGAAACAAGGGTGTCCACTATCACCCCTCTTATTCAATCTGGTACTAGAAACACTAGCAGTAGCAATTAGAGAAGAAAAAGAAATCAAAGAAATCAAATTAGGTAAAGAAGTGACCAAGCTATCACTCTTCGCAGATGATATGATGATATACTTAGAGAATCCTAGAGAATCAAGTAAAAAACTACTAGAGACAATAAATAAATTTGGCAAAGTTTCAGGATATAAAATAAACCCACATAAATCCTCAGCATTCCTGTACATCTCTAATGAAACTCAACAGCAAGAGATAGAAAGAGAAATCCCATTTAAAGTCACTGTAGACATTAGAAAATACTTCGGAATCTACTTCCCGAAACAATCCCAGAATCTATATGATCACAACTACAAAACACTTCTCACACAAATAAAAGCAGATCTAAATAGTTGGAAAAATATCAATTGCTCATGGCTGTGTCAAGCTAATATAATAAAAATGACAATTTTACCCAAACTAAACTATATATTTAGTGCCATACCAATCAATTTACCAAAAAACTAGTTTCTACAGTTAGACAAAATAATAACAAAATTTATTTGGAAAAACAAACGGTCTAGAATATCAAGGGAATTAATGAAAAGAAACGCTAGGGAAGGTTGACTAGCTATGCCAGACCTTAATCTGTATTATACAGCAGCAGTTATCAAAACTGCTTGGTACTAGCAGAGGTGTAGAGTAGTGGATCAATGGAATAGATTAGGTACAGGAGACCCAGCAGTTAATGAATATAGCAATCTATTGTTCGATAAACCCAAAGACCCCAGTTTTTGGGATAAGAATGCGCTATTTGACAAAAACTGCTGGGAAAACTGGAATACAGTATGGCAGAAACTGGGCATAGACCATTATCTAACATTATATACCAAAATCAAATCCAAATGGGTGCATGATCTAGGTGTAAAGGATGATACTGTAAGCAATTTGGGAAAGCAAGGAATAGATTATCTGACAGATCTGTGGAGAGGGGAAGACTTTAGGACCAAACAAGAATTAGAGAGCATTATAAAATGCAAAATGGATAATTTTGATTACATTAAATTGAAAAGCTTCTGTACAAACAAAGCCAATGTAACTAAGATCAAGAGGGAGGTGGGAAATTGGGAAAGAATTTTTACAACTTGTGTCTCTGATAAAGGACTCATCTCTAAAATTTATAGAGAAGTGAGCCAAATCTATATGAATACAAGTCATTCCCCAATTGGTAAGTGGTCAAAGGATATGAACAGGAAGTTTTCAGAGAAAGAAATTAAAGATATCTATAAGCATATGAAGAAATGCTCTAAATCACTATTAATTAGAGAAATGCAAATCAAAACAACTCTGAGATACCACATCCCTCCAGTCAGATTGGCTAAGATGACAAAACAAGAAAGTGACAAATGCTGGAGAGGATGTGGACAAATTGGAACACTAATACATTGCTGGTGGAGTTGTGAACTTATCCAACCATTCTGGAGAGCAATCTGGAATTATGCCCATAGGATTATAAATAATTTCATACCCTTTGACCCAGCCATACCACTTCTAGGGTTATATCCCAAAGAGATCATAGTAGTGGGAGGAAGACCCATATGTACAAAAATATTTTTAGCAGCCCTTTTTGTGGTTGCAAAGAATTGGAAACTAAAGGGGTGCCCATCAATTGGGGAATGGCTAAACAAGTTGTGGTATATGAATGTAATGGAATATTATTGTGCTATAAGAAACGAGGAGGTGACAGATTTCAAAATTACCGGAGAGACTTATACAAACAGATGCTGAGTGAGAAGAGTAGAATCAGAAGAAATTTGTATACAATCACAGACATACCATATCTGTGATGACCAACTATGACAGACTGGACTCTTTTCAGCAATGAAGTGATATAAGTTAATCCCGAAAGACTCAAGAAAGTGAGAAATGTGCCATCCAGAGATATAACTAGAAAGAACTGAGCCTGAATCCTGATGGAAGCAAACTAAATGATCTTGTTCTTTTCATTGTCTGGTTTTATTTCTTTATTACCATCTTTCATCCCACCTAGTACAATACACCTTTGTAATTGGAATAATGTCTAATATGAATGCATTTGCAGATCCTATACTGGACTATATGCTGTCGTGTGGGGAGGGAGGAGGGAAGTAAAGGAAATTTGAAAATCAAGGAACTATGGAATTGAATCTTGTTAACTGAAACTAAACTAATAAATTAATTTTTAAAAAGTGAAGGACAAACAACAAAGAAAATAATAACAAAAATAATTGAAATGCAGATAAAATAGCCCTCAGAAGAAGAAAAAAAAACCCTTACATCATCTTTTAGCAAAGGAGAGAAGATTTATTGAGTATGAAGTAACCTCCATTTAGAAAATAAACAAATTATCAACTCTAAAATAGGCACAGTTGAAGAAATCTTGAAATTTAGTGGAGAAAGAAATATAAAATTGTAGAGAGCAAGTATAAAATTGGCAAACAAAATTAAAGACATTTTGAAAAGATTAAATATAAATAATTACCTACCCAAAAAAGGAGGGGGAAAAATGAACAAAATCACACATGAGCAAAGTGAATTTCCAATGAACAGAGAAATTTAAAAAATTATCAGAAACCACAACATATAATTGTATGCCAGAAAATTGAGATGATAAAGGAAGTTAAAAATCTATAGAAATATTAAAGACTCAAATAATAAAAGAAAAAATTGGAAGTTTAAATATCCTAATCTCAGAAAAAGATATCCATCTTAACATAAATGAACTACCTAAGAGGTTAAAAATATCCTTATCCAAATGGATTTACAAGTGAATTCTATCAAATGCTTAAAGAAAAATTTATGTCTACTAAAACATAAAAAAAAATGTCAATAATTGATTGAGAAGCCAATCTGCCAAATTCTTTTTTGTGGATATAGATGACCCTGCTACCTAAATCAGAGATGGATAAAGCAGAAAAGATAATTATGGACAAATTTCACCAATAAATAAACAAGTATGTAATTCCTAAGATATTCCTATACAAAAATTGAAATAAAATATTAGCCAAATATTTATAACAAATATGTCTAAAAATTATACACTATGAATAAGGTGAATTGATGTATATGATACAAATAGAGTTCAAGTTTAGAAAAGCAATGAATGGATGGTGGAGTAGAAACAGTGCGTCCAAGGCATTCTCCCCCCAGATCACCTCCAAACTATGTAAAAGGGGACTCTGAACAACTTCTAGAGTCCCAGCACCCACAGAACAGCACAGAGAAGCTGACCTCCCACTGAGCACAGCCCAGCAGCCCTGCAGGAAGGACCAGCTCAACGCTCTGGGAACTGGCAGCACAGCACAGCACAGCTCAGGGAGAGCCTAGGCCAGGTCCACGTGAGTTGCGGTTTTAGCCCCAGGGTGGCCGGGCCAGCAGCCAGCTGAAGGGACCCCAGAACACCAGCAGCTGTGGCAATTCCAGAAATATCAATTCAGATATGCCTAGGATAAAGTGAGAGGTTAGTGCCCTATGGACTTTGGGACCAGTATGTGGGGAACTCGTCGGCTTCCTCCCCTGGGGGCTAGAAGCCACTGAGGAGACACACCATTTTGTAGTTATCAGAAGCAGCTCCAACTCCTGGCCTTTGAACTGTAGGGAGATCCAGCGATCAGTCTTGGGGGGTAATTGCTCTTGCTTTAACCTCCCTGGATCTGGATTGTGATCTGGGGTGGAGGTCGTGGGTGGGTTTCCAGCTTTCCAGAAACGGAAGTTGTCCCCCTACATGTTCCGGATGAAAGTTCCCCTGTCTGGGGGCAAAGCCATAGTGTAGCAACAAGCCCCAAAGTCAAGTAATTAAGTGGCAACATGCCAAGGCAAAGGAAAAAAATTAAACAGAAAAATGCAATCTTAGTCTCCTACTTTGGGGCCAAAGAAGATGGAAGCATAGAAAAGGGAGAGGACTGTGAGGTCAGAAATCTTGCTACCAAAGCCCCAAAGGAAAATATGAGAGGGTTATAGTCCATAGAGGACCTTAAGAAGGAATTTAAAAATCAAATAAGAGAAGTGGAGGAAAAGTTGGAAAGAGAAATGAGAAGGATGCAGGAAAAGTATGAAATGAGGGTCAACAGCCTGACTGAGGAAAACAACACCTTAAAAAATAGACTGACTCAAATGGCAAAGGAGGCCCAAAAGGGCAATGAGGAGAAGAATGCCTTAAAAAGTCGAATTTGCCAGATGGAAAAAGAATCTCAAAAGTTCACTGAGGAGATTCATTCCTTCAGAGTTAGACTGCAGCAAATGGAAGCTAATGACTTTATGAGAAATCAAGATGCTGTTAAGCAGATCCAAACAAATAAAAGATTAGAAGGCAATGTGAAATATCTCATGGGAAAAATCACTGACCTGAAAATAGATCCAGGAGAGACAATTTAAAAATTATTGGACTACCTGAAAGCCATGATCAAAGAAAGAACCTAGAAATCACCCTTCAAGAAATTCTCAAGGAAAACTGCCCTGATGTTTTAGATCCAGAGGGCAAAATAGAGGTTGAAAGAATCCACAGATCACCTCCTGAAAAAGATCCCAAAAAGAAAACTCCCAGGAATATTATAGCCAGGTTCCAGAATCCCCAGATCAAGGAGAAAATACTACAAGCAGCCAGGAAGAAACAATTTCAATATTGTGGAAACACAATCAGAATAGCCCAGGACCTGGCAGCTTCTACACTGAGGGATTGAAGGGCATGGAATATGATATTCCACAGGGCAAAAGAACTGAGAATGAACCCAAGGGTCACCTACCCAGCAAAACTGAGTATTTTGTTTCAGGGGAAAATATGGTCATTCAGTGGAATAGAGGACTTTCAAGCATTCTTGGGGAAAAACACAGAATTGAATAGAAAATTTGACATCCAGACACAAGAAGGAAGAGATGCCTGAGAAGGTAATCAGGGAAAAGAAATCAAAAGGAACTTATCAAAGTTGAACTATTAACATTCCTATATGGAAAAACAATAACTGTGAGTGATGATATCTTTCTCACTATGAAAATAATGGAAGAAGGGTGTCTGGTCATATGAATACATATGTGAATGTGTGTGTATATGGATAGAGGGCATAGGTTGAATTTGTTGGGAAGGGAGAATACTCAAGGGATGAAATTGTGAGGTGAGAGAGGAAAGTGGCAAGAGGAGATGGGGAGAGAGAGGTTATGGTAAACTATCTCATGTAGAAGAAGTAAGGGGAAGTGGCTGCAGGGGAGGGGAAGAATAGGAAGGCAAAAAAAGCAAAACCACATTCTCATTGAATTTGGTTCAGGGAGACAATGACATACATACTAAATGGGATATCTCAACCTGCAGCAGAATAAGGGGAAGGGGGATGAGAGGAGGGTGATGGATGGGAAGGCATCCTTGGGGGGAGGGGAGGTTGGAAGTACCTAGTATAGAAGAGGGACAGGACCAAGTAGGGAATGGACCAGGTGGGGTGTGGGATTAGTGGGAGGGAATTATAAGCAGCCTTGTACAATATATCTACTATGATAATGTTTTGCATAGCTAGACATGTACAACATATACTGAATTACTTATCTTCCCAGAGGGAATGTGTGATAAGGGAGGAAGGATCTGAAGGATCTGAAATTCAAGGTCTTAAAATTAAATGTTTCAAATATATATAAATACTATTATTAATACTCTTTTGCTTGTAATTGGGAGATAAGATGTGCAGGCATTGGGACACAGAGATTCACTTTCCTCTAATGGAAAAGTCGAAGATGATATGGGAGAAGCTATGGGAGAGAGCAGATTAGAGGAAGCGATATCTTGTGGGATTGCTATTCTGGGAAGGTGGGTAGGGGAAAATCAGGGGGGGAAAATAATTGTAACTCAATTCTGGTGGAAATGAATGATGTAAAACAGAAGTTAATAAAGCATTTGTTTGAAATAACAAAAAGCAATGAACACAATTAAACAAAAAAATCAAATTTGTGTATACTGTTATATAATATAACCATATTATATAACTCTTTTATGATATGTAATTGTATCATAATAAAGGCAGAAAAAGTTATTATAAAGGCATTTGAAAAGCTTCAGCATTTTGGAAACACCTTTATTTAATTGGAATATAAGTACTTAACAAAAAAAGCTAGCAAAATTTGTGAAGAAGAAACACTGAAGATTTTCCCCATAATAATAAGGAATAGAGATAGGTCTTAGAGTTGGGAATACTTCTGTTCAAGTTCATCTTCTGACACATAGTGTGTGACCTTGCTCAGATAATTTAACTTTTGAGTGAGCTAGGTAACTTCCTAAGTTGCAGTTATTTTTGCTATGTATTATTATAGGTATTGGAGATTTTCCCAGTAAATAAAATATTGTTTTGCATATTTTATATAAAAAGCCATTGTAAAAACAATCATAAGCAATTGTTAACTGGTTAAATAACAGAGAGACACTAATCAATGGGGGGGGGGTAGTGAATCAATTATATAAGGCACGGATTATGTAATTCATTGATATAACTAACTAGTGTTTGATATTGGAAAGAACATCCTGGATTTGGTTTGAGTCAATAACCAATAGGACCACCCTGATCTTCTCAAGGGCATCCCTAAAGCCCAGAGAGGGAGAAATATCCATTCTTCTGAAGATCCAACTCATCATTGCAAGGTTGATTTGGGATAAGTACTCCATTTTCTAAAAAAATAAAATAAAAATATAATAGATGAACACACAGCTACGTACTACAACTGATAACATAACATAGCTATAGTTAATAGAGAGGCATATGTATATTTACCTCTCTATTACTGCATAGACCAATCTACCTAGAGAAATAAATATTTATATAGTGCCCACTATTCACCAGATATTATGCTAGGGATTTTTAAAACAAATAGTATCTCATTTGGTCCTCACCAAAACCTGAAAGATACGAGTTGTTATACTCATTTTATAGTTGATGAAGTGGATGTTGAATGGCTTGCTCAGAATCAAACAGCTAATATCTGGTTTGAGGACAAATTCATTTCTAAATTTTCCTGAGTCCAGTTCCAGTGCTCTAACTAATGTACCACCAGCTGCTTCTAAATATCTATATATCTTGTTGTTGTGGTGGTGGTTGTTGTTGTGGTTATGGTTGTTGTTGTTGTTGTTACTGATCAGTCCTTCAGTTGTGTCTGACTTTTCATGACTCTGGGGACCATAATGTCTATGGGGTTTTCTTGGGAAAGATTAAGTGGTTGAAATTTTCTTCTCCAGTGGATTAAGGCAAAGAAAAGTTATGTGATTTTCCCAGATTCCCAAGCTAGGAAGGCTGGATTTGAACGCATGTCTTCCTGACTCCAGTTTTAGACTTCTATGCCCTGAGCACCTTGGTGCTTCCTACATGTATATATCTTATGTGATGTGATGTATGCGTGTGTATAATTTGCAAATATATATATATATATATATATATATATATATATATATATGTGTGTGTGTGTGTGTGTGTGTGTGTGTGTGTGTGTGTGTGTATGTATATGTGAGTATAATCTTTTTATCTATTGTCCATTTCTATCACCTATGAGTCTCTATCATCTCTTTATTTACTGCCTATCTACAATCTATGTCTGCCATCTCTCCACTATCTATCTAGGTAGCTAGGTGGTACAGTGGCTTAGAGCAGTGAGTCTGGAGCAGGAAGATCTGAATTCAGATTTTACCTTAGACACTAGCTGTGTGACCCTGGACAAGTAACTTAACCCTGTTTGTCTCAGTTTCCCCATTTGTAAAATGATCTGGAGAAGGAAATGACAAACTACTCCATTATATTTTCTAAGAAAACCCCAAATAGGATCATGAAGAGTCATATACTACTGAAATGATTGAACAACAACAAATAACTATCTATCATCTAGCTGCCTGTCAGATCTATCAATCTATCTATCTAATCTATCTATCTATCTATCTATCTATCTATCTATCTATCTATCTATCCATGGCTATCATTGATCTTTATATCTACAGATAAATACATACAGAACCAGTTCATGTGGTGTTAGGAAGAACTTAGGAAGAACTGACTTAGGAAGAAAGGAAATTGGGGGGAACAGTATTGGGTACCCAGCTATATCTTGCACAAACTGCCCTGTCCTTTAGTATCACTAGGCTTCATTAGAGACCCATACCTCATTTTCAGTTTGTTACTGCTTTGGAGGATATTTTACCAAGCCCCTCATTCTCCACAAAATCCTGCTTTGTCATGAATAGTTTTAGCTCCCTTGTCTCTCTCATTTTCCTTCCCCCCCTCCTGTCCTCTCTGCTGCTTCTGATCTACTCTAGTCCCCTGCCAGGGTCCAAGGAAGAGAACTGAAATAGGAAAAGGGCAGCTAGAAGTGGAGATTCCTCCAATGCTACCATTATCTGGGACATTTTATGTAACTTGCCAAGTTGAATTATTTTAACAGGGCAATAAATATTTCTGATGCTCAAAAAATATCTCTCTACTATCTACCTATTTATCTCTATCATATATCCTTCTGTCTCTTATCTGTCCTATATACACACACACATACACACACACACACACACACACACACACACACACACACACACACACACACACACACATATATATATATATATATATATATATATATATATATATATAATCTTCTCTCAGGAGAACTACAATGATGTAAATAAAAACAGTACTAAAAGGCAGTTGAACTCAGACTATTTGCAATAACTAACTTTGGTCCTAAAGTACTTGTGAAACATTCTTATTTCTTTAAGAAGTGGTTGGCAACAGGTGTAGAATGTCACATCCATGCTCATATCATTTTGTTGTTACTTTTGTCTATTTCTTATCTTTTCTTTTGAAGGGGGGAGGGCAGGGAAATTAGGGTTGACTTGCCCAAGGTCACATTGCTACTTTTTGTTTTAAGTGTCTGAGGTCAGATTTGAACTCAGGTCCTCCTGACTCCAAGGCTAGTGCTCTATTCACTGTGCCACCTAGCCAACCCTGTTTATTTATTTTAGCTTCAAGGAAGGGTGCAATGATATGTGTGTGTTAAGGGATTAGAATAGTCTTCTTTGTATTTATATTAGTCCTTTCAGCTTAGCCCCCTTTCCTCCTCATCTCAGAATTGTTTCTATTTGTGTCTTCAGAATTTGATTGTTGAGAGTTTCCATTCCTCATAAGATGATTTGCCATGGGATGTTACCATACTTCTATCTATCAAAATCACATATGTGGGGCAGAGTCAAGATGGTGGAGTGAAAACTGAGACTTGCTTGAGCTCACCCCAAAACCTCTCCATATACCTATAAAAATGACTCTAAATAAATTCTAGAGCTACAGAACCCACAAAATGATAGAGTGAAACATATCTCTATCCAAAGACAGCCTAGAAGGCCAACAAGAACCAGGCTGGGAGTGAAACATTGTCGAGAGTGTGCTGTTCCAAGCATAGACAGGTCCAGAGCAGGCCTCAGGGGACTGAATCACTGGCAACTGTGACAATTGCTGGACTTCTCAACCCACAAATGCTGAGAACAGTGTGAAAGGTCATTGGGGGACCTCTGTGGAACCTGGACTAGAGAGGAGCATGTGGTCTGGCCCCAGCCACAGAGCGGTAGAGATGGTGGCAGCAGTGGTAATAGCAGCAGCAGCAGCAGCAGTGGCTGCTTCTGGAGCTTAGGGTCAACAGATGGTGGAGGATCCAGTGGCTGATACGAAACACCTGAATCTAGGGAAAGTATATCCATCCCCATCCCCATGGGGAGCAGAGTCCTGTTTTGACGAGTTAGAAAGTCAGGTACTTTAACGGGAAGATGAGTAAACAGTGTAAAAATGTCAGACTATAAAATCTTAGTTTGGTGACAAAGAAAATAAAAACATACAACCAGAAGAAGACAATGTCAAAAATCCTACATCCAAAGCCTCCAAGAAAAATATGAATTGGTTATAGGCCATGGAAGAGCTCAAAAAGGATTTTGAAAATCAAGTAAGAAAAGTAGAGGAAAGATTGGGAAGAGAAATGAGAGCAATGCAAGAAAATAATGAAAACTCAGTTAACAGCTTGGTAAAGGAGACCTAAAAATACTGAAGAAAATAACACCTTAAAAACTAGACTAACCCAAATGGCAAAAGAGGTCCAAAAAGCCAATGAGGAGAAGAGTGCCTTAAAAAGCAGATTTGGCCAAATGGAAAAGGAGGCCCAGAAGCTCACTGAAGAAAATAATTCCTTCAAAATTAGAATGTAGCTAATGGAAGATAATGACTTTATTAGAAATCAAGAAATTATAAAAACAGAACCAAAAGAATGAAAAAAAAAATAGAAGACAATGTGAAATACCTCATTGGAAAAAACACTGACCTGCAAAATAGATCCAGGAGAGATAATTTTAAAATTATTGGGCTACCCTAAAGCCATGATAAAAAAAAAAAGAGCCTAGACATTATCTTTCAAGAAATCATCCAGGAAAACTGCCCTGATATTCTAAAAACAGAGGGTAAAAAAAAATTGTAAGAATCCATTGATCATCTCTTGAAAGAGATCCCAAAAGGAAAATTCCCAGCAATATTGTAACCAAATTTCAGAGTTTCCAGGTCAAGGAGAAAATGTTGCAAGCAACCAAAAAGAAACAATTAAAGTAATGTGGAAATATAATCGGAATAACACAAAATACAGCAGCTTCTAAATTAAAAGATCAATGGGCTTAGAACATGTTATTCTGTAGGTCAGAAGAGCTAGGATTAAAACTGAGAATTGCCTACTCAGCAAAACTGAGTATAACACTTCAGTGGAAAAAATATTCAATGAAATAAATGACGTTCAAGCATTTTTTATTAAGACCAGAGTTGAATAGAAAATCCTTTTTTTCAAATAAAAGATTCAAGAGAAGCATGAAAATGTAAACAGGAAAGAGAAATCATAAGGGATGTTATTTGTAATTCATGAGACCTTTCTCAGTATTAGGGTAGTTGGAAGAAATAATAGGGAGAGAGGGAGAGGGAGGGAGGGAGAGAGAGAGAGAGAGAGAGAGAGAGAGAGAGAGAGAGAGAGAGAGAGAGAATTGAATATGAAGGAATGATGTCTAAGAAATAAAATTAAAGAGTGAGAGAGGAATATATTGGGAGAAGGAGAAATTGAGATATATAATGGAGTAAATTATCTCACATAAAAGAGGGAAGAAAAAAATTGCACAATAGAAGAGAAGCAGGGGAGATGAAAGAGAATGAGTGAACGTTACTCTCTTTGGATTTGGCTTAAGGAGAGAATAACATACACCCTCAGTTGAGTTTCTTACCCTACAGGAAAGTAAGGTGAGAGAAAAGGGAGGGCAGGTTAGGGGAGGGGTAGTCAGAAACAAACAATTTTAAAAAGGGACATGGTCAAAGGAGAAAACAGAATAAGTGGAGGGTGGGATAGTATGGAGGGAAATATAGCTAACTTTTCACAGCCTGACTATTATGGAAGTGTGTTGCATAACTACTCATGTATAACCTATATTGAATTGCTTGCCTTCCCAACAAGGGTGGGTGGGGAGGGAAGAAGGGAGAGAATTTGGAACTCAAAAGTTTTAAAAACAAATGTTAAAATTTGTTTTTACATACAAGTGGGTAGAGGTAGAGAAATCTACCTTGCCCTTCAAGAAAATAAGGGGGAAGGGGATAAATGGGTCATAATAGAAGAGAGGGCAGACTGGGGGAAGAGGTAATCTGAATGCATGCCACCTTGGGGTGGGGGCAGGGGAGAAATGGGAGAAAATTTCCAACTCCTAATCTTGTGGAAATGAATGTTGAAAGCTAAAAATAAATATTTTTTCAAAGAATTATAGGCAGAAAGAACAGTTGAGTGAGGACTCTTGAAGCAGATGGAATGTGTTTGGGCTTCCTGGGGACTCAGCAAATCAGTTTAAACATTTCTTACCTAAACCTCATTTCTTTTTCTCTCCCCAAGCCTTTAGTGGATCAAAATTACAATGAAAGGTAGAAATATAAGTAAACAAATGGCATCAGGGCATGAATTTTTTTTTAAATGCCTGTTTAAAAAAAATGTATGTTTGGCCATTCCTGGCTCCCTTCTCGTCTGTCACAAACACTCACCTCTCCCTAAGATTCTTTCTAATAATTTCCATCTCAGTAATTAGTGAGTATCCTAATTGATTCAGAATGGATTTTCTCCTTGTACATTCCTTCATATTTTGTAGGATGAAAATCACTTATTTCCTGTCTGTTAACCAGGAGTAATTTCATGATTCTTCTGATATCATTTCATCCTAACATTGTTTAAGATAGTCAGCCTCTCTTCTTTTTTTTTTTTTTTTTTTTTTAAAGCAATTGGGGTTAAGTAACTTGCTCAAGGTTACACGGCTAGTCATTTGATTTTTGCGTGGGTGCTCATTTTCTGAGGCCGGATCTGATCTCGGGTCATCCAAACTCCGAGGCAGGCGCTCTTACTCACTGCGCCACCTAGCCGCCCCTTGAGGGCAATTGGGGTTAAGTAACTTGCCCAAGGTTACACGGCTAGGTTTTTTTTGTTTGTATGGATTAAGTGTCAGAGGCCGGGCTCCGAACTCAGGTCCTTCTGATTCCAGGGCCGGCGCTCTATTCACTGCGCCACCTAGCCGCCCCGCCAGCCTCTCTTCTTGAAGAATATAATATAGGCATGAATTTTCTTTATAGTCTAAAAGCTTTTGGTGTCTATTGTTTCTTACTTCTGAATCATGCTTTCCAACATTATTTTTGCTATCCTCCCTTTTGTATTATTTATATTAAGTTACTGAGTATTAACATAAAGATGGATTTGAAGGGCCTTAGCAAGATTTTTGTAAAACTTCTGTACTTCATTTCTCTCTGTAACAGGTTTTGGCACATAAGCTACAATTATCTACATATTGTGTTGTTTTTTGTTTTTTGCAGATGTTTATCTTGAGCACTGCAATATGAGAGGAACAAATACCTCATGAAATGATGTGTCTTGTTCTTTTAGATATGTTATAAGACTAACTCCACCCACTAACCTTTTGCTACTCCTAGGATAACTTATGAGCCATCTTTCCATTTAAATACAACTTCCTTTTTTCTTCTGGTTTCATTTATGGCAAAAATATGAAAGCTGAGATGATTTCTTCCTGTAGTATTTCCACCCACAAGTCAGTGAATAAAAGATCTCACATTTAGAGTAACAACAGCTCTTAATGTTTGTAGGTGTTCTAGGCACTGTGTGATTCTCAAGACCTTCTGCTTTTTTCCCCCATCCCTCTACCACTATCACAGCAGAAGTAGAAGGAGCCATGAAGGACTAAAGACCATTTGATATTTTTCTTTGTTTCATGGGTTGCCATGACCAAAGAATTTTTCACCAAGTGACTAGCCTACTGCTGATGAGCCTATCTATATTTAGCTGGGTGGGTCTTTGGAACATAGACATAGCATATTTCTGCCTATTATCAAAGCATTTCCAGTATGATCTAAAAAGAAATCTTCGAGAGTAGTGACCTACTTAGAGAACCTTAGAAAAATTAGGGTCACCTCCATACCTTAATGAGGCATTAATTAATATATGGAAGTCATAGGATTGAGGGATTCATTGGAGGACTAAATCTTGGCAAAAAGAAAGGCCATTCTTTCTTCAGAGATAAGAGTAAGGTAAGAGAAAGAAAGTAATAACATAGAGGCGGTTTTTTGAGGTGAGGGAATTCAGAAATTATGGCCTCAATTCATCCATTAAGACGTGAAATGATATCTGCCAAGAATTAGGATGTGGATGCAGTATAGGGGGCTTGAGGGGGGAAGAAAAGGTTTAGAACAGCATATAAAATGAATAGGATAGAGAGTTAGTCAAAGAAAATAAAAATGTTTTGTAGTCATGATGATCTATATGAATTTAAATAACGTCTACAGTGGTCTTAGTTGGCCAAGTAAGGCAATACACTCGATCAGAAGTAATGTAAGTATATATTTTTACATGGTTATAGCTACCTTTCATATATTTGTGCATCCATCTGTGTCCATATATCAGCAAATGTATATATATATATATATAATTAATATATTTATATATAATATATTAATATGATCGTATATTATATTTACATATATTAATATGATTGTATGTTATATTTATATATCAGCAATATTTATGTTATATGTGGGCATAAAGTTATGTGTCTATTCAGGTATAGAGAATATTGAGTTTCATCACAGTATAACAATGTTTACAGGGGTATGCTGGCAAATGGTTGAGAACTGACTCTCCAAAATCCCCAGAGCATTTTCAAGTATAATCCGAATTGTTAACATTTTGACCACCACTATCTTAAATCTAGACCAGAAGTTCCCAAACTTATTTGGCCTACTGCCCCTTTAAAAACAAAATTACTTACCCCCCTGGAAATTTATTTTTTTTAGACTCTAGCAGTTTTTTAAAATTTGTGTCATTTAAAAAATATATACATATATATTATGTATATTAAATTTAATAATTTATTGTAAATTCTTGAGGGTTTTTCCTGTATTGAAATTTTGATGATGCAATTTTGCATCATGTAACCATATAATATCATACTGTAAACAAGTCATTGCATGCACATATTCCTGCCAATGCATACTGGACTTACTGACAATTTGCAAGACACTCAGCTGCCAACAGTTGTTTATTAAGACCTGTGGGACCACTTGACCACTGATAAGTTATAACTTGCATTTTGTGTGTTTATTTGGAAAATAATGTAATCACTATGACTTTAACTCTATTACACAACAGATGAAATGTGTATGAAGAGTTTTTCAAAATTTTCTTCTCTTCTTTTCTTATGCTGCTATCACCCCTTTGAAGATAGTCTTGCTGAAGAATGTCATATTCTTTCATCCTTTCCTACCTTTTCATTTTCTATTACTTTCCTCTCTTTTCCTCTCAATTCTAAAGAGAGGAGTGGAGGAGGCTACTATTTGACTCACCATACCACTGAGAGACTTATGGTGAGGTCTTTACCAGTTAGACAGTGTGGTCCTACCTGATCAGGTATGTGCCTCTGTTTACTTCCCAAGTACACATATTGTAATATGCAGTATTCAAGGAAAACAGCATGCCACAGCAATAATGCAGTGCTTAATAGACATCTCTTCTCATTTCTGTCAACAAGTATTTATTTTGCACCTTGAAGTGGATCAGTTGGTTTCAGGTTATTTTTTCTCAATATCTAGTCATTGAGCTGAGTGTTTTTTTCCTAATTTTTACTTTTTGCATGATGTGTAGAAAAATCATCGAACTGTTTAATTTCCTTTGTCCTATGTGTGACTCAGAAAAAACAAGAACAGAAAACGTAGATTCAGTTGCCAGATGTTTCTATCTCAGGTGAATTGATCAGAAATTTAAAAATCAATCCTGGACCAAAATGAACAAATTGGCAATTAAGACTAAAAAATAAAATAAAGTTTACCATATGAAATAAAACTTTATTTTACTTACTGAAATAGCAAAACATGTTTCCTTTTTATCATTTTGTTTAATAATATGATTAAATCCAACCTCTTTTTTTACTTATTGCAAAGTAAAGTTGTTGCATGTTTGAGAAATACTTTCAACCTAAAGGTTTGCCAAGGGAAGCAAGTTGCCTGTTAACTCCCACAAACAACTCATTTAGGGGCAATGTTTATTTTAAGTAGTTAAATAATGATACAAAACTCTTTGGTGCTAGATTTCATACCCTTCTATAATGTTTGCCATTTTGGAGTCAATTTCTTTTCCCCCACTTGTAAACATTTTTTAATGAAGAATTTAAATGCATGCAACCATATGTCTCTTTCCCAAACAACATCTATTCAGAGAAAACAAAATCCCCAGTAACCATTTGGCTTATGCATTGTGTAAAATAATATCATGGGTAAAGCTCATCCTAGTGCACTCATCAATGTAAAAGTAACCTTAGCCACATTTCATATAAATATAGGTTATTTCGTTGCTATACTATACTGCAAATAATTTTTAAATGTCATAAATGGAAATTTTGTTTAAAACATAAGCTCTATACCTGAAGCTTTAAGTTTGCTGGGGAAGCCAGTATTTAAAGAAAAACAGAATGTCATTGAATTTTGGAATTGAAAGCATCTTTTTGCTATCATCTGCTCCAATCACCTCATTTGCATATGGGGAAACTGAGAGCCAGAAAGAGGAAATTATTTACTAAAAGTCACATGTTTAACTTACATGTGTGACAAAGATAGAACTAAACCCCAAATTTCTGTCTCTGCAGTAGTCTCCTTCAAACATGGATGGTGGCCTGATAGCCTTGCTAATAGTTATGCTTTCCTAAGTTCATTGACTCATTTAAGCAAAACTGTGTCCAGAGAAGGGTACCCAGCATTGTGAAGTCTCAAGTTCATGCTATAGGAAGATCCATTCACAAAAAGAACTGGATATGTTTAGAATGAAAAGGGGGGAATAGTTTTCTTCTAGTGTTTGAAAGGCTGTCACAAGGCAGAGAAATTGGACTTGTTCCACTTGACTGTTAAATATGGAACCAGGAGCATTGGAGTGGTAGCTGCAATGTGGCAATTTTAGGTTTAATGTCAGGAAGAACTTCCTAAACATTAGAGCTGTGCAAAAGCAGAATGAATTGCTTTAGATGGTAGTAGATTCCTCCACCCCCTCATCTGATGTCTTCAAGCAAAGGCTAGAGAACCACCCATCAAATATGACAGAAGAATAATTTTTGTTCAGATATAGGCTTGACTACAAGGTCCCTAATGGCCCTTCTACCTCTGAAATTCTGCAGTTTTAGAAATCACCAGATTGGAGCATGTCCAGGGGAGAGACAATAAGGATGGTATTCCTAATCTTATAAATTCCTCATATTCCTTCACATCCTATCTCAAAGAATAAAAATTACTGAGATGAGACGTGTTTACCAAGATGTTGTGTGCTCATTTTGTAGCCATAAAATAATTTTATTTGGGGTCTTCACGTTTCCCAGATATTCTAAATACTCAAATCAAGTGATAAACAGTGAGAAATAAATATGTGAATCTCATGTGTGGTATGAACTTTCAGTCTGATTACGATAATCCTTTTCTGAAAACTACTCAAGTCAGGTCTTACCCTATCCTTTTCTTTATTCTTTACCCCACTTTAATTTTCTCCCCTCTCCTTTGTTGTCTTTTCTGTTGTCTCCTCCTTTCCTTTATTCTATCCTGTCCCTATCTCTTTCCTTTCTTCCTTCTTTCCATTCTTTCTTTCTTTAATTTCTTCCCTCTCTCATTCCTCTTTACCTTTTTTCTTCTCTTCCTTCCTCTCTCACTCCGTTCCTTTTTTCTTTTCTCTTTCAAGAAAATTTTAATTTAATAATATATACTGGGGGTGGCTAGATGGCGCAGTGAATAGAGCACTGGCTGTGGAGTCTGAAGGACCTGGGTTCAAATCTGGACTCAGACACTTGACACACTTACTAGCCATGTGACTTTGGGCAAGTCACTTAACCCCAATTGCCCTCCAAAAAAAAAAGAAAGAAAGAAAAAAAAATAATATATACTGGATTCAAAATTAGTAGCAATTATTGACCAGCCTATATACCTCAAAGACTTAGCTAAAAGGTAATAATTAAGGCAGATAGTGTTTTTTTTTCTTTTATGATTAATACAGAGCTGTAGCATGTCCATTTATATCCAAAACCCTTTTTCTCTCTGTTCAGTGCGTAAATGTAATCCTGGCAGGACCTGGATTTGATTTGATTTCCCTGATAGGATGTTTGCCTTATGATCATTGAAATTTATTCTTTCTACAATATTATTGATCTTTCCTAGATTAGTCTGGGTATTTCCCCAAATACTCTATCATTACAGCACTGGCTACAGTACTCATTTCCATGCCAGGTTTCTGTTTGGATATTGATATACATTGTGTTCTAAGTAATCTCTTTTTAAATGCAGGAATATTGAACCACCTCCACCAAACTTCCCCAGTCAAATTTGTTTTTGACATAATAAACCTAGGCATTGAATAGCATAAATCCTTTTAAAAGAAGATTGGTAACCACCTCAGTGTACTGGTAAGTATCTTAAAGATTGATTAAACAAGGGCCAGTAAATAGAACAAGACAAGATCAGCAGAGCTTGCCAGTAATTCAAGTAGACCATTAGGTTATTTGGAGAAATCAATACTGCTCTGTATATGAAAATTGGTGTTAAAAGAAAGCCTTAATGTCATTAAAGACTTGGTAAATTGAATATTTGCACGACTATTAATATTGCACTAGATGAAAATAATGAAGATTTGAATATTTGGACATAGGTAGGATTATTATTCCATGTAGTCCCATTTTCATCACCTGCTTTATAAAAGGCTTTTTTTTTCCCATTCAGAACAAATACTATATTCATGTGATGCCCCAGAAGAACTGACAGCATTAAGGGAAAATCTAAGATTATGAGAAAGAGCTGCCAAATGAAATATGAAGCCTGAAATGTTTGTGTGTTCTCTTGGTGTAACTCTGAATGTAATCTCTTTTCACCTGCCTGCCACATGCCTTGGCTCAGCTGCTTCCTATTCAGGGGAATGGATGAATATGATGATCAAGAGGAGGGGTCCACTAGCCTCCACATACTCCATCCCCACATAATCCCCTAGTTCCCAGCTGCCTTTGCTAACAAATTTTTGCTATCAAATCTTTGCAACCCATATCCCCACTCCATCCATTCACCTCTTTCCTGTGTGCTCTTTTTTCTTCCTGTTTCCTTTCTTCCTATGGCTCTCCTTTCTTTCTTTCCTATTCTCCTTCCCCTCTCCTAAGTTTTCTAAACTATAAAATGAAAGATTTTGACTGTAGTTCTTAAACTTTTTTGTGCTAGGCCCCTCCAACAATCCAGTGAAGCCCTTGGGGCCCTTCTAAGAGTCATATTAAATCCATAGACTTATTGAGGAAATCAATGGTATTATATCTATCCATCTACCATTTATCTATCATTTATATATCATCCATGTACAGTTATGCTTTGCACATCATGGGGGTTAGGAGAGTGGTGTCCACACTATCTGGAAAATCTGTGTAAATTTTTTTATCCTTTTTTGTACTAGAGAAAAAGTCTGAATTATTATGATATTAAAAGATGCAATGTTAATTTTATACAATACCATAATATATATTATGCATTTGTGAGTTTCTAAGTTTTTTCTGTCATCTGCTGGCCTTTGCATATTATATGTGGCTTTCATAAAACTCCCAAAATTCCTATTTAATTTCTTGCCAACCTATGACATAGTGAAACTGTGATGAGGAAAGTCAAGATATAATCAATCAACTATCTATCATCTATCTATCAATCTCTACACACATATGTTAAAAAGTTACAAGCCTAAACAGTAATAATCCCTGGGCTAGATAATATCCTAGTTTTGATGTTCTATGAATCTAGTTAATGTTTAACTTTCTTTTTTGTTATTTTAAGATGTGTAAGGGGGATCTCAAAGGTCTTAATGGCATTGGAGGATTACAGTTGTAAATATAAGCTCAGAGTGAGGCTAGACAAGAGAGAGAAGTAGGAAAACTTACCTACCTGAAATTGTTTAAACCCCATTCATCACTTTCTACCTTTGTGACCTTGCACAAGTCCTCCAACCTCTTTGACCTTCTGTTGAATGAGAGGCTTAAACTAGATAGTCTCTGAGCTCCTTTCCTGTTATATAATCCTCTGACTTTGTATGCTGGGCTTAGCTTTGTTTCTGCCTTTCCCACCACTACCACCACCAGTCCCATTACCATCATTTAATGCCCGATTCATCCTCATCCTCATCCTTACCATCATCATCATTATCTTCTTCATCATTGTCATTGTCATCACTACCATCACAATAATAACAATTAGCATGCATAGAGGTCTTTAAGGTTTGAAAATCATTTTACATATGTTACCACACTTTATCCTCACAACAACCCTGTAATGGAGGTTCCATTATTATCCCCATTTTTACAGATGAGGAAACTGAGCTTAGAGGTTAAGTGACTTATCAAGGATCACACAGCTAGGCAGAATTATTCTCTCCACTTGGCTGCCTGAACCTACAGAGGAGAATAGAAGGGATTTGGTACTTTAAAAAACATCTGGAGATTTTCAAACCCTTGAGCTATCTGGCCATTTTCAAGGCAATAGACCATATATAGATAGTGGCCAAATGTATCCTAGCCTTCAGAAATTAAAATCAAGTGGCAAATAAAATGCTCACTTGGAGCTAGAGCAAATTCACCCACAGAAATCCCAAATCTAACAACGAGTAAATTCAGTCCAAAGCAACGATTAATCCTGAAGTTGTTAGTTAGCTGGAAGGACCTTATAGGACATGATAGCTAAGAACTTCAGCTGAAGATAGAAGCTAGCTCAGATTTTAGCGATGTGCTTCTTGGGCCCTGCCTGGCAGCATCCAAAGGATAGTGGCATAATAATAACATCCTGTGGCATAATGTCTTGTCAAGCAATAATATCCACTAAAACAATATTTATGTATCCCAAGCAGCATCAAGTAGTACAAAAAATCACAAATTATTTTACAGAGACAAGAAGGGAAAGTACAAGCAAAAGCAGCCCCAGAAGGCACTAGCGTGCATCCTGCAGCATCCCTTCCATTTATATACCCTGGATATCACATGTTTCCCAAATGTGTCTATTCCTCCCATTGAAAGTCAGTATATTTATGGAAGAATATACTCTGGGCTTATGGCAGAAATGTTTTATTGTAGTTTTCTTATTATGCCATTTCATTAAATACCTTTGCATTGAACTGTGTGCTTTGGAAAGCTATTCATTGCAAACATATAAATAAGAGCAAGTGAACTATAATTTTCAGTGAATGAAGCCTCAGAGTACCTTGAAAATTGGCTAGCTTTCTCAGAGAGACCTATCCTACAAGTTAAGGGAGATACCCCCAGGAGCTATGGGAAGGTACAATGGGAAAACATTAGATTTGGAAATAATATGGGTTTAAATTCCACTTTGCTATTTACTGTGTGACCTGAGTCTGAGTTTGTTTTGTCATTTGTAAAATGAAAATCATAATGCTGTATAGTATTTTTATGATCTTATGAAGTTATGAGTAAAGAATGTTTTGTCTCTGTATAATACTATGTAAAATAAGTTATTATCTATGATAACACAGGGACACTGAGCATAGACAAATAACCCCAATCTCTTTATATTGACTTTGTAAACACTATTTTTTTGTATTTTTTATATTTAGCACCATATTTATCTACTTAATTACATTTAGATTAGGTTTTTGTTAAAATTAGCTTCCATTCCCTGAGTACATAAAACTGACAATCATTGAGTATGTATTTTGGGGGGAGGGGGGGTTGCACCCATTTACTTTTGTTCTAGGTAGGCGCTATAGGGGATTTGAAGTATATTTGAAGTATAAACCCTGAAGGTATTTATAATCTCAATGGAAAGATAAATTGACAAGAGAAATACACAACACACATATACATACACATACATACACACACATATATGTATGTGTATATATATATATATATATATATATATATATAATAAGTAGAAAATCGTATCACTTCATGGATAATGAAATGCTACTTTGCATAGTTCAGATTGCAGTTTCTATTTTTTATTTAATTTCCTGAGCAAATCAGTTTGATACTTTGCATGTAGGGGGTACTTAATATGTGAATTGAACTGATTGCATTGAATTAAACCAGATTGTAGTGCAAATTGTTACCCATTTGGGTCTTCTCAGCTTGTATGATTCTTAGCCATGCCATCCTAGAAAGATCCCACAGAATATCTACCAAGTCTTTTATTTTAACATCTTGTGTTTAGAAATGTGATACTTGGACTTTCCAGTAGGCAATTCCTCACTCATTTTGTGACTGGCTCATCTTTTTCCCCCTGAGATTAAATTGCTTTATATTCCTTCTTAAATATCAGCAATGTGATGGACCCTGCTAACAGTCACCATTTGGGTCATTTGTAATTTTTATCCTTGTAGGTTGTTGTGTTATATAATTCATAACATATAACATCAGTGGAGGATTATTGGTGTTAAAAAGATAGTACTGTGTGTCAGGAGTAGTTTGGGATCTTTGAAAGCATCCTGCAATTTCTCAAAAGCAATCAAGCAAGCTCTCTTACTTCTATTTAATTCTGTACCCAGCTCATTGTCAATCTGCCATGCCTAGCCAAGATGTATGTGCTGATGGATTAATTAAATGGGCTGTCCATCCAATTGCATGTCACAATCCAGACAATAGATGTTCTTCAACCATTTTTTCCTGTGTAACCTATTAGGCCAATCTCTTTTGAGTGATTGTGTATAACATTGCACAGACTGTACTATTCCAAGGCTCAAGGCTAGATGAAATCAGTGCTGTCATCAACAAACAGGAAAATCACTTAACATTTGTGATCCTTTCTTTATATGTGGCATCAAGACATTAATAGAACCTATCTTCCAGTCTTGTGAAAACCAAATGACATAACATATAAAAATGTTTTCTGAGACTTAAAGAACTCTATAGATACGAACTATTATTGTTACTTACTATGACTATAGTTACTACTAGTTCTATCCTTGCTGTATATGAACTTAATTTTTTCTCTTTTGATGCCTCAGTACCTTGCTTTATGATAATAATGTGCCCTGTTGTGAGTCTCTGTAAGGTGGTTATTGAAATCTCTACCCCAATTAATGTTAACACAGAAGAACCAGAATTCTGGACTAAATCCATTCATCCACCCCCAGATAGAAATAAGTCTTTAATTAATTGGGGAAAAGTGAAGGGTTTTGATCATTGGAAGAAATCAGATAGTACCAGAAAAGAAATATTTTGTGATTGGTTGAAGAAAATCATTCACACTCTGGGGAGGATACATAACATAATGAGACACTTCAGAAACTGGTGATCCATCAGAGAAGCAGTCAAACTTGGGAGCTTGGGATCACTTTGAGGAGGAAGGTCTTTGCAGCTGTGCCAGAGGAGAGTAAGAGTGGCTGCATTCTGGGGGGGGGGGAGGAGGTGGAGCCCAAACATAGTATCACAATCATTCCCATTCATGAGATAATGACTGTAAATTTTGAAATGAAGGAAGATCTGGAGTTCCAATTAGCTTCTGAAGTAGTGTTCACCAGCAAGAGAGGCTGATAGCAGCATCTGCATTAAAAAATTGGTAACAAACTAAAGGCACGTGACATATCTGCCCTGGAAGACAAGTGATGCACTCAGAACAAACGAGACTCTTATGAGAGCCCAGATCCTCAAATCCCAAAAGGGAACTAAACCTAAAAGAAATTTCATGAGAAGTCCATAAGGTGAGAAAAAAGCTTCCTAGTAACCAGAAGACACAAGTGGTATGTTTACCCTTTGGCCACATGAGCTCTCTAAGTTTGAACTGCTTCCCTCCAGGGACCTTGTGTGTTGAAGAGGGAATTGTGACTCCAATTTGGGCAAATGTCTTGCATTAATTCTTAATTTAAAACATTGGTAAATGCCTATTCTAAAAGTGAGTCTAACTTATGACAATCATTGGGTACTACAGCCGGTGAAGACTCATGCAAGGCAGAACTAGGAAACCACAACTCTTTTTTTTTTTCTTTTTTGAAACCACAACTCTTTCATACATCAGTGCATGAAAGTCTTTCCAGGTTTTCTGAAATTATCCTCCCTGTCCTTTACTAGAGCACAAAATAATTCCATTATAAGCATATAACACAACATATTCAATCATTCCTCAATCGATGGACATCCCCTCAATGCCAGTCTTTGCCACTACAAAAAGAATTGCTATAAATATTTTTGTATATGTAGGTCCTTTCCCCATTCTTTTTATCCATTGAGAATACAGATATAATAGTGGTATAGCTGGATCAAAGGATAAGTAGACTTTTATAGTCCTTTGGGCCTACATTCAAATTGTTTCTCCAGAAGGACTGGATTAATTCACAACTCCACCACCAGTACATTACTGTACCAGTTTTCCCATATCTTCTCCAAAATTTGTCATTTCCCTTTTCTATCATATTAATTTGACAGGCATGAGGTAGTACCTCAGAGTTGTTTTAATTTGCATTTCTCTAATCAATAGTGATTTAGAATATTTTTTCATATGACTCTACATAGCTTTTATTTCTTCATCTGAAAACTGCTTGTTCATATCCTTTGGCCATTGATCAATTGGGGAATGACTTGCATTCTTATAAATTTGATTCAGTTTTCTATGTATTTGAGAAATGAGGCCTTCATCACAGACACTTTCTGTAAAAATTGTTTCCCAGGTTTCTTCTTTCCTTCTAATCTTGGTTGCATTTGTTTTATTTGTACAAAACCTTTTAAATTTAATATAATCAAAATTATCTATTTTATATCTTGTAATGCTCTCTATTTCTTGTTTAGTCATAAATTCTTCCCCTCTCCATAGACATAGTTCTTGTTCTCCTAATTTGGTTCTGGTATCACCCTTTATGTTTAAAATATGTACCCATTTTAACCTTATCTTGGGATATAATGAAAGATGTTGGTTGCTACATAGTTTCTGCCATACTGTTTTCTAGTTTTCTAGTAGTTTTTTTTTGTGAGTTTTATAATAAAATACTGAGTTTTGTAATAAAAGCTTGGGTATTTGGGTTTATCAAACACTAAATTACTAAGGTAATTTACTGCTGTGCATTCTACTGATCCACCACTCTATTTCTTAGCCAATTCCAAATTGTTTTGATGAGTACCATTTTATAATACCATCTCAGATCTCGTATAGCAATAATTAGTTTTCTTCAGTTAGTTTAAAGTACATATAGAAGATTCCATTATTGTTTCAATGAGCATTTTCTTAAACTACTGTTAAAAAGGCTTTAGAATTTAAGAACATAAAAACAGGAATATAAAGTTTATGAAAATAATGGAACTAGCAAGGTTCTTCAATCCAGAAGATTTGGATTGAAGTCCTGCCTCTTCCATGTGGTCGCCAAGCCACTTAGCTACTCTGATTTTGTTTCCTAAACAAAAATGGGAATCTTAATCAGGGGTGTGCTAGCAGATGTTTAACAACAGGCTCTCTGAAAAAATATACACACATTTTTAAAGGTTAATCTGATTTATTAGTAGTTTGTCTATCACTTTCTTAAGTCTAGGCAATGAACAAAATGACAAATCAGGACCTGATTTGCAGCAAGAAGTAATGAGCCAATTTAAACTGGCTCTAACATGCTCCTGAAAATCCTTCTACTACCTATATTACTGAGAGTTATGACAAGTAAATGAGAACATTGTGTTTTATAAGTGTGAGTTGTTATTATTAACTTAGTATCCATGATGTCAAATTCCACAGTTGCCATAAAATTTTTTGTTTTGGAATCCTGTTCTATTACATGGTTAAAAAATTAAAATAAATAAATTGCCTCCGTGTAATGTTATTTGGTTCAAAAATCCTTATTAGGCTCCTGCTTTGGTACTTTGTACTTCGTTAGATCTGAGAAATAATTTCTTATAATAAAGACATAGCACCATCTCCACTCAGGAGTTCACAGTCTAACTGGAAAGACAAAACACTTAGGGAATATTATATATATATATATATATATATATATATATATATATATATATATATATATATATATATATATATATATATATATATACATACACATATATACATATACATGTATACATACATATATGCATATATGTATGTATATATAATATATATGTATATAATTTAAAATATTATTAAGTTAAAAAAAAGAGTGATACAGGCAAAGCAATGGGAGTCCAGAGATGGACCAAAGCCATTCCAGCTATAAGATTAATGGAGGTGAAGTAAAACTTGAGTCAGATCCTAAAAGTCAGATTTATATAGGCAGAGAGCAATCTAAGATATAGAGATGGGAGAAATGAGCATTCATATATGATGGATCAGTCCATCTAAAATAAGAGGATTCACTTTAGTTAGTAAAAGCGAACAAAGGTTTATAATTATATTTTGAAGGGCTGTGAAGCTCAGATATGATGTTTTGGCTTAATCCTATAAAAATGGAAAACCACCGAAGTCTATTTTTTTTCAACATAAACATCTTAAAGTACAAAACTGATGAGACAAGTCACATTCCTAATAAAGAAAGTTCATTGACTCCTTATTATCTTTTTTTAAAATCTTTTTGACTCCTTATCATCTTTAAGATTACAATGGGGTATATGAACTGTTCAGGGAAGACTAGCATCTCTGGTATGAGGGTTTGCTAAGTTCTTTTCAAGGCTGTTCATCTACCTTTGGTGTCCATCTTCACTTAACTTTCACTTGTGATGCCAAGAAGCTATACATGCTCCGTGGCCACACACATTTTACACAAGTAAAACTGTCTTGGCTGATATGCTGAATCAGTTGGAGGGTAGCTGACAGGCCTCAAATCCATTGAAGAGTTTGGGTATGTCTATCCCAAAGCATGAGAAGACTTGTCCTGATGGAAGGGGTAGATGAGAATGGTTTATTCCAACAGCCATGAAGGTGGCTGAAGCAGGGACTATGGAGTGCTTAGATCTTGGTCAGACATAAAAGATGCCAAGACTTACAGCTTTGCAGGCCATCACCAGCCATCTTGACTTTTTCCTGCCATGAGACTTTGATGACTCAGAGAGTGAGGCTGATGACATTGTGCAACCCTACCTCATTTAAATCTGATGCATGTCCAAGTCAAGACATCACCTGTGATGTCATTGGTCCTTTTTGAAAATGAAGGATGGATTCTAATCTACTTTGAGAAGAAAAGATGGTAGAGTAAGCAATAAATGGCTGCTAATCTCCCATACTCATCTCCAAACAACCATAAAATAGAGCACTAAAACAAATCCTAGATAAGGAGAATCAGCAAAAAGATGAGGTGAAAGAAACTTGGAGTATCAGCAAGAAAGACCTGTCTCACTCAGGTGAAAGGAGAGTGCAATACAGGATGGGAAGTGTCCCAGAAAGCCAACAATAAGCCCCACCTCAGCAAACCAGAGGAAGAAACTGAGCCCCAGTGTGGTGGAGTAGGCAAACTCTGACACAAGGATTCCTCCCATTCCTTAGGAGCCAGCAGACTCCATTTCTGAGAACCATGTGCTTCACTGTCCACATCCTACAGCAGCCAGATTTCCACATGCTTCAGCAGAGCCCTAGGAAAACAGGTAGACACCTACCCTACAGGTACCTAAGAAAACAAGCAGCTACCAACCAGTACTGCTCCCACCAACCTTCCACATAGCCCCAGGAAAATAGGAATTCTTCAGTGGCCAGACCTCCATGTGCTTCAGCACAGCCCCAGGCAAACAGGCACCGCCCAGTAGCCAGAAATCCATGTGATCTAACATAGCCCTGGGAAGACACCAATACTATAGGTGCTTAAGCAAACAGGCAGCTGCCAGCCAGCACTAACCTGCCCCAGACAATCAGGCAACCTCCAGTTGCTTGTCAACCATGTGCTTCAGTGTAGCCACTGGGAAATGTAGAAGCACCTGACTGGGCCTCAGCACATGTCAGATACTATCACTAGGACTCCCACTCTGTACTAGAGAAGTTGCCAGACCCTAATAGACTCCAGCAGTATGAGCCAACACCCACCCCATACCTTCAGCATAGCACCAGATATAAGGGTCCCCTGTGGAACTCATGGCAACATCAATGCAACATCATACAAACACTCAGGGCCTACAAGAAGCTGCCACAGGAAGCTAGAGACAGTACCCCTGCCATCCCAGATGCAGAGCTTACGTTTAAAAGAAAGGACAAAGGCCAAAAAAAAAAAGATGAGCAAAATACAACAAAAAAAGAAACTGACCATAGAAAGTTATTATGGTGACAGGGAAAATCAAAACGCAAACACAGAAGAGGACAGCAATGTCCAAACACCTATGGGCAAAATCTCAAAGAAAAATGGGAAGTGGTCTTGAACCCAAAAAGATCTCATAGAAGAACTCAAAAAGGAGTTCAAATATCATACAAAGAGATAGAAGAAAAGTTGGAAAAATACATAAGAGTGATGTAAGCGAATTATGAAAAAAAGAGTGAACAGTCTGCAAAACTGCTTAAAAAGTAGAATTAGTCAAATGGAAAAGGAGATAACAAAAATCCACTGAAGAAAACAACTCTTTAAAAAGTAAATTGGCCAAATGGAAAAGAAAACATAAAAGATAATTAAGGAAAACAAGGCCTTAAATGTTAGAATTGGGCAAGTGGAAGCTAATGATTCTCTAAGACTTCATGAATCATACAAATTCAAAAGAATGAAAAAAATGGAAGAAAATGTAAAATACCTCATGGGAAAAACAACTCACTTGAAAAATAGACTCAAGAGAGAGAATATCAGAATCATTGGACTACTTGAAAGCCATAATCAAAAGGAGGACCTAGATAGCATCTTTCAAGAAGTTAACAAGGAAAACTGCCCCAGGAAGCAGAGAGCAAAATAGGCATTGAAAGAATCCACCAATCACCTCAGGAAAGATATCCAAAAGTAAAACCCCCAAGGAACATTATAGCATAATTTCAGAACTATCAGGTCAAGGAAAAATACTAGAAGTGGCCAGAAAGAAACAATTCAAGTAAGCCACAATCAGAATCACACAGGACCTGTCAGCTGCAACATTTAATGATCAGAGATCACATAATATGGTATTCCAGAAGGCAAAAGAGTTAGAACTACAATCAAAAATCACCTACCTGGCAAAATTAAGCATTATACATTGAGGGAAAAATTAGTAATTCATTTAAATAGAAGGATTTCATGCCTTTATAAGGAGAAAATGAACTAAACCAAAAATTGACCTCCAATATCAAGAACCAAAAGAAGTAAAATATACATAAAAAGGGAAAAGAAAGCACCAGATTCAATAGAGTTAAACTGTTTACATTTCCATATGGCAAGATGATACTTGTAACTCTTAAAAATTATATCACTAACAGTACAGGTGCAAGTAATATACATAGACAGAAGATACGGGCATAAGGTGAGCTTAGGGAAATACATAAAAATTAAGGGATGAAAAAAAGGATTAAAGAGGGCACAGAAGGAAGGGAGAGGTAGAATGGGGCAAATTATCTCACAAGAAGAGGAGACAAAGACCTTTTACAATAGAAGGGAAAATGGGAGGGTGGGCAATTGGCATCACTTAAACTTTATTCTCAGTATTGTCTCAAAGGGGGAATAACGTACACAGTCAGTTGAATATAGAAATCTATCCTACCCAAAAGGGAAGTAGGAGCGGGGGAGATCAAGCAAAGGGGGGAGGGTGGCAACTAACATAATGGAGGGCAGGTCAGAGAAAGTAGTAAACAGGAGCAAAACACAGGTAAGGTGGGAATGGGTGAAAGCAGAGAGAGGACAAGCTGGAGGAAAAGTAGAATGGAGGGAAATACGTAGATAGTAATCATAGCTATGCATCTGAATGGGATAAACTCTCCCATAAAATAGAAACAGATACCAAAGTAGATTTAAAAAAAAGAATCCTATAATATGTTGATCACAAGAAACACACAAAGTAGAGAGACATACACAGAGTCAAGGTAAGGGGCTGGAGCAAAATCTATTATACTTCAATTGAAGTAAAAAAAAATGAGGGGTAGCAGTCCAGAATTTAGACAAAATAAAAGCAAAAAATAGATCTAACTAAAAAAGATAAGGAAGGAAACCACATCTTGCTAAAAGGTATCACAGACAATGAAACAATCAAATTAAAAGGGCGACGAATAGCCTACCTTCAGATCTATGGGGAAGGGAAGAATTCATAACCAAACAAGCCATAGAGAGAATTATGAAATGTAGAATAAATATTTTGAGCATATTAAATTGAAAAGCTTTTATACAAACAAAACCAGTGCAACCAAGATTAGAAGGAAAGCAGAAAGCTGGGAAAACAATATTTCCAGCAGGTGTCTCCAATAAAGGTTTTATCTCTCAAATATGTAGAAAACTGAGTCAAAATTCTGAGGATACAAGCCATTCCTCAATTGATAAACGGTCAAGGGATATGAACAGGCAGTCTTCAGATTAAATCAAAGACATCTATAGGCATACAAAGTGCTGTAAATCACTTTTGATTAGAGAAATGAAAATTAAAGTAACTCTGAAATACCATCTCACGGTAATCAGATTGGCTAATATGACAAAAAAGGAAAATGATAAATGTTGGAGAGAATGTGGGAAAACTGGCACACTAATGTACTGTTGCTGGAGTTGAGAACTGATTCAACCACTCTGGAGAGCAATTTGGAACTATGCCCAAAGGGCAACCAAACTGCATGCCATTTCATCCAGCAATTCCACTCCTAGGTCTTTATATACCTCAGAGATTACAAAAAAGGGAGAAGGACCTACATGTGTAAAAATATTTATAGCAGCCCTTTTCATGGTGGCAAAATATTGGAAACTGAGGGATGCTTATGAATTGGTGAATGACTGAACAAGCTGCAGTATATGAATGTAATGGAATGCTATTGTGCAATAGAAATGATAAACAGGCATATTTCAGAAAAACCTGGAAAATCATATACGAACTGATGCAAAGTGAAATGCACAGAACCAGAAAAACATTGTACACAATATCAGTCACATTGTTTGATGATCAACTATGAATGACTCAGCTTTTCTCAGCAACATAATAATCTAAGACAAGTACAAAGGACTCATTAAGGAAAACTCTATCCATATGCAGAAAAAAACTGATAGATTCAAAATGTAGATAGAAATATATTTTTCACTTCCTTTATTCTTTCTCATGGTTTTATCTTCTTTTGATCTGTTTCTTCATCCACAACTGTGATGAATGTGGAAATGTTTTACATGATATCACACATATAAACTATCAAACTGCCTACCATTTTCAGAAGTGGGGGAGAAAAATTTTGAACTCAAAATCTTATTAAAACGAAAGCTTAAATTTTTTCTTGATATGCAATTGGGTAAAAAAAACTATTTCATTTTTAAAAAGAATAAAAGGAAGGATGAACAACAACAAAAGATTATGGTACCATCTATTCAGCCTGGAATAAAAAATGTCCTTTACAATCTGGCTCTGACCTAACTTTCTAAGTTTATTTCACTTCATTACCCTTCATATCCTCCAGACAAAAGGGATTAGTGTTCTCTGAACCAGACATTCTATCCCATACCTCTTTACTTATGTATTGTATTTCTTCACTGTCTATCATCCATGCCTGGAGTGCATTCGCTCTTCCCCACTGCTGTTTAGAATTCCTGGTTCCTATTAAGTTTCATTTCTGTGCCCTGCCCTCTAAAAAGCCTCTTTTAATACTCCAGCTCTTAGCTCACTGTCCCTCAAATACATATGCATTTGTATTTACATATTGAATTCCACCAGTAGAGCATAAACTCCTTGAAGGCAAGGGTATAGACCCATGGTTCATAGATTTTGAGTTGGAAGGGACTTTTGAGTCCATCAAAACCACTCTCTCATTTTGCAGATGGGAAAACTGAGGCACAGTGCAGTTAGATAACTCACATTAGCTAATGAGATAACACAGGTAGTAAGTGGCATGGCTGTGATATGAACCTTGGTCATTTAACACCAAATTCCATGTCTTTTCCAATATAAAACATTATTTCTCAAGTCTTGGATATGAGTTATGATGGGTAGGGCTACAAACACAAGTGATATAAATTCCTTGAGACCTGATATTATTTCATTTTTTTCCCTTGTTTCCCCAAAGCCTACCACAGAACTTGGCACATATCAGATGTTTGAAAAATCTAAGTTGATTCATTGATTGAGATAGGTGAGGGGCTATACCAATAAAGACACCAAGGTATGAGAACTTTTAGGTTTTATGATGCAACTGAAAAATGCAATCCTTGGCTCATAAAAGCAAGAAAGGCAGAGTTGTACATTGTCCCCTGAGGGGACTGAATGATTTATAGGACAGTGATTTATGGGAAAATACCAAACCCATTTCATAAAAAGGTTTCTTAGGTATTGCTACCCTTTGCTTATTTATGTAAATATATATTAAGCCAACCTAGCATATGAGTTAAAATAAGACAGGTCCCAGTTATCCCCTCCCAACCTTGCTTCTCCTCAGGTTCATCTACTTGAACTATACAGCAAATAAAATCAATACAATTCATTATAACTGACCTCCATTAATTATAAATGACCCTGTGAATTTGAACACATGGATAGCTGCAAGGTTGTTAAATAACCATGAAAAATATTTACATACAAGGGTATGTGATTTGGGTATAAATGATACGAACTTCTCAAAGGAAAAGTGCTCTGTGAATGGGAAAGAATAATGATGGCATGTGATGATACGTTGACCATTATTAACCATATCCAATAACAATGAAACACCCTGTATATCTTTAGCCTAGAAGAAAATTTTGTACTAGAAAAAAATTAGCCAGCAAAGAAAACATGCTTGAGTGCTGGAAATGGACAGCTGGATTTATGCCACTCTTGCTCTATCTGCATCACAAGCCATATGGTGCTTGCTCGTTAGTGCAATTTTAAAGGAAGTCCCATTAGAGAGAATCTGAAGTATGATAAATAAACACAATCTTATAATCTTTTGTCCCTACTTCACTTTTTAAGTGTCCCACTGAATTCATATGTGTAGTAAAGAGAAGAATTAATCCTACATCTTCAAAGCATGAAAAATGGTAAACAGATTTCATTAACATGACCTTCCCATCAGATTAAATCTCCATGTTAATGATTCTCCTCCATAATAAAAAGTATGAGATCTTTTTCATAACTCTTCTACCTTTCCTCCTTTTCACCTCTGAAGATTTCTAATCATCATCATCATCATCATCATCATCATCATCATCATCATCCTCATCATCCTCATCATCATCATCATCTTTTTTATTATCACCACCTCAAAATCACAGAATTTCACAGGAGGGACCTCGACAACTATATCGTCCTCCCCATACCTGAAGAAGAATCTTGCCTATAATGTACTCACCAAGTGGTCGTCCACCAGACCTTAACGATGTCCCATGAAGGGAAAATCACTACCTACCAAGGTGGCCTATTCTACTTTTGAACAGGCCTGTTAGGAAATTTTTCATCACCTCATGCTTAAATTGGCTTCTTTGGAACCTCCACTCTGTTTTTCTTTGTACTTCCCTCAGGGTTTAAATAGAACAAGTCTTAACTCTTTTACACAGGGCAGTTTTTCAGATCAATCAATTAGTAAACATATTAAGTTCTTACTTTGAGCTAGGAACTGTGCTAGGCATTGGGGATATAGAGAAGAAACCAACAAGGTCCATATGGAACTTATATTCTAATGGAGGAGGCAATATGTACAAAATAGATATTAAGAAAATAAAAATATAACCTTAAATGGAAACCAATAACATCTGGGGGATAGGGAGAGGAATCATAAAGGGATTTTGATCCTAAAAAGCAGCCAGGAACTCTATTAGGCAGAGATAAGAAGGGGGAGCATTCCAAATATGGGGTACAGTCAGGGCAAAGACACAGAGACGGGACATAGAGTGTTGTGTGTGAAGAAGAGCAGTCTAGTATGATTGGATTGTAAAATGTTTGGAGTGGAGTAATGTATAAGAAGCTTGGAAAGGTAGAAAAAGGGTAAAAATTAGAAAGAACTATAAATTCCAAAAGGGGACTTTATATAAGCCAATATTTCTTCCTAAAGGTAATAGGAAGCTACTGCTGCTTACTGAGTGCTTGGGTGCTGGGGGTACAACTAGGTCAGACTTTAGAAAAGTTATTCTGGCAATTGTGTAGAATGTGGATTAGTACTTAGAGAGACAGAGAGAAGAATTAAGAGACATTATAATAATCCAGATAAGAGGTGGTGAGAGCTTGGATTAAGGTGGAGGCTGTGTGAGTGGAGAAAGAGATGTTCAAGAGACATGGGGAAAAATGACAGTTTAGCAATTGCTTATATATGTGGTGATGGTGAGATGTCACTGAGGCTGTGAATTTGGCTGAGAGAATGGTAGAGTCCTCAACAATAAAAAAAGGAATTTTAAAAGAGAGATAGGTTTGAGGAGAAATATAACAGGTTCTGCTTGGAAATGATGAGAGCTTGAAATTCATACAGGACATCTGATGTGAAAGGTCTAATGTAAAAGGCAGTTTGTGAAGCAGGACTAGAGTTCAGAAAAGAGTTCAGGGCTATTTTATGGATTTGGGAATACTTGAAGTCAGCTACCATGTGACCCTAAATTTTCCCTTCTCCAATCTAAACATCCCTATGTAGAATAGCTGGTATCCATTACTCATCTAGTTGCATATCTTTCAATGTTAAGTTTATTCTTTTTGACCTTATGCTGAAGCCCTCAGCAATGAACACAGTCCTCAAGATGTAGTCAAACCACGGCAGAATATGAAGGAAGCCTAACTTTCCTGTCCATAAAAATGATACCTCTTAATGCAAAACAAGGTCACATTATCTTGATTGGCTGTCACATCATATAGCTGACCCATAGGGACAGATGGAGCTTTTTGGGGACAAATTGCTTCCTGGTCATACCTTGAAAATAAGTTAAATTTTTTGAACCTCAGTGCAAGACCACACAATGATTCTTTTTAAATTTCTTATTAAATTCAGTTTAAAGATCCGGCCTACAAGCATGCTTTTAGATCAAGACTTTCATCAAGTGAGTTTGCTATACTTGCCAATTTGTGCATTTGTATACCCAATAATCATTTGCACCTGCATTGTGATCCAAATCATTTTTACAATGTGAAACGGCACCAGTCAGAGCACAGTTCCCTGGGGCACTCCCCTGCACATCACCTTCTAAGTTAATCTGGAACTATTAATGATTACCCCTTTTAATAATAATATGTCACTTTGGGAATGAGGAGAAGACAATCTAGGTGATGAAAATATAAAGATATTAATAAAAATCTATTTTAAATAACTGATATTTATAAAATACTTTAATATTTGCAAAGCATTTTATATGTATACTCATTTGAGTCTCATAAGTCTATGAGACAGGTACTAAAGGTATTATTGCTCCATTTTAGAGATGAATAGACTAAGGCTCAGAGAGATTATAAGCATATTAACCTAAAATCCATGAACTTAAATTTTATAACTATAATTGGTTGCTTTCATAATACTATGCATTTGAAATATAAATGAATATGAATATGAATAAATAAAATATGAAAAAATAAATAAAAATTATGAGAAAGTGGGATATGTATAGACTTCATCAGGCTTCCAAAGGGGGCTCATCACACACAAATGCATGCAAAGTTTAAGAACCTTTGCCCTAGATAAAGACACAATAGGACATTTTCTTATGGCTATGAAAATAAACCCAGTCTCCAGGCATCAACTCACAGCAGTGATTACATCCTGTAGCTGTACATCGTCTTAGGACACAATAGAGGAAATATCTAAATCATCACTAAAAATTATGACTAGGCAACCCTTGATTCCTCTTTAAAATCCTAATTCCCTTGCCAAGAATCATGCAGTTAAAATCCTGGGCAACAAGCTAAATGTTTACCCTGAAATACCAGCCCATGTTAAAAGCAGTCTACACGGCTCTCCCATATTAGACATTTGTCATAATAAATGAGATTTCTTATCCTGCTTGCCCTCCTGCCAATCAGTCCAAGCAGGCCTACAAAGGCAGGCTCACACCCTCCCCCACCTGCCCACATCCAGGAATTACATTTCATTTTCCAGATTCCAGCAGAAGATACTGGGGGACTGCTGGGCGGCAGAGCTGACCTCGTTTATCGGCACTGTGTAAAATTTCAACTCTGCAGCTTATTTTTATGTGACATCTGGATGCTTTCCTGCCCCTCCCTAGTGAGAGAAATGGGCTCTGTTATCAGCCAAATCAGTAAGCAAGTGGCATCCTATCCTCCCTGTCTCAACAACGTGTTAAACTACAACACTTGTCAGATTATACTTGTCCTCGTGGGCTAATCCTTTCCAAAGAACAAGAGCGAAAAGACATCTTTGCTTCCCTCCTCTTAACCTTCTAACTTTCCCTTGCAGAAGGAAACCTGTTGCCTGATGTATAGATTCAGTGTGAGCCAGATAAGCCTCCTTCAGATGTTGAAAATACCTTGGCTTGGAGAGGTATTCCCTACTCTGAGCGCTGATAATTTATTCAATTCAGAGGAGACTTGTAGGAATCGTGGTTCTATTAGCTGCAAGAGGAGTCCAGGGAAAGATCTAAGGTTTTAGGTCTAATTTTCCACTGGTAAACATGTCATGCTGGAGTGTGCTAGTTTGACATAATGAAATATAAATACTCTGATATGAAATTGAACTTGAGGCCAAGGAGGAGAGGGAGTAAAGCTATCTTAATGATAATACAGCATTGCTTGCGATTGGGGGAAGGGAACAGGATGGGAGTACAGAGCTATAGGAGGAGGAAACATATTTAGGTTATGCCTTTTCCCTCTTTCTGAGACATTTCATGGACCCTTATGATTTCCAGAAAATCTTTTACACCTAACTACTCAGATGGGAATAATAATCAATGCTTATAATGTCCTTGGTGGGAGAATACGAAAGGTCAGCAGTAAATATAGAGCATTGCTTTAACTTTTAAAGTTGCTTTCATAGAGTACAATCCATTCACACATTTGGAGAACATTTCTCTGGGGATAAGTTCATCTCCATTTACTTTGGCAATTTAAAGGGACATTCAATTGAAGCCTTTGGACTCATTCTAATCCTTTAATATTTTAATGCCTGGATTTCTCTATTCATTTTTTTTCTTTCAAATTACTATTTTTAAAACATCATCTATCTCCACCTAACTGGGCAGTATCAACCAAATATCTGCTCAATCACCTGTTTTAGACTATTACTTGGACTGGACTGCTCTCAGAACCTTATTTTTAAACATTTGAACTTCATGTTCCAAGACACAGGTCAATAAGAAGATGCAGTAATGTTTGTGCTGAATTTATCCAAACAATTACTAGTCACTGTAATGAATCCCCCATTTCATTTGTGGTGATGTGAACAGAGCCTCCCCTAACTTAGATTGCAGCCGCCCTTTAATTTAGTGATTATTTGCAAGAATTGCTGTGACTGGGGCAGAGCCAAGATGGCGGAATAGAAACAGCTCATCCAAGCCACCCTGCCCCCAGATTCCCCCAAAACTATGTAAAAGGAGACTCTGAACAACTTCTGGAGCCCACAGAATGACACAGAGAAGCTAACCTCCCACTGAGGACAGCCCAGCAGCCCTGCAGGAAGGACTAGCGCAGCAATCTGGGAGCCGGCAGCATGCAATGGTGCAGAGCGCATGAAGCAGAGCAGAGAGAAGCCCAGGTGCATGTGAGCCGAGGTTTTAGCCCCAGGGCGGCAGGGCCAGCAGCCAGCTGGAGGAACCCCAGAACACTAGCAGCTGTGGCGATTCCAGAATTATCAACATAGACATGCCTAGGACAAAGTAAGAGGTTAGTGTCCTGTGGACTTTGGGACCAGTATTTGGAGAATGTGTTGGCTCTGTCCCCTGGGCGCTAGAAGCAGCTGAGGACAAATGCCATTTTTTAGTTTTTCAGAGGCAGCTCAAGCTCCTGGTCTGCAAATTGTAGGGAGATCCAGTGATCAGTCTTGGGGGGTAATCACTCTTGCTTTAACCTCCCTGGATCTGGATTGTGATCTAGGGTGGAAGTCGTGGGTGGGTTTACAGCTTACCAGAAACGGAAGTTGCCCCCCACATGTTCGGGACGAAAATTCCTCTAGCTGGCCTTAAAGCCAGAGTGTGGCAACAAGCCCAAAAGTCAAGTAATTAAGTGGCAACATGCCAAGGCAAAGGAAACAGAAAAATGCAACCCTAGACTCCTATTTTGGGGGCATAGAGCGGGAAAAGGACTGTGAGGTCAGAAGTCCTGCTCCAAAAGCCCCAGGGGAAAACATGAACAGGTTGCAGGCCATAGAGGACCTTAAGAAGGACTTTAAAAATCAAATAAGAGAAGTGGAGGAAAAATTGGAAAGAGAAATGAGAAGGATGCAGGAAAATTATGAAATGAAGGTCAACAGCCTGACTGAGGAAAACAAAACCTTAAAAAATAGACTAACTCAAATGGCAAAGGAGGCCCAAAAGGGCAATGAGGAGAAGAATGCCTTAAAAAGTCGAATTTGCCAGATGGGAAAAGAATCTCAAAAGCTCACTGAGGAGATTCATTCCTTCAGAGTTAGACTGGAGCAAAGGGAAGCTAGTGACTTCATGAGAAATCAAGATGCTGTTAAACAGATACAAACAAATGAAAGAATAGAAGGCAATGTGAAATATCTCATGGGAAAAACCACTGACGTGGAAAATAGATCCAGGAGAGACAATTTAAAAATTATTAGACTACCAGCAACCCATGATCAAAGAAAGAACCTAGAAATCACCCTTCAAGAAATTCTCAAGGAAAACTGCCCTGATGTTTTAGATCCACAGGGCAAAATAGAGGTTGAAAGAATCCACAGATCACCTCCTGAAAAAGATCCCAAAAAGAAAACTCCCAGGAATATTATAGCCAGGTTCCAGAATCGCCAGATCAAGAAGAAAATACTACAAGCAGCCAGGAAGAAACAATTTCAATATTGTGGAAACACAATCAGAATAGCCCAGGACCTGGCAGCTTCTACACTGAGGGATTGAAGGGCATGGAATATGATATTCCAGAGGGCAAAAGAGCTAGGAATGAACTCAAGGATCACCTACCCAGCAACACTGAGTATTTTGTTTCAGGGGAAAATATGGTCATTCAGTGGAATAGAAGACTTTCAGACATTCTTTTTTTTTTTTAATTAAACAAATGCTTTATTAACTTCTGGTTTACATCATTCATTTCCACCAGATTACGAGTTACATTTTTCCCCTATTTTTCCCTACCCACCACCCCAGAATAGCAGTCCCACCAGATATCCCCTCATCCAATCTGCTCTCTCCCATTTCTTCTCCCATACCCCCTTCGACTTTGCATTCTTGAGGAAAAAACCAGAATTGAATAGAAAATTTGACATCCAGACACAAGAAGGAAGAGATGCCTGAGAAGGTAATCAGGGAAAAGAAATCAAAAGGAACTTATCAAAGTTGAACTATTTACATTCCTATATGGAAAAGCAATAACTGTGACTGATGATATCTTTCTCACTATGAAAATAATGGAAGAAGGGGGTGTGGTCATATGAATACATATGTGAATGTGTGTGTATATGGTTATAGTTATATATGGATAGAGGGCATAGGTTGAATTTGTTGGGAAGGGAGAATACTCAAGGGATAAAATTATGAGGTGAGAGAGGAAAGTGGCAAGAGGAGATGGGGAGAGACAGGGTAGGGTAAACTATCTCATGTAGAAGAAGCAAGGGGAAGTGGTTGCAAGGGTGGGGGAGAATAGGAAGGCAAAAAAGGCAAAACCACATTCTCATTGAATTTGGTTCAGGGAGAGAATGACATACATACTAAATGGGATATCTCAACCTGCAGCAGAATAGGGGGAAAGGGGATGAAAGGAGGGATGATGGATGGGAGGGCATCCTTGGGGGGAGGGGAGGTTGGAAGTACCCACTATAGAAGAGGGACAGGATCATGTAGGGAATGGACCAGGTGGGGGGTGGGATGAGTGGGAGGGAATTATAAGCAGCCTCGTACAATATATCTACTATGATAATGTTTTGCATAGCTAGACATGTACATCATATACTGAATTACTTATCTCCCCAGTGGGAATGGGTGACAAGGGAGGAAGGTAATGGATCTGAAATTCGAGGTCTTAACATTAAATGTTTCAAATATATATAAATACTATTATTAATACTCTTTTGCTTGTAATTGAGAGATAAGATATGCAGGCACTGGGACACAAAGATTCACCTTCCTCTAATGGAAAAGTCGATGGGGTATGGGAGAAGGTATGGGAGAGAGCAGATTGGAGGAAGCAATATCTTGTGGGACTGCTACTCTGGGAGGTTGGGTAGGGGAATAACAGGGGGAAAATGACTGCAACTCAAAATCTGGTGGTAATGAATGATGTAAAAGAGAAGTTAATAAAGCATTTGTTAAAAAATAAATTAAAAAGAGATAGGAACTCTGCTTCTAGCTATCCTAGGAAGTTGACATGAAGCCAACCAATTTCAAGGGAAGGTGTTCACCATGGAGAAACCACATTGCCACTGGGAGGACTAAGCTAATATACTGTCTTAAAGCAGTGTGTATTATGTAGGTGTAGGAACCTTGCTTCACTGAGGTAGAAACAGTCTTTAAATGGCTAGTGGACATGATTAAGACAAGTTGAACAAGGCAAAGAGTCAAAAGAGATGACAATAAAATGTATGCCATGCAGCCTGAAACTTAGCTATGGTATCTATGGGAGCTGTCAAAGAAAACACTTTCTTCATTGAAGGAAGGAAGGAAAGAAGGAGGGAGGGAGGGAGGGAGGGAGCAAATGAAGGAATGAAGGAAGAAATGAATGAAGGAAAGAAGGAAGGAGGGATGGAGGGAGGGAAGCAGTGAAGGAAAGAAGGAAGCAGGGATGGAGGGAGGGAAGGGAATTAAGAAAGGAAGGAAGGAGGGAAGGAGGGAAGAAAGGAAAGAGGGAGGGAAGGAAGGAAGGGAGGAAGGAAGGAAGGAAAGTAGGAACAATACACATTTAATTTAGTAATCGCCTAATATGTCCTAAGCACTTTTATGAACATAATTCCATTTGATCAGAAACCAGGGATAAGGGATAAAAGCAGAATTCACAGAAATCAAAAGTGGGTTCAAAGCAGGTCTATACTTCTGGTCCAAAATCAGAAGAGGCAACCTGAAATGCAAACCTAAGACATAATACTGAGAAACAAGTTCTGGAAAGTATTGAGGAAGGTCCCCCTAGATGGGAAACCATTATCAGCTCAAATCTAACTTGAATTAGAATTACCATACCAGTACATTCAATCCAACATTTATTATATATCTTTTGAGAGTAATGTGCTCTTCTAGACAGTGGGGGATAAAAAGATGAAAAATAATAATGCCCATGTGCATATACAGATAGGGATACCCTATCAATACCACAACAAATGTGGCCATATTTGATAATATTTTCTGATCTAATTATAGGTTTCATTACATTGTGTTTTTCCCCATGTCTTTAGCCCTGACACAAAAGAATTTCAATTTCCATATCATTGGAGGGCATTTCATAATTAAGAAAACATGGATTATCAATATGGAGGCTATAAATCTTTTTCTTCCGTTAAGGCTTTTGTTCACTAAATGGAGAACATCTTGAAGAAGGTGACTGAGATTGTGAAGGGATTTGAAACTATTATAGGAAGGAAGTTGAGATGTTAAACCTAGAGAATATTTAAGGAGAACATGGTAACTGCTCTTTGGCATTTCAAGGATTGTTATATAGGGGATGACATTATACAATGGAAAGTGTGTTGCATTTGGAGTCAAGCACTTGAGTTCAAACCACATTGTCATTAGTTACTAAATGTATGACTGTGACCATGTCATGGAATTCTCCGACTCTCAGTCCCCTTATCTATACAATGAAAGGTTTGGACTAGAGCAGTACTTAACCATTTTGATGATATGGATTCATTTGGTAGTCTGGTAAACCCTCAAGATCCCTTGTAATAGAATAATGTTTTTAAATCCACAAAATAAAAATATGCAGGACTACCAAGGAAGCCAATTATCCTGAAATAGGTATAGAAATACTAAAGTACCATGTGCTTAGGTCCCAGATTAAGGACTCCTAGACTGGATGACAGTTAAGAGCCCTGCCAAGTCTAAATCTCTGATCCTAGAAGAGGGATTAGAATTTCTCTGTTTGGTCTCAGAGGCCTGGACTTAACCTTAATTACTTAATGAACACTGACTCAGTCAAACTAAGACCTGTTAAAGAACTTAGCTTAAAAAGGGCAAAGTCTCCCACTGCATCCAGGGCCATCTCCAGCCATCCTGATCTATATATCACCACTGGACCCAGATGGCTCCAAAGGAGAAAGTGAAGCTGGTAACTTTGCACAGCTCTCTATCACTTAAATCTAATTCACTTGCATGTCATGGCATGACCTCCCTGATGTCATGGCCTCTTTGAGAATGAAGGACAAACAACAACCCAGGGAACTGAACAATGACCAGTGGGTAGAAATTGTAGAGAAGCAGACAGGAGTCATGTAAGAAAAAAAATTCTTAACAACTAGAACATTGCAAAAACCTCCTTAGGAGTAATTCCAAGTAATCCCCTCTTACTAGAGGTTTTTTTAAAGATATGGGATGACAACCTGTTGACCACGTTGTCCAAAGGATTCTTGGGTCAGGTTGGACTAGATGGCCTTTGAGGTTCTTTCCAGTTCTGAGATTCTGTGACTATGTCTCCTCTGGCATACCTGTACACAATATCCTGACAAATACTTTTTTCTCCTTGTAAAACCAAACTACTGCCTTTAGGGGAAAATAAGTACCCTGTCCTGAAGTCCTCCATCCTTGAATCAGTCTCTGAGGAGGACCAATCATTAAACTGTTCAACTACCTATTTTTTCATTCCTTTTACTATTTTGTCTTTTTTTTTTGTAGGAAAAAGGGCAGGGCAGCTGGGGTTAAGTGACTTGCCCAAAGTCTCATAGCTAGTAAATGTTAAGTGTCTGAAGCCAGATTTGAACTCAGGTCCTCCTGATTCCATGGCCAATGCTCTATTCACTGTGCCACCTAGCTGCCCCAATTCTTTTTACTAGTATACCTTCTTCACCTCCCTTTTTTGTTAAACAATGATAATGGTGCCCTGTACAATCTTGCTCCCAATTATCCATTCGAACTTATCTCATACTAGTCTTTGATCATATAGTATGCTTCAGATAACTTATCTAATTAAATTCCTACCAAGCATTTCTTAACCTTTGTTGTTTCCATGTCTCCACTTGTGGTTTTCCCTACACCTAAAATACTCTCTTCATATCCATCTCTTCTTAATGACTTCCAAACCATTCTTTCAGATGCCAACTTAAATGTCCTCTTGTCCATCAAGCATTCTTTGATCTCTCCTTCCCCTATTCCCAAGCAGGAAGTAATTTGTGGCTCAACCTGTCTCATTTTCATATAACACTTATGGATGTGTCGCATTCAAATTTGTATTATATTTGTTTGTATACATCTTCTCTTCCAAATCACAAGTTTTTGAGGTCAGAGATAACATCTAATTTGTCTATCTGTCATAATTCTATATATAACATGTTCTAAATAATAGATACTTAAATAAATAGGTCCTTTATTTAAATGGGTAATAAAAATTATTATTTAAATAAATAGGTAATGTTTTAGATCTCAGCTTTTTTTTTCACTGCCATTGCATAGTCTTCTGTTTACTGTCTTCTTCTTCTTTGGATTTAATGTTAATTTTTCTCAATTATAGGTCAAAACAATTTTAGGATTCATTTTTACAAGATTTGGAGTTCCAAATTTTTCTCCCTTCCTTCTTCCCTTGCATTCTTCCAACAGTGGTAGGCAATTTGATAAAGATTATACAGGTGCTATCATGTAAAACATTTCCATATTTATCACAGTTGTGAAAGAAGAAACAAATCAAGAGAAAAAAGGGGGGAGGAGCCAAAATAACAGCATAGAAGCAGAAAAACTCCCTATGATCCCCCCATAACCACTTCAAATACCTATAAAAATGACTTTAAACAAGCTTTAGGGCTACAAAACCCACAAAATGACAGAGAGAAACATACATCCCACTGAAGACAGCCCGGGAGGCTGGCAGGAAGGGTCCATCAAAATCAAACTATTTACATTCCTACATAGAAAAAATATGATTGTAACTTATGAAAGTTTTCTCAGTATGAGAATAGTTGAAGGGAATAAAAATGTAAATATATATACATATGTGTATGTATACATACATACATATGTCTATATAGGAGGGTATAGGGGTGTATGAATACATATGTGAGTGTGTGTATATATGTGTACAGGTTTACATAGACAGAGGGCACAGGACCAATTGAATAGGAAAGGATGATACTTAAAAGGTGAAATTGAGAGGTGAGAAAGGAATATAATTAGAGGAGAGGGGGATAGGCAGAATGGGGTAAATTATCCCTTATAGAAGAGGCAAATGGAAGGGAAGAGCAGGAAGGCAAAAGGGAATGGGTCAACCTTACTCTCATTGAATTTGGCTTAGGGAGGGAATGACATATACACTAAATAGGGTATCTCACCTTAGAGGAGAGTAGCGGGGAAGGTGATGAGAAGGGGAATGAGGGCGGGTTCAGGGGGAGGGAAGTTGGAAGCACACACTTTTGAAAAGGTACAGGGTCAAAGCAAAGAATAGAACAAGTTGGGAGGCAGGATAGGATGGATGGAAACATAGTCAATCTTTCACACTATATCCACTATGGAAATGTTTTGCTTAGCTACACATGTACAGCCTATATTGAATTGCTTGTCTCCTCAGTAGGGGTGGGTGATGGGAGGAAGGGAAAGAATCTGGAATTCAAAGTTTTAAAATCAAATGTTGAAAAATTAAATATTATTATTAGTATTATTTTTACATGCAACTGGGAAATAAAATGTATAGGCACTGGGTTATGGAGATCCATCTTGCCCTACTGGAAAGTCGGAGGGGTAATGGGGAAGGATATAGGAGAGAGCAGATTGGGGGAGGTGTATACAGTGGGATCACTATTTTGGGGTGGGGGAGAGATGGGAAGAAAATTTGTAACTCAAAATCTTGTATAAATGAATCATGTAAACTAAAAATAAACATGAAATTTAATTAAGAAAAAAGGATGAAGTGAAAAAAGTATGCTTCTATCTATATTCAGAGTCCACCACTTTTTTATCTGAATGTGGATAGCATTTTCCTTCATAAATCCTTTGTACTTGCCTTGGATCGGTGTTGTGGAGAAGAATTGAGTCATTCAAAATTGCTTATGTTGTTACTATGTACAATGTTTTCTTCTGGTTCTGCTCATTTCACTTTCCATCACTTCATACAAGCCTTTCTAGGTTTTTCTGCCTGTTCATCATTTCTTATTGCATAATAGTATTCCATTACATTCATATACCACATCTTATTAAGTCATTCCCCAGTTGATGAGAATCTCTTCAAATTACAATTCTTTGCCACTACTCAAAAGGCTGCTATAAATATTTTCACACATGTAGATCCTTTTCCCTTTTTTATGAATGTCCTTGAGATACAGTGCTAGTAGTGGTACTGCTCAATTCAATGGTATGCACAGTTTGATTGCTCTTTGGGCATAATTCCAAATTGTTCTCCAGAATGTTTGGATCAGTTCATAACTCCACCAGTGGTGCATTAGTGTTCCATTTATTAGTGTTCCATTTTCCCACATCCTCTCTAACATTTATCATGTCCTTTTTTTGGTCGTATTAGCCAATCTGATAGGTGTGAGGTGGCACCTCAGAGTTGTTCCAATTTGCATTTCTTATCTAAAAACTTCCTGTTCATATCCTTTGACCATTTATCAATTGGAAAATGGCTTATGTCTTTCTAAATTTAACTCAGTTTTCTATATACTTGAGAAATGAAGCCTTTATCAGAGACTCTTGCTGTGAAGATTGTTTCCCACCTTTCTGCTGTCCTTTTAATCTTGGTTGCACTGGTTTTGTTTATACAGAAATATTTTAATTTAATATAATCAAAATTTTCTCTTTTATTAGTAATGCTCTCTATCTCATTTGGTCATGAATCCTTCCCTTCCCCATAGATCTGACAGGTAAACTATTCATTGCTCTTCTAATGTGCTTAGGTTTTCATCCTTTCATGTCTAAATCATTCACTCATTTTGATCTTAGTTTTTGTCCTATTGTTTTATAGTTTTCCCAGTAGTTTTTGTAAAATAGTAAGTGCTTATCCCAAAGGCTAGGGTTTTGTGGTTATTAAATACTAGATTACTATGGACATTGATTACTGTATTTTGTTTATCTGATCTATTCCACTGATCTACCACACTATTTATTAGCCACTATCAGAGCATTTTGATGATTATTGTTTTATAATAGAGTTTGATATCTGGTATTGCTAAGCCTCCATTCTTGCATTTTTTTTTCATTAATCCCCTTGATATTCTTGAACTTTTGTTCTTCCAGAAGAATGTTGTTATTCTTTTCTGACTCTATGAAATATTTTTGGTAGTTTAATTGGTGTGGCATTGAAGTTAGTAAATCAATTTAGTAAAAATTGTCATTTTATTATATTGGCCTGTTCAACCCTGAGCAATTTGTGTGTGTGTGTGTGTGTGTGTGTGTGTGTGTGTGTGTGTGTGTGTGTGTGTACAGCTTAGACCTGATTTTATTTGAGTGAAAAGTGTTTTGTAATTGTATACATATAGTTCCTGGGTTTGTCTTGGCAGGTAGACTCTGAAGTATTTTGTGTTTTTTACAGTTATTTTAATGGAATTTTTCTTTCTTTTGCTGCTGGGTTTCATTGGTCATATAATGAAATGTGATGGTTTATGTAGGTTTATCTTATATCCTGCAACTTGACTAAAATTGTTAATTATTTCAAATAGTATTTTAGCTGATTATCTAGGGTTTTCTAAGCATGCTATCATATTATCTACAAAGAGTGATAGGTTTGTTTCCTCCTTGCCTATTCTAATTTCTTCAGTTTCTTGCTACATCTAACATTTCTAGTACAATATTGAGTAATAGTGGTGATAATAAGCATCCTTGCTTCACTCCTGATTTTATTGGAAAGGTTTCTGGCTTATCTCATTATAGATAATCCTTGATGATGGTTTTAGACAGATACTGCTTACTATTTTAAGGAACACTACATTTATTCCTATGCTCTCTAGCCTTTTCAAATCTTTAAAAAAAATGTTTATAACATTCTGGACTCTCTCCTCAGGATCCCCACTGTTCCCCAGAGTTTTGTGAGTTGAATTGATTAGTTTCAGTCATGTCTGATTTTGTTGTAAGTCCATTTGATATTTTCTTGGCAAAGACACTAAAATGGTTTGTCATTTCCTTCTCGATCCTGTTTTACAGATGAGGAAACTGAGGCAAGCAGGGTTGAGTGATTTACCCAGGATCACGCAACTATTAAGTGTCTCAGGCTGGATTTGAACTCATGAAGATGAATCTTCCTGATTCCAAGCCCAGTGTTCTATACATTGTATCACCTGTTTATCCAGTTACCAGTCTGACACCAACTCATTCATACTTTGCTCTGCCTGATTATCAATCAGGTAACATAAAAAACTTGGCATAAATGTAACATTCAATCTCCTCTATCTCCTAAGTTCATGAGCTTATCGACTTAAAGAACTGGAGCCAGAAGGAATCTCCAAGGCCATCTAGTCCAATCTAAGTCTCAGAGAGATTTAAATAACTTATCTAAGATCTAAGGTTACTATTCCAGTAGTTCCCTAATAGTAGGAGTAGGGTTTGAATTCATGTCACAACCTCAAGTTCAATAATCTTTGCCTGTGGTCCAAAATAAAAAAACAAAAAGCTAGTGCCACCATTTTATCTTCTACCAAGTGAAAGCTTTTTTCTCCCAAAGAAAGCAAAAAGTTCAATATTGTTATTGGTAGAATTTTTGATCTCTGGCAAGACTCAGGGAACACTCTATATGAAACAGGATGTCATGAACACTGATGAATTATTTTAGGAAATCTAGGAATTTAGGAATAACTATAGTTCTAGTAATTCATGCCAATTACCCACAGTTCTTTGCATTACTTTCCCTGGGTGTACATTTTAACTTGCCAAGAGTAATATTCCTCAAATAGCAACTTCTTTTTAAAAAGACAACAATTACATACACATCCCCATATTTCCCTTGAATCCTAATCTCGCATTTCTAATTCCCTGCTAAATATCCACACCTGGATGTCCCACCAGCACCTCAACTGCAATATATCAAAAAATGAGCTCATCATCTTTTCCCATAAACCATACTCTTCTCCAAAACTCCCTGCTTCTATAGATAGTATAATTTACCATATTCTCAGGAACCTTGACTCATATTTTTAGTCATCTCTAACTCTTCCCTCTAGCTGGTCATGATATCCTATCAGTTCTATATGCATAATATTTCCGGCATCCATTAAGTATTTTTCACAAATATTGATACCATCACAGTCTAAATCCCGGTAACAATGTGCCTATCCTCCTATAATAGCATCATAAGTTATCTCCCATCCTCTAGTTTCTCTCCTTCCCAAATCTCATTACACAGAATTTCAAAGGTCATCTAAGTCAAACCCATTTCTGATCATTCCTTCTATGGGCAGCCAGGTGGTGCAGTGAGTAGAGCACCAACCCTGGAGTCAGGAGGACCTGAGTTCAAATATGGCCTCAGACACTTAACACTAGCCATGTGACCTTTAGTAAGTCACTTAACCCCAATTGCCCTGCCCTCCCCCGTCCAAAAAGCAAAAATAAAAAAAAAAATTCCCTCTAGAAAATGCTCAACAAATGGTTGTCTAGTCTTCACATGAGAACCTCCACTGAGGGAGAAGGGACAAACTACTGCTCAAGGAAGTAGACTGTGCAGTGGGGAGAACACTGGGTGCATGGAGTCAGGAGGTTGTTGTTGTTGAGTCATTTTTCAGTCATGTCCAATTCTTCATGACGCCATTTTGGGTTTTCTTGGCAAAGACACTGGAGTGGTTTGCCATTTTCTTCTCCAGCTCATTTTACAGCTGAGGAAACTGAGGCAGAGTGTCTTGTTTGGTATGTCCAGGGTCACACAGCTAGTGTTTGAGGCTGGATTTGAACTCAAGAAGATGGGTCTTCTTGATTCCAGACCTGACACTCTATCCACTGAACCACTTAGCTGCTCAATGAGAGTCTCGAAGATCTGAGCTCAAGTACATCCCCAGCTACCTGTTAACTGTATAACTTTGAACAAGTCACTTTACCTCTCTCTAAATTGTAAAATGGATTGCTATTATTCACAAATGAGATAATATTAATAAAGTGCTTAGCTTAGTGTATGGTACATATTGTTTAGTAATTTTTCAGTCATGTCTGACTCTTCATGACCCCATTTGGGGTTTTCTCATCAAAGACAATGGGATGATTTACCATTTCCTTCTCCAGCTTGTTTTACAAATGACAAAACTGAAGCAAATTAAATTACTTTCCCAGGGTCACACATCTAATAAATATCTTCGGTGGGATTTGAATCCAGATCCTCCTGAGTGGAGGGTCAGTGCTCGATCCATTGCACCACCTAGCTGCACCACATAGTTAGTGTTTAATAAATGCTTATTTACTCTTAAAAGCAACCCATCCCACTTTGAAACACTTCTACTTATTAGTAAAAAAATAAATTAATTAAATCAAGCCTAAATGTTTCTTTGCAACCTCCACCCATCATTCTTATTCTGTCCAACACAAAACAGAACAAATTTCATTTTTCTTTTACATACAATTCTTCAAACACCTCAAAGCAACTATTAAGCCCTCCCTGTCTTTTTTCTAGGACAAACATTCCTAGTTCTTTCAGCTGGTATGCATATTCAAGGACGTTTACCATCCCAATAGCTTTTCTACACCCTCCATCTTATTAATGTCCTCAATAATCTCATGCCCAGAACTATATACAATCCTTCAGATGTGTTCTGATCAAGGAAAAGTACAGCTGCATTTTCACCTTATTTCTTGGAATCATTCTTATATCAGTGTACCCTAAAATTGAGTTAGCTTTCTTGACGTCAATATATCACATTAATATCTATATATTGGTTTCATATTAAGTTGCATTTCACTAAAATTTTCACATCTTTTACAATAAAACTTCTTCTTAGTCATACATCCACTATTGTGAACTTAAGAAACTTATTTTTTAACCTAAATACAAAGATGTCAAAATAGTGCTAATGGTCATTGGTAGACCTGTGAATTGATCCAACCATTCTGGAGAGCAATTTGGAATTATGCCCAAAAGTCAACCATACTGAGATACCCTTTGACCAAGCAATATTACTACTAGGTCTGTATACCAAAGAAATAATTTAAAAAATGGAAAAGGACCTGTTTGTACAAAAATTTTTATAGCAGTTCTTTTTGTGGTGTCAAAGAATAGGATATTGAGGGGATGTCCATGAATTAGTGGATGGCTAAACAAGTTGTGAATGCAATTGGATACTCTTGTGCTATAAGAAACGAGGAGCAGGAGGCGGAGCCAAGATGGCAGAGTAGAAACAGCACTTCCAAGGTGCTCTGCCCCCAGATTACCTCCAATCCATGTAAAAGGGGACTCTGAACAACTTCTGGAGCCCCAGCACCCTCAGAACAGCACAGAGAAGCTAACCTCCTGCTGAGGATAGCCCAGCAGCCCTGCAGGGAGTGGTGAGCGCAGTGCTCTGAGAGCAGACAGCACAGGGCACTGGGAATCGACAGAGAAGCACTCTGGAAGATGAGCCCAGGCACGCATAAGCCTTGGGTTTGGCCCTAGGGCAACTGGGCCTACAGCCGGCTAGAGGGACCCCAGAACTCCAGCAGATTGGGCAATTCCAGAATTATCAGCACAGATATGCCTAGGACAAAGTGAGAGGTGCCTTATGGATTTTGGGACCAGTATTTGGGGCCATTTTGCAGGTCAGTTGCAGCTCTAGCTCCTGGTCTGCAAACTGTAAGGAGATCCAGCAATCAGTCTGGGGGTTAATTGCTCTTCCTTTAAACTGCCTGGATCTGGATTGTGGTCTGGGGTGGAGGTTTGGGGTGGGTATCCAGCTTGACAGAGCTGGTGGAGGCTTTACAGAGGCCACCCAACATGCAGAAGCTGTGAAGACCCCACTTTTGGGCAGAAGCTCTCCTGTCTGGTGGCAGAGTCCTACTGTGTCAACAAGCCCAAAAATTAAGTAATTAAGTAGAAACACGCCTAGGCAAAGGAAACAAAGTAAACAGAAAAATTCAATATTGGACTCCTATTTTAGGGGCAAAGAGGATCGAAGCATGGAGGAGGACTGTGAGGTCAGAACTCTTGCACCAAAAGCCCCAAATGAAAATACAAGCTGGCTACAGGCCATAGAGGATGATAAGAAGAAGATAAGAGAAGTGGGGGGAAATTGGGAAGAGAAATGATAACGATGCAAGAAAAGTATGAAATGACAGTCAACAGCCTGACTGAGGAAAATAACACCTTAAAAAATAGACTAAATCAAATGGCAAAAGAGGCTCAGAAAGGCAATGAGGAGAAGGATGCCTTAAAAAGCTGAATTTGCCAGATGGAAAAAGAATCTCAAAAGCTCACTGAGGAGATTCATTCCTTCAGAGTTAGATGGGAGCAAAGGGAAGCTAGTGACTTCATGAGAAATCAAGATGCTGTTAAACAGATACAAACAAATGAAAGAATAGAAGGCAATGTGAAATATCTCATGGGAAAAACCACTGACCTGGAAAATAGATCAAGGAGAGATAATAAAAAATTATTGGACTACCTGAAAGCCATGATCAAAGAAAGAACCTAGAAATCATCCTTCAAGAAATTCTCAAGGAAAATTGCCCTGATGTTTTAGACCCAGAGGAGGAAATAGAGGTTGAAAGAATCCACAGATCACCTCCTGAAAAAGATCCCAAAAAGAAAACTCCTAGGAATATTATAGTTAGGTTCCAGAACTCCCAGATCAAGGAGAAAATACTACAAGCAGCTAGGGAGAAAAAATTTCAATATTGTGGAAACACAATCAGAATAGCCCAGGACCTGGCAGCTTCTACACTGAGGGATCGAAGGGCATGGGATATGATATTCCAGAGGGCAAAAGAGCTAGGATTGAAGTCAAGGGTCACCTACCCAACAAAACTGAGTATCCTGTTTCAGGGGAAAATATGGTCATTCAGTGGAATAGAGGACTTTCAAGCATTCTTGAGGAAAAAACCAGAGTTGAATAGAAAATTTGACATCCAGACACAAGAAGCAAGAGATGCTTGAGAAGGTAATCAAGGAAAAGAAATCAAAAGGAACTTATCAAAGTTGAACTATTTACATTCCTACATGGAAAAACAATATCTGTATCTGATGAAACCTTTCTTGTGAAAATAATTGAAGAAGGGTATATAGGCATATGTTTACAGGTATACATGGATAGAGGGTGCAGCTTGAATTTGATGGGAAGGGATGATTCTTAAGGGGTGAAGTTAAGAGGTGAGAGTGGAAAGTGGCAAGAAGAGATGGGGAGAGACAGGGTAGGGCAAACTGTCTCATGTAGAAGAGGCAAGGGAAAGTAGTTGCAGGGGAGGGGAAGAACAGGAAGCCAAAAAGGCAAAACCATTTTCTCATTGAAGTTGGCTCAAGGAGAGAATCACATACATACTAAATGGGATATCTCACCCTGCAGGAGAGTAGGGGAAAGGGGGATGAGAGGGGGGATGATGGAGGGGAGGGCATTCTAGGGGGAGGGTAGGTTGGAAGTGCCCACTTTCAAAGAGGGACAGGATTAAAGTAGGGAATGGACCAAGTGGGAGATGAGATGGGTGGGAGCGAAATATAAGCAGTCTTTTACAATATATCTACTATGGTAATGCTTTGCATACCTATACATGTACAACACATACTGAATTGCTTATCTTCTCAGAGGGAGTGGGTGACAAGGGAGGAAGGGAACGGATCTGAAAATTGAAGCTTTAAAATTAAATGTTTCATAAGATGTCCAGGCATTGGGCTCAGAGATTCACCTTGTCCTAATGGCAAAGTCAAAGGGGGTATGGGAGAATATATGGGAGAGAGCAGATTGGATGAGGGGATATCTGGTGGGACTGCTATTCTGGGGTGGCGGGTAGGGAAAAAATGCGGAAAAAATTGTAACTCAACATCTGGTGGAAATGAATAATGTAAACCAGAAGTTAATAAAGCATTTGTAAAAAAAACAAACAAAAAAAGAAATGAGGAGCATTTAAATCTCAGAAAAACCTGGAAACACATTCACTGAC